>OY986435.1:73178033-73778033 GCA_963920525.1 Dichetophora obliterata
AGAAATTTTATCATTCTCACCTTGACAGGTTTTTAAAAAATTTTGGCAAACACGGGAAGTAATGATATAGGTCTGTAATTGTTTAACTCAGTTCTATCACCCTTCTTAAACAAAGGTATAACAATTGCCTTTTTAAGATCATCAGGGAAAATACCAAACTCAATACTTTTATTATAAATATGACATAAAACATCTACAACATTAAAGACTACCCTTTTTAAAAAAACATTTGAAAAAACATCTTCACAACAAGAATAGGAATTATTAAGGCCCATTATTATTTTATATAATTCCAAAGAAGAAATGGGTTCAAAGTACAAACTATTAGGGTAAAACGGCTCATGATCTAAACAGTTACAAGAGACATTAAGAGGACTAACATCAGCAACAACAGCTTTACCAATTTTAGCAAAAAACTTATTAAAGGTATCAGCCTTTGCATTAGCATCCCGTACATCAATGCCTTCAACATTTATGCAATCAATTTGTTCATTACTTCTGGGTTTATTTAAAATATCGTTTACCAATTGCCATTCTTTTTTAACGTTGCCCTCAATTTTTCTAAATTCATTTAGATAAAACTCTGTTTTACAAAAAGAAACTTGAGCAGAAATTTCTTTGCATAGTTTTTTATAGCTTCCTTTTAAACATAAATTGGAAGGTTGTTTTGACAATTTCTTGGAAAGATTATTTTTAAAATGTATTTTTTCAATAAAATATGAGTCATCCATGGCTTTAATTTTTTCAACTTAAAATCTTAATTATCGAATTTAGATGAACACGAACTAACATGTTGTGCTAAAGTTTCATTAAATATAGTATATGCTTTGGATGGATTAGGTTCACAATAAACTGTATTCCAAGTTTCAAATTTAAGTCTATCATTTAATTTAGAAATATCAATTTTTTTAATTAGAAATGTTTGTACCGGGACTGGTTTATAAAGCCTTTTAACATTTTCAATATATAAACAAGTCAAACAATGATCAGAAAAATTCATATTTGCCACTGAACTAGACATAGACATATTACTAGACGTACTTAACTTTACAAAAACATGATCGAAACAGGTTGAAGAACTATCGGAAATACGGGTAGGTTCATTTACAGAAATAAATATTTATCAACAACAGATGTATTCTCCAGAATATTTAAATTAATGTCACCCAGGAGGATAACATTACTATAGTTATTGCCAGACAAAAGAGTATTCAAATCGCTCAAAAAAATTTCAATGTTGGAAATTCCATGGAATCTATAAATGCAAAAGAAAGTGAACTTATTGTCGTCAATGACGCAGCAAATTTTAGCTACATCAGAACTTTGAAATTTATAGCAACAAAAATCACACGCAAATTCTTCTTTTACAAATACAGCTACTCCTCCAGCAGCATAGTCATTGCTACAGATCGCAAAACAATTGTAACCGGGAATATTAAACATATCGATCTCAAAGTCATATACCCAAGTTTCTGTAAAAAATATAAAATCAGGCTTGTTTGAAAAAGACTCTAAATGCAAAATAAAGTTATCAAAATATTTACGAAAACTTCTAATGTTTTGATGAATGATATAAAAACTATTAGGGTTTTTATGATTTGAGGAAATAATATCAAAATTTAATTTATTGCATTGCGCGAGGGGAATATTAAATAAATTATCTTGAAGATTTAAATTAACCATGTTATATAAAAAAAAATTTAAAATTTGTTAATATAAAATCAAAAAACTATTGCAGTTTGAGAAAAAACTGCTCTCATGTATACACTTATGTATACACCACGTTTTTCTGCCGAAAGATGCGTATGAATAATCCCTTTGAACAGGCCCGTAGCTAGTATGGTGCTAGGGCAGGCTAAGCCTGCCCCAGAATCCGTCGAGCCTGCCCTAGCAAAATTTCCGTATGCTTTTACAACTGTCCTCTTTTGTCAGTCATTGCCAATAACAGCTGTCAAAAATTTGTAAAGAAAGTTATTTTTTGGTGAAAATTTAAGAATGTTGTTATTTTAATTGTTGTCAAGATTTTTTGAGCAAGTTTTTTAGATAATTTATTATTTTAGGTGTTTTAAACTAAATATACACAAAAAAAATTGCAGTTGCTGCAGTCGTTTTTCCAGCTTTTGTGTCTCCCAGTTTGCTGTTCTGATTAGGAAAAACACTTGCAACTACTTGAGGATGAATGGGGAGGATTTCGAAATTATATCATGATTCAAGCGCCAGCTGACTGCATTTCGGATTTTTCAACTTTAAGCGGCTGTACCAGGTCAGCAGTCTTCCTTATTCCTGTAATCTAAATGTTTTCCATTCATTCTCAAATAGTTATACATACTTTCCCCAATCTACTAATAATAATTAGTCTAATTAGTCTAACTAAAACTACTAATTGGGAGCATAAAAAATTGGAAAGGCTGAAAGGAAAATAATGGATGTTGCAGACATAGCTTGCGATTGAATGAGGTACTTTCGCTCAAAAACAATTAAAATAACAAGGTTTTATATCACGCGAAACTCAGTAGTAGAACAATCACTTGGTGAGAGAAGTGAATATTCTATTGAAATTAAGCCGGCTTACTTTGATATCGTTGATAATATTATACTCAAATTAAAAAAGCGTTTCACCAAAAATGATCGTATATTGTTGGCATTGTCATAAGCTTACGAAATGAAGCCGGCTAGTTTAAAAATATTATGATCTGTAGGCTTAAAAATACCCTCTGATGCCGAGATGTCTGTCGCAAAGAAATATCTGGACAAAAAAGGGATGAGCATCAGAAAACATCACCAAATTCAATCAGTTTTGATACGTTGAATGAATTGTATGTAATGCGCGTTTCCTGATACTTATAATTTGTTTTGTGCAATCGAAACATTTGGCAACAGTACGGCGGTATTGCGGCGGTATTCTAGCGGTACGGCGGAAGCATCATTTTCCCGTGTAAACCAAATCAACAGAGTTCAAAGATTATCTTCGTAAATTTAATGAGAAACTAAAACGATTGCCTTTGTATTAAACAGCAGAGCTGTGACTGTAGTGGATTAGAAATTCGCTTTCAAACATTGAACTCATTTATGTTATATTTAAAGCATAGTACTCTGTTCAGTTTCATGTGAAATTCCACTCAAATCTCCATACAAAAAGTGACAGCTGCGAAACAAGTGTGGACATTTTCACAGAATGTTCGTCAGAGCAGTAGGCTATTCCGCTGCGTGAAATTATCGCAACATGTTTCTGAGCAACATTTTTTCACGAAAATTTAATTGTACTGCCTATTTATTTTGAAGTGAAAAGAGAGATATCGTATGAAATCTTCCAACTTATTTTCTGAGTCTCTCTGAGAAACGTTGCCATAGAAATTCCTCGCAACAAACTTTAAGTCAGAAATGTCACGCAACAAAGAAATAGATGTTGCCAGCGAAGTTTCACGCAAGCGAACAGAGTACGCAAGCGAGTTCACGCAAGCGAACAGAGGCTTTATATGTTAATATACTTAACTTTTTTTTTACTAAAATATACATTTGAACAATAAACTCATTAAATAACATGTAAATATATAAAAAATTCATTTGAAAATATGTTAATATGCATATATTTATTTACAAATGTATGAAAAAAATTGTATTTTTTACTGGAGGCTCAGCCTGCCCGGCTCTTATTTTCTGGCTACGGGCCTGCCTTTGAATTTTATTATTGCAAATTACGCTGCTGCAAACTTTTCTAACATACGCTGTTTACATCGACAACACGTCATTCATTGAATACCACTAGTATTTCTTAATAATTTGTTTTTTGCCTAACCTAACTTTCTTCTAAATTACACTTTCAATTAAAAAAATTCACTAATTAGGTTTTGAGCAATGGCACAAAAAACTTTTTATTTTAAATTTGCAAAGGAGCTTTCTAAATTCCTAGATCATACTTACAATATAGCAAACACTTACGACACAACACCTACATAGTTTCTTTTTCTTATTAACTTGGCAAGAAATCGTTGAAAAACTACTACACTAGAAAACTACACAGCGCAACACTGAAATATACCTTTTTTTACAACAGCACAAAACACTGTTAGCAGATTGTCAGAATATGTTTGTTTATAAAAAATAAACATACGTCAAAAAATACGAATAACCTTATAATAATTGAATCTTGGTAGTGACGATTGACTGACACGCACACATAAGCAAAGTCATCACATTTTATTTTAGGGGTTGTTGTCAATTTTTGATTTTCAGCGCTCTTATTCGTTTATCGTAAACACCTAAAATAATAAGAAAACAAAGCTGCAAAATGGCGGTGATGAAAGAAAATATTGACGAAACATGGAAAAAAGCCGAAACGGAATATTGAATAAAACTATATGAACAAAATCCTGTGTTGTATGGCTGCAGACATGCTGATTTTGTTAAAACAAATAAAAAGGAACTAGCTAATTATGAAACAAATAACAGCAGAAATGCAGCGTGTTAAGCCAGGCGTCACTGCAAAAAGCTGCAAAAATAAAATCAGAACACTAAGATATCAAATGTCCCCCGAGATGCGGAAAAGTGTTAAGAGGAGCGTCATGGGCACCAACGAAGTTTATACGCTTTAGAATTTGTATTTAAAATCAAGTATGATTTAAAGTTTAAATTTTAAACTATCAAACATTTAGAATTTGTATTTAAATCATATAAAATCAACATAATAAATAAATAATTTTTATTGCAGCTTAACGTCTTAAGATTTTCCAACAACGCAAATTTTTAAGAAGAAGAAGAAGCAACATGTTCACGAGTTTTGTAGGTAACATATAATTTGTTTTGAAATAAATACAGTGGTGTTCAAAAAGACAAAATGTACAGGGTTGTTCGGTATATCGAAAAGATCATAATATCGGTATCACTTTTTTCAAGTTACTTATCATATTACAAAGTTTATTCGTTTATTTGCGAACCATATGTTTATATGTACATATGTTTTTATGTAGTTAATTTAAGTAATGCATTAATAAATGTACACAAAACTAACTGGTTAAAATTTCAACTGAAAAAACAAAGTAGTGCAATTTGAAAAAACATTTAATATACATTGCATTATATTGATATATATATATTATTATATCTGAGTTATTATTGGGTATTGGATTGGATAATAATTGAATATTATTTTATTAGATATCGCTATATTGGAACACTATTGCAATGTATTTTTTGATCCTTACTTAAATGTTGTCTTTTCTTTTACACTTAGAAAAAAGTGACCAGCTCCATCAAAAATTGATGCAATTCTAAAACCTGCTGAGCAATCGTTTCAAGTTATGCAGGATATTCGTAGAAAGGAGAAGGAGAAGCAGAAATCATCAAAAATTTCTTTATTTTGCAATTACTTACGTTACGAGCTCGAAAAACTTGGGGAAGGACGACGTAAAGGAACAAGTTCTCCATTTGGTGACGGTTGCAAAAGCAAAACAAAAAGCAGCGAAACAAAAAACGGAATGCGCATAAAATATTCTTTTATGAGCGGCACTATAGATTTAGAAAACCAGTACAGAATTCAAAATTCTGCACTGATAGATTTTGGAAACCAGTACAGAACTAGAAATCCTGATTTGAATTTGTCGTCGAGTACTGAACAACTCAGCTCGTCATCAGATACTCATTCGCAAGAAATTTAAAGCTTTCACTTTGATGGTGAGGTTGAATATATTCTAAATTCGACGCTATTGGATAGGGAACAAATTTGTATCGAAAGTGTGGAAGTGTTGGTCGAATCAATCACGAATCAATCACGGAGCAATTTTATATTATCAGAAGCCATGAGATCGTTCACTGAAGATTAAAATGTTCCATAATTAATATTTAACTTGATTAATTTAAAAAATCTTATAGAATATTGTCATCTTTTATAGAAAGTCCCTATCTCAATAAAAGGAAAACACTTGAAGAAACTCAAAGTTTGGCAGTTTCAGCAGTAAAAAAAATTCATAGAGAAATGTGTTAACAAAATTACGAACCTGAACTTTACCTGTGTCTATTGAAATAGGGTCTGTCTATATAAGGTGACGATATTCTATAAAACATTTTTAATTAATCAAGTAAAATATTAATGATGGAACATTTTCCCCATTATATGTGCATATGAATTATATTTGTATATGTAGTTATTATACACATGTATTTAAAATCATTTTATAACATGTTTTTAAGCATATTCATCCGTCCATTTTTAAAAGTAAAATATTGAATTCAATAAAGTTTGTGTTTTTAAAATAAAAAGGGCGTTTTCAAGTCCATATGAAGTAAATTTACTCGTTATTAGGGGTTTCACTGCCCTTAAAATTGTAAAATTGAAAATTTTAAAAGCGTTGCTAAATTTTGAATTTTTTTTGCTGCAATGGTGTACACTGATTTGCTGATTGGAAAAAACACATTTTTAAATTTGTAAATGCCAAAACGACATTTTGCATTGAACATTTATTAAAAATTTTTTTTATTCCTTTTACTATGTGAAAATAAATTTTGAAAATTTAATTTTGATCCATTGAATTGCACTCAAAAATATGCACAGTTTACAGTGCTCCTGGGGAGTGAAACCCCTTAAGGCTCGTTATTTATGAATAGAAGACCTCTTAAAAAATGAAATTTTTGAAAATTAATAAAATTTTAATTTTTACAAAGTTAATTTGTTTAATAATTCCAATAAATATTCTCTTCGTTGATAAAATAATCAGCGAAGCTTTTGCGAATTTCTTCACTTCTTCGATTTTCACGTATATTGTGTTCTGTGTCTTCGTTGCTTGGAGTTTCAATCCTTTCGGATTTTCTTGAAGTACTGTCCTGATACCAAATGCTTCTCTCAATTAAAAAGTTATGCAAAACGCAGCAGCATAAAATTATTTTTGTTGTTTTTTCTGCATCGAGCTTAATGGTGTGTTGTAAAATGTGGAACCTATTTGAAAGTATTCCAAAAGAACGCTCGATGCACTGCCTGACCTGTGGTTCTGTTTTGCTTCGAGAATATGGTGTCATAAAATTTAAGGGAAATGCTTTGTCTGCAACGATGACTTATGAAAGCATTCTGTTGTTGCCAATGATTTTTTCATCCGGGAAAAACTTTTCCGATTCCTCAATAATTTGCCAATAATCTGAACGCTGAATGCCACCTTCGCTTATGCGTCCATTGCGACCCACATCTACAAACATAAATTTTGCATTGGCGTCCGACATCGCTAAGAGAACAACACTATGGAACCCTTTGTAGTTGTAGTACAGTGGTGCATCTTTTTTAGGTGGGGTCATGGCCACATGCTTGCAATTTAAAGCGCCCACACAAAGCGGAAATCACCATCAACTCTCGAATTCCTCAGCGATTTGAAGCCATTCACTCTTTCCTTCTGGAAACTATAAGCAAATATTATTACTTTTGCATGGAAGATAGCCTATTTCGAAAGATTAAAGTTACCTTTAAAAATTTGTCCTTCATATTTATATAAATTATTTCGCAGATATCTACGATATTTTGTTGTAAGAAACTTTAAGAAAACATAGTGTTTTCGCCAAGTTCTTTATAATTTTCTCCTGTAGCTGGGAACCGAAGTACAGCTGCTAAGCGCTCCGCTGGAGGAATAAATTTTCGCAAATGTGTGTCCTTTTTGGCTATATCATCCTCGACATATCCTAATAACTCCTGGAAACAGCATTCATCCATCAACATGTAAGATTTGTAGCTTTTCAAATCATTCGCCAGTTAAAATTCTTTAAGGAGGAATGGGATATTTCCACATGTGGCCCTTTCTTGTCTCCAAGGCTTCACCCATCAAGACCGTCCACCATTTCTTCTAGTTTTTTCTTTATTTTTTCGCAGAGGATCTGCTGCTGCAATCAAATTCCAAGCTGCTGAGTTAGCAGCAGCAACTAGCAACATTTAGATTCCGTCCATTATTTTCCCAAAATGAACCTTTTTAAACTATAAAAACGATAAATTTAAGAAATTTTCAAGCGAAAATTTTTTAATTTAATTTTTGATACCTCGCGCAGTTCAAAAAATTTACAAAACTAATACAACCAAACGCAGTACATGTATACAAGAAAAAACTGGTTTCATGTAGACTGACCACTACAGTGTATTTTTGAATGACTGGCTGCTCACGCAGACTGAGCACTACAGTGTATTTTGGGCCAATGGAAGTAACGACATAACTGATGTAAAAGAAGTTTCTAACGAATTAAATAACCACTTCGTATCTATTGGGGAAAACTGCCTTATGGTTAAAGCTCCTGGGAGTTTTGTATGCCCTCTGGAGAATATTTTCAACAACAATTTATATTTTAAAGTATGGCTGAACTGGAGCTAATAAGAATTATACAATCCTTGGATAATTCCAACTCTTCTGTGAATTTCAAATAATTTACTGAAAAATATTGCACTTTATATTGTTGACATTTTAAAGTATATATTCAATTTAAGTGTTTTAACTGGAACTTCCCTGACCATATTAAGAATTCAATTGTTATTCCATTATTTAAAAAAGGTAACAGAAAGGATACAAATAACTACTGGCCAATTTCTATTTTATCTTCAATTTCGAAAGTTTTTTAAAAAGCACTTAAGGTGAGAGTAATCAAATATCTTCAGAAATAAAACTTTTTGAGTGGTAAAGATGGTATGTAATGGTAATGAAAAAAAAAATTGCATCTATATCTATATATATAAAAATGGATGTATGTATGTGGGTATGTGGCTATATCACATATAGACTCCAAAACCGCTGAACCGATCTTTATGAAATTTTCAGGGAAACTGAAGCCACATCTTGGGAGTGTTCCTGTGAAGTTTGGTAACTATTGGACTATAGGACTATTAGGGGGCGTGGTACCTCCCATACAAGCCAAATTTACGCTATCGATCACAAACCAAAAAAAGGATATATATCAGACGGCTTCAATCGAAAAACCAAAAATTTGGTAATTTTGTTCAGATGGTTACTGTCGGTAACTGTACGAAAAATGGGCGTGGTCGTAATATAAATACGCCCACTTTTTCGAAATCATGGCAATTCCGGAGTTTTACACATTTTTACAGTGAAACTTGCTGTGTAGGTGATCTAAGAGGCGGTCACTATATGTAAATGTTTTCACGCCCACTTTTACCGCCCACAAATCAATATCTTTATATATATAAAAAGCAAAACGATGTGTGTCTGGCTATGTGATGTCTATAGACTCTAAAACTACTAAACCGATTGACCTGAAAGTTTGGCAGCCGATTTGTTTCAGGTACGAAACTCCCTTTTACCGCCCCCAAATCAATAAAAATGATATATTTCAGTCAGTTTGGGTCGTATAAGGCTAAAATTTTGTAATTTAGTATGTACGGTTGTTGATAACTGTCGATAACTGTACTTAAAATCTGTTTCCACGCCCCTTTTTACCGCCCACAAAGAAATGAAAATGCTTTATTTCAGACGGTTTTGGTCGTATAAGACTTAAATTTGGTACTTTGGTTTGTGTAGTTACTGACAGTAACTGTACGAAAAATTGGTTTCCACGCCCCCTTTTTGCGCCCACAAATCAGTGAAAATGCTATATTTCAAGCAGTTTTGGCCGTTTATACTATTACACATAGAAACTGATACTCAATTATATAAATATATCAATGAAAGTTATAAGAATCTTAATATATTAAACCTATGTGGAAAACTAGCAAAAAAGCCCAAAAATGTTAAAACGGAAACACCAAATCTATATCTGTCTTTCACAGAAAATTATGACCAGTCTGTGGTAAGTTTTTTCAGGAAAATTCTCAAATTATTAATTTTGCTGCTTAACGCTAAAAAAAATTAACCGTTCACGGATTGTGAAAATGAATAAAGAACTAAGCAGTCGTAACTTTTGGAAGGTATTTTGGCCATTGAGACGTGATTCAAAAATATTGACTAACATATGAGACTAACATGTGATACCTAAGTTTGTATGGCTACTTTCGGCTAAAAGGCTAGTAAAAAAGGCGTCATCGCTTTATAGCCACACCCACTTTTTGAGAAATCATTAAAATTGACTACTGGGTCGATTGAGCTAAAATTTTGGCTTAGATTGTACGGTTACTGTCAGCAACTGAACTGAAATTGGTTTCCACGCCCCCCTTTTACCTCCCACAAACCAATGAAAATGTTTTATTTCAACGGTTTGGGTCGTTTTAGACAAAAATTTTGTAATTCAGTTCATATGGTTACTCTCGGCAAGTGCACTAAAAATAGGCCTGTCCCACTTTAGTTAAACTCATTTTTCGGGGAGTTAGCGTCGAGTGAAGTAAAGTGCGCCAGACTTAACCTAAATTGAGCTGAAATTTGGGCATTCGATTTGTTTCGATTACGAGATGGCTCTAGAGAAATATTTTGCAGCACCCCTTTTTACCGCTTGCAAAACAACAAAAATGTTATATTTCGCACGGTTTTGATCGTATTAGACTAAAATTTGGTTATTTAATTCATATGGTTACTTTCGGCAGCTATTCGACATTTTCGTATATGACAGTAAGGCGGTCTGTGGCAGAAAAACGTCTGCCGAGGAGAGTGAGTGTTCCTGCGAGGTTTGGTAACGTTTGGACTAGGGGGCGTGGTACAAATAAAGGATATATATCAGACGGTTTCGATAGTAAAAAACTAAGATTTAGTAATTTTGTTCAGATGGTTACTGTCAGTAACTGTACAAAAAATGTGCGTGGTCGCAATATATATACGCCCACTTTTTCGAAATCATGGCAATTCCGGAGTTCTACGCATTTTTAGTTTAGGAAAAATATAATACCACACCCCCTTTTGTCACCCACAAATCAATAAAAATGCTGTATTTAAGACGGTTTTGGTCGTATTAAATTAAAATTTTGTAAATAAGAAAATATCAAAATACTTCGAAACTATTGGTCCGATTGAGCTCAAATTTTGAAAGTACGCTTTGCTTTGAGTACGAGATGGTTCAAGAGGAAATGCCACACCCCCTTTTACCTCCCACATATATATAAAAAATTGTTGTTATCGAATAGCTTTAGAGTTATGGGTCGCATAGATTAGAAATTCGGTATTCGACCACAATTTAGACGTACCGTTTCAGTGATGAAATTTTATGGGAGTGGAAAAGGGGGAGGGGCACCTCCCACACAACCCAAATTTGTGATATCGAATAGCTTTGAAGTTATAGGAATTCAGCTTTGGAATTCAGTTTTTGACCTTAATTTACACATGCAGTTTCAATGGTTTTATTTTATGGGCGTTGGGCAGGGAGGCGTGACATCTCCCTTACAACCCAAATTTGCGATATCGAATTGCTTTGAAGTTATAGGTTGACAGCGTAAGAATTCGGTATTCGACCTACATTTATGCATGCACTTTCATTCCTCTACATTTTATGAGCGTAGGGCAAAGGGGAGTGGCACTTCCCATACAACCCAACTTTAGAGTTATAGGTCGCACAACACCGGAATTCAGTATTCGACCTCAATGTACACATGCAGTTTCATTGATTAAATTTTATGTTCATTGGTAAGAGGGCCGTGGCACCTCCCATTTAACGTAAATTTGCGATATCGAATATCAGCGTCAGAATTCAGTATTCGGCCCCAATTTATACATGCAGTTTCATTAATTACATTTTATTGGCATACGACAAGGGGGAGTGAAACCTCATATTTAACCCAAATAAGAGATATCAAATAGCTTTGGGGTTATAGGTCTCACAGCTTTGGAATTCAGTATTGGACCTCAATGTACACATGCAGTTTCATTGATTACATTTTATGAGCGTTGATCAAGGGGGAGTGGCGCCTCCCATACAACGAAAATTTGTGATATCGAATAGCTTTGGAAGTCAAGGTCGCACAGCGTCGGTACTCAGTATTCGACCAAAATTTATGCTTGCAGATTTACTGATAAAATTTTTTAGAGTTTGTCGGGGGGGGCGTGACACCTCCAATTTAACCCAAATTCGCTATATCGAATGGTTTTGGAGTTATAGGTAACTCAGCCTCGGAATTCAGTATTCGACCTCAATTTACACATGCAATTTCATTGGTAAAATTTTATAGACGTAAGGAAAAGGGCAGTGGCACCTCCCATACAACCCAAATTTGTGCTATCGAATAGTTTTTGAGTTATATGTCGCACCTCCATGTACACATGCAGTTTAATTGATTACATTCTATGAGCGGTAATCAAGATATACAACCCAAATTTGTTATAACGAATAGCTTTGTGAATATAGGTCGCACAGTCGCGGAATTCAGTATTCTACCTCAATTTAGACATTTAACTGATAACATTTTATGGGCGTTTGACAAGGGAGAGTGGCAGCAACGCGCCGGGTTTCAGCTAGTTACCACTAAAATTTTAATGGTAATGGAAAATTTTAATGTTAGTGGAAAAAACTTGCTGAATTTTTAATGGTAATGGAAGAAATTTTCATTACCACTAAAATTGAAAAAAACATCTCCAATCGATCGCGAAGACAATAACTTAGCAACACGAATTTAGAAATACTAGTGTTAAAAAAGGAGCAAATAAATGTCTTTGTTTATTTTAATTAATTATTAACTATAATATATAGACAAACAATTTTTTTTAGGTACACTGAGGGAATGCATATTAAATGAATTGGTTTTTCAAATGAAGCTTGGAACAATTTCATTAAACTTAAACTCTTGAATGTTTGCACAGTACAACTTAAAATAAGATTTTTTTTCAAAACATTGTTTTTAAATATACTTTTATATAAAAAGAAACTTCAAAACAAAAACTTTAGTGTTGAAAACAAATATTTTAAAACATTATTTTAAAATATCGTTCCTCATCTAAAAACAGTAAAATTAAACCGCCATTTTTTCGATGCATTTTTTAATTTTTTTGAGTTTTCGACGTCATATTCGTAATTAGCGACCCCATGCCAGTGTATGGCGAGTCCCCCAGGGGGGTTACAGGGGATGTGCCTCTGGCATAAGTGGATCGGCCCTCCAAAGTTAGAAGGGGTCGGTCATACATTTGGACTCGATTGAAGCACTCTAAATGGGTCAAAGAGGGATTTTTCAAAATTTGACCCTACGGAAAAGTTGGGGTATATATATATATATATATATATATATATACATATATATTAGGGCGGGTCAAATTCTGGCTCAGCGAAATTCGTAAAATACATGTAATTTCAAGACTTTTTCTCCACTACAGCATATACAAATTCTGAAAAAAAGCTGTGCGGACTTTCGTAAATAGATTTTGTTCTCAATTATAAAATATGAATGTATGAATGTATGTGTATGAATCTATTTACGAAAGTCCGCACAGCTTTTTTTCAGAATTTGTATATGCTGTAGTGGAGAAAAAGTCTTGAAATTACATGTATTTTACGAATTTCGCTGAGCCAGAATTTGACCCGCCCTAATATATATATATATAAATAGTTCCTTGGACAAAGTTTCTTATTTTGATCCCTAGAATACGATTTTCACTGAGCAATGGGCGATTTTTTTTGCCTCCCCACAAATCGCCCTGGCCTAATCTATACTATTATATAAAAGGAGACTTACGAAATTTGATCCAGAATAAGCTCTGTAACCTCTGAGCCGATTTTAATAATTTTTTTTAATCGATTTCTATGAATATATAGATTGTCATAGCATACCAAGGTTTTCGAAAAATTTGTTCTTTAATTATGCCTATATACAACCAGCAGTATATAACAGCAAAGAAAGCTTTTATCTCTTTGTCGCAAGAGCTTCTCTCAATATAACAAGGCAGCCACGTTGTGTAGTTGCTTTCTGTGAGATTCTTGCTGTCATAGAGTGTTGATTAATTTTCTTTGCAAATGTTCTGAGGGGAGTTGCCAGAACTTAGTTATAAGCATAAATTATGTTTTATAGCCTTGCCAGCCAGCTTTTCCCCACTTGAGATTGTGTTAGTCTATCTATACTAGTGGTCATCAACGCAGAGTTCACAAAACAACAAGGATAGATTTCCGAGTGCGCAGCTTTCCACTGAAACAAGAAGCTTTACACTGAAACAATAGTGCAAGGAAATATTGTCGAGTGATAGATTTTCAATGTAATGTTTTCTTTTTGGGTTTGTCTGAATAGAATTAATATTTACGTACACTCATAAATAAAACAGCGAACTACACCCTTACCGCATGAACGCTCAAATCAGACTGACTACAAACTTATAGCACAGCCATAAAAAAAACAACTTTTACGCAGTGTACAAAAACAGCGAGTCGATTGCTTCTTCGTGTGCAAAAACACAAGAACACACGATGCCAGCGTGTTATGGGAAAACATAAGTTGATGACCACTGATCGTATAGATCGTATGATCGTATAGATTCTATACGAATATATAAAAGCGTTGTGACACTGCACGGATGTTTGACAACCACGCAAGAACCACTGAACCGATTAACACGGTGTAGGTATCAAACGATTATTTATTTCAACTTAATCGTAATATGCTATATTAGATTTTACACATCTACTTTTCATGCCCACTTTTTGCAAAAAAATGGTATATTTCAGACGATTTTGGTCATATGAGACTACAATTTGGTAATACACGTTGTATGGTTACTTTCGCTAACTTTACTAAAAATGGGCATGATCCACTTTAGTTAAGTCCACTTTTCGGGGAATAAGCTTGGAGTTAAGCAAAGTGCACTAGGTTAAAGCTAAATTGGGCTGAATTCTGGCAGTCTATTTGTTTCGAGTATGAGATGGCTTAGGTAAAAAAAATTTCCACACGCCCATTACCGCCCACAATTAAACAAAAATGGTATATTTCGAACGGTTTTGGTCGTATTTGACTTAAATTTGATAATTTAGTTCACACAGTTACTTTCGACAACTGTTTTGTACGAAGGTCAATTTGCACTTTTACAAATTCACAACACGATCATAAAATAATTCATTGAATTGGGTCAGGACAACGTCCATTATAACTACGACATTAACTATGAATACATAGATAAGGAAATAGATTAAAACATAGCTTTATGTATATAACTTTGAAATAAGTTGAAATATTTGAAAAATGTATTCACAGAATTATTTTTTAATATGTATTTGAAAATGTTATTTACAGATATTAGTTTTTGAGCCGTAGAAAATTGTAAAAAATATAACAACAACATTTTAAACAAATTACTTTTCATTAAAAAGGGAAGATAGGTGGCCCATGATTTTTTTATGATAGAAACTGTTTATGTGTCCAAATAGAGCAAAAGAGTAGGAAAAAATCAAATTAAAAAAATGAAAATTAAAAAAAATTTACAAAAAAAACAACTTTTGGCCTTGTTGAGTACAAGTTTGATATTTTAGAGGTTTTTTGAAAACAGTATAACACATTGCATTGATGAAGTAACGGTAAACTTTTTCTCATTATCCCAATTTACTTGATGTCTAATATGGATGCAGATTTGTTGTGCGATGAAATTTTAAGTCTGCAGTAGCTTCTCGAGGACATTCAGGCAACACCTATCAAAATATGAAACATTATCAAAAAGCACGTATTGCTGCGTATTCTGTTAACAATACCGATGACCGTTGCAAGTGGCGAACATAGTTTTACTAAGCTGAAGTTGATAAAAACGCACTTGCAATTTACAACTTCCTCAGAAAGTTTAAATAGTTTACACACAGAAAAAATCATTGTAAAACCAACTAGAAATATAATAATTTTATAGAGATTTATAGTTAAATCATTGTGATTTTCATTTAAATATCGCAACAAATTTTCATGTTGAATCATTATGAAATCAATTAAAATCATTAGGATGGTCACGTTGAATCATTACGAAATTATTTTCATTCCTTATGGAATCCATCTGAATCCTAACCTCATTTTGAAATAAAAATAACTTTAATTTGGTGTTATTTAATTTTTTTGTATAAAAATATAAAAAACTAAGACTTATACAACACTACCTCAATTTTTCTCTAGCTAAATAATTTTTCTCGATTACATGTACGAAGTCCAATGGGTGGTATAGCTTCCTGTATATCTTCCTTAGATAAGTACTTAAAACTTCCCAAGTCAATTGAAACATCTGAAAGCAATACAACATTTTGATATTATTTTGTATAGTAACATGAGTCTCATACCACATAGCCTTGTTCAAATTTGTTTATGGATCCATCTAACCCACTAGCATTTCACTTTTATTCATTTTTTCAGCTATTAAAAATTATTTTATTTTTTGCAACGACACTACACCTCGCGAAAAAAATTCTAATGTGCAGAAAATTTGCCAAAAACAACGGAACTTCTTTAGCATGCAACAATTTTTTTGCATGATGCAATAATGATTTTACTAGATTTCATAATGATTCTACATGATATCATAATAATTCTACATGAAATCATGTTGATTAACTTTTTACATGATGCAATAATGATTTTACTGGATTTCATAACGATTACACATGAAATCATAATAATTTTCATGTTGTTGCCAACATGAAGTATGAAATTATGTAAAATGAAATCAACTATGCATCACAATGATTTTATTATGCAAAATTTTTCTGTGTGTAGCCTCGCTGTCTATTAAAGTTGCAGAAAACCTCGAATTTGACAGTCTTATCAAAGCATTTTCTGACATAAAAGCTAGGAAAATAAGATTTTAGTTGAGTTTTAAATTTTTGTTTCTCATTAAATATTTCGTGATTAACTGACGCACAGTATAGCAGGTACGCACATTGTTATTAATAATTATATATACATGTTTGTAGTTTTCTATTAATTCAATAATAAATATGGTACACAATTGAAAATCAGTTTGTGTTAATTGTAATGATATGTAAAATGGCGCCAAATACATAACTTTGCCGAGGTGCCTAAGTGATAAAGGCCGGCCCTGGATATACTGTAAGCCTTCTGTAACTAGTCATGGGCAAAAAATTCTACTCACTGTAATTGCCACTTCTGATTGATTCTTCTGCAGTTTCCGTATAATTTTAAAGATCTTGGTCAAAAGTAAATTAGTTATCCTAGTTTTTCAGAAAAACAAGTAAAAATTAGACTAATTGCTAATTGATTGTGATTTATTTAAATTAACATGAATTTAATTGCAAACTTTAGATCAAGTAAATTTGAGCCTGGCCAAATAAGTTTAATTTATGTCAAATTAATTAAATAATCTAAAAATAGTTGATCGATTTTCGGTCAAGGTCATGAATAATTGAACATTTAGTTGTGAAAATAGCCACCTTTCAGTTAAAAACACTAGCTTCTAGCGAAGCAAAAATAGTTTCAATTCTATGGTGCATTTCGACAGACTTGTCGAACTCCACTGAATATTGAAGTAAATAAGAAGCAACTAGAACAGATGGCAACCTTGGTAGAGTTGATGGCTTTGATCTATAAATAGCTTACTGCTTTAAAGTCATATGATTACCATAAATGGCCGATGAGAACATAATAATTCTTACGAATTTGTTCGAACAAGTGCAGAATCATATAAGAATAAAACGGTGGGTTGATCACAGCTTAATCACTCGAGAGTGGAGAGGAAATGTAGCGATTTCCGAAACAGACTGTATAGTTGCTGTGTGATGGACTCTATACAGAGTTGTTGTTGTTGTTGTTACCTTCTTCAAAAACTTACTTGATCTAAAGCACGCAATTATATTTATGTAAGTTAAACTGATTTTTATAGTTAAAACATATATTTACATTATATAAAATATTACTTGATATCAGTTTACATCCTTGTTAAGAAATATATATTGTTTATAATTTAAATTTTGAACACAATTGCGAATGAACACCAAAACTAAACACACTAATAAAATATAACATATTATTTAACGTATATTCCCTGAAATGGAAATCACTGCTACTGTGATTTTTTGAAAGGGTAATACCAGGAGCAGAAATCATTCGATACTCAAAGTTTTTAGGAATCACAGTCACTGATACTAAGATAAATACTTTCCCTGTAAAAAAAAAGTATAGCAATCTCCGTGATTGTAATATTTCAGTAGCAGACAGTGAGTGATTGCTACTTTTGAGTAGCAGTGTCAAAATTACTGTAACCAAAATATCGACCCATCTCTATCTGTAACATTTTCAACGATTTGGTACAGGCAACTCTATTTGCCTATACAGAAAATACAAAATTTAAGACAAATTCTTTGTTCGATGTTTTTATCCATTGTCAAATATAATATGTCAAATCGCTAAGAACACTTGAGATTAACATCAAGTACTGTAAGCAAATTAAACGAAAGGTCGCACTCAAACTCAGCGCCAGTATAGAGAATAGTTGTGACGGATTTTCGAATCAGGACCTCGCAAAGTGTGAATGCGGTACTGTTTTATATTACAAAAAAGATTACTTTAAATTTTTTTTAACTAAAAACATGATTTAATGAAACTTATTTCTTCGGCAACAGACACATACAGAATAACTGTCTAACCAGAACCATGTCGTTGTCGTGTCGTAAAGAGAAAAACGCTAAGAGTTGGCCCAGAATTAGTCTTTGTCGTTTTTTTGACATTTCATTCTGTTTGCTTTTCATGCCATTTTTTTCGTTTGAAAATTTTTCGTTTTTTTGAATTTGAAATTAAAAAATGTTACAGCTAAGGAAATTATTACATATTGTTAAATTGGTATATACCACGTATGTGGCTTATAAAGCAAGTTTATTGATGAGAAGGAGAAGATGGTGGGTAAGACCGGTTAATTTAAGCCGCCAGAAGTTGGGTTTCTTCCAAACTTGCTTTAAACAGCTGGAATCGATGGATGAAGAGCACTTTTACAAGGCGTCCCGAATGAGTGTTCCAAGGTTTAATCTTTTGCTGGCACTATTGAAAGAAAGTCTACAAAAGCACTCCAGGAGGAAACCTATTGACCCAGAAACTCGCCTTTCAATAACAATATTGTAAAAATATTACCAAAAATTTCAAAAATGTGTTTTAATAACGACTATTTTATAGGTATCTCGCTCAAGGATGCTCATTCCAGCTTTTAGCATGGATGTACAAAGTAGGCGTTTCTACTGCGCGAGAGATCGTATACGAAACATGTGCAGCTATGTGGAATGAATTGCATGAGGTCTATATGCCATCTCCCAATATCTACGATTGGAAAAACATAGCGCAAAACTACTACAGTAAAACTGGAATGCCACACTGCCTGGGAGCAATTGATGGCAAACACGTAAATATAGTGTGTCCAAAGGATAGCGGCTCACTGTATTTCAACTATAAAAAAACATTTAGTGTTATCTTGTTGGCTGCCTGCGATGCCAACTTTAATTTCACATTTGTTGATGTGGGAGCAATCGGTAGCCAAAGCGATTCTGGAGTCTTTTACCGCAGCGGTTTTGGTAAAAAAATTTTAGATTATTCTTTAGAAGTTCCAGCAGATGAATGTTTGCCATTGTCAGAAACATTGTTTCCTTTTTATTTTGTAGGTGACAATGCATTCCCACTTAAAAAAAACTTAATGAGACCTTTTCCAGGTAAAAATTTGTCTTCAGAAAAAAGACAGTTTAATGAAACGTTGTCAAGAGCTCGTGTCAGTATTGAAATAGCCTTTGGTATTTTGGCAAATAGATGGAGAGTTCTGCACACCACCATTTCTGCAAGCCCCAAAAATGTTGACACCATTATCTTGGCTACTGTGGTGTTGCACAATTTCTTAATGATTCAAAAAGATGTAAACTACTATAACTCAGACCTACTTGAATTAATAATAAACAGCAATGAAAGTTTTTTACCCAATATGATTCATCAATCAGCAAATCGTTCGTCACAAGAAGCATTTCTCCTTAGAAATATTCTAAAAGATTATCTAACGCAATCTGTGAACGTTTAATGCATAAGGACATGGTGAACACCATAGCCAGATAAATACTTTATTTTTTTTTTGCAAAAGATATTTCATTGCTGTTTATTATTAATTCAATTTGGTACTAATTATAGCAGTTTACTTTTTTTTAAATGCCTTATTAATTATATTATCAGATTCTGAAGACATCAATCCTTAAACTTTCTTTTCAATATTTATTTTATTCCTGGAATATACATATATTAATCCGCTAAAACTTCTAAATAATTATCTTTAAATTGCACTTTGCTATGGTGATAGATTACAGAATATCCTTTTGTACCGGCCTTTATCACATCTTTAGCTTTTTAAAATACAAAACTTTTTTCATACAAGTACTTTTCAAAACATTATACAACTAAAACTTAAAAAAACATTTGCTATTATTTTTAGATTAAGTAGATCCAATACAGAAAACAAATATGTAATTCCATAAATAAATTTTTTATTTGTAAACAAAACAAAAAACAAACTTATTTCAATAACTTTCAAATTCATTTAAATTAGGCAGGTTCTGCATTTCACTTCGTAGTAAAAGTGAAATTAAATCGTAATTGAATTCGATATTTGGTGGTCTATACATAAATTTTTTCGTTAGTACAATAAATTAAATAAATAAACTAATATAAAACGAACAAAAGTGGTATGTAGACATGTATCGAATTCAATTAACTTACACTCAGAAGTGAAATGCAGAACCTGCCTGATTACATTTTAATCAAAATCTTATAAAGTCTTATACACTACACTTGTAATCTAAGATTATAATGAACACATTTTTATCGAGATAATTTGTTTTCTTACTTCTTTGAACTACTGCCGTAGCTATTAAACAAAAAGTCTTTGGTTTTTGCTTATGTTTCTTATTTTCAATATTTCGACTTAATTTTTAAGTCATTATGGGGATATAAGATTATAAACTGTCTCACAGATAAGTGTTGTCAGGTGACAATCATATAGCTATATATATATTTTTTATCCTGATGATAACTTAAAAATTAAGTCGGAATATTGAAAATAAGAAACAAACAAATACAAAAGAGTTTTTGTTTAATTGCTACGTCCGTAGCTCAAACAAGTAAGAAAATTAAATCTTAAGAAGGCTGATTACAAAAACACGAGATAGTTTATGGTTATTGCGAACTTAAGTACAAAGCAAAAAAACTTCAACCAAAACTTGTAAGCATTCAACCTTGTTGTATAAATTCCATGAACACATTTTCGTCATTATTTTTGAAAGCAGCTAACTTTGAATAAACTAGATTTGTAACACTTATTTCCATATCATTTTTTTGCTCTGTACTTAAGTTCGCCGCTTTAACTTTTCGGGACAGAACTGAAAAAAGTTCATCAACAGAGTCCTCTTCATCATGTCTTAACTTCTTTTCAGCAGCTTCAATAAATTTTGTGAGTTTATCTTCCATCTCAGTGCACTGCTTTCGTTTTTTAGCAGGCGGTGAGGTTATAGTGTTATCATCGTTGGTATCGTCTGACAAAACTTCTATGCTGTTATGAGGACACAGCACATTTCCAATGGTCCTAAAATGAACGTTCGTTATATTCATGTATTTTATATACACAATATTATTTTAAAAAATACCTTCTACTGCACTCTACGTTATCAAGAAATTTCATGCTTTCGTAGTGGATCCATTTCTCCATAGCGTCTGGTGCCTGGCTACCTGATGGCAGAATGGATGACTGCTTTTTTCTTTTGTAAGCGTCTCTTAAGCTTTTCCATTTTTTTTTGCATGTTTCAACTGTATATAAGTAATTAATAAGTTAGAATAATTTCATAACATTTTCGTAAAAAACATATACAAACTTGATGAATTGAGACGCACAGCAATTTCCGCCCATATGACTTCTTTTTTTATTGTATTTTTATACTCTTTTGATTTTAAATTGTATATTATATCATTATTTCGAACTTCTTCTATTAATTTTTCAGAAAAATCCATTTTAGTTTATTAATTTTCAAATCTGTTCTTATTGTATTTAATTTTTTTGACAACTTGCATCAGTGTTGCCGTTATACTCCAACTGGAGTTGTAATTACTCCAAATTTATTTATTGTAGTACATTTCGTAATACTTTTTATATAAATTTACTACATTTTCAATTCAAAACTACTCCTTTTGTTATTTTTGCAAGCGGAAACACTGTTCTACTCGCTAGGTTGGTTGTCAGATTTTTAAAATTTTTAAAAATATGGCAGCATTTTAAGAGAGAGTTGTCAAATATACGACAAAGAAATATAGAAATAGAAATATTTCTATCTTGTCGTTGTCGTTGTCGTTTTTTACTCACAAATGCCTCCCATAAGGTTTGCATTGATTTAGCTTTGGCGACACGACAACGACATGATTCTGGTCAGACAGTAAACGTCAACACTCAACACAGTCACACTAAACAATTACCGCTACAACGTACAACTTACACAAAAACGCACATTCGTACGTAAACACACACTCATACAGCGCAATTTAGCTTGCATGCAATATGCTTACAATTGCAGACAAATTGTTCAGATTAGTTGCTTTCGTGTCTTCAATTAAGCGTAATTTTAGGTACACAGTTCACTTTATTTCTAATTCGCATTTCAGATATAGCGTTGTACACTATGCACTTGCACAGTAAAAATAAAATACATATTTATAGCTATTTATATACCTTAAAAATAGTTCTCACGTCGCTGTGCTAAAAGCAACGGCCGAGGACTCAATTAATAGAGTTTTTTTACCTATGTAACTTATAAAGCTGGACATGGAAAATTAGCTTGAGCACACATTCAATCTTTGACACGTACTTTGGATACTCGCAACGATGTTTTTTCGTTTTTTTTTTCCTTTGATATCATTTTGATTACTCTAGCTAGATACTTTTTATGCACATATAATTTTGGTTGGTTTTTTTTCTGATTTTCTCTTACTTTTTTTTTCTGTCCAAAAGTTAAACACTCGCTGGTGTCACGCGATTTCACGGCATTCTACTGCTATAGCTGTTGTTGTTGTAGCTGTTCATGCCGTGGCAGCACGTAACATTTTGACGCATCTATTAAAATCCGTCTCGCACGAAATTCCTTCCATCTCTGGGCGTCCGCTCACGTATGCGACTGTAAATGTCATTAAATGTCGTTTGAAGGCAGATATAAAGATGTCTGGCTGCTGTTTTGGCAGCTAGACCAAAGCGTTGCAGCTTTTGGGAATTAAGTCGTCTCTTTTTTGGAATTGAAACGAATTCGGAAGCGATTCAGTTGAAAACTTAGAGATAAGTTTTTTATACCTTAAATAAAATCAATTCTTTAAAAAGTTAGACTGGGAAGAAATTGAAATGTGCTAAATGTTTAAGCTTTCAAAATTATTAATGTATATGGTCTTTTAGTAAAGAATTAAGTTATGAGTATGTTTTTTTAAATTTAACAAAATTTATTTTGATCCAAAACTTCCTTCAACAACTTTAAATGGAGTGAAGTTCACGTTTGCGTTAACAACAAGTTAAGCACTATCTTTTGATCTCTTGAGTGGCTCTAAAGACTGCAGTAAATAAATCAATTTAACCCTTGTTGCTGCTCGTATCGTCCCAGCAACCCTCAACAACACCCCCCAAATCTCACTCCCACTCCAAAAATGAGAGTTACAGTACAGCGTAAATGTCTTGCACTTCATTTAATGTAACGCTTTATTACAAACTCATGACTAGATTGCGTGTGTGCAGCATCTTTAAGTTAAATTAAGCTTTGTGCTTTCAAAGCTCTTTAATTTTTATCACACCTTCAGTGCTTCGAGGTGCTGCTGCAGTTCTAAGTTAAGCATGCAGTGTATTTTTTTCTTCTTATTTTTGTAGCACAATTTCACGTTGTTGTTGTTGTGTTTTTTACAGTTTAGCGAAATATTATTGCCGATTTTGTTTTTGCGTAAGCGATTTTTCTCTCAAATTATATTTTTTCTTCGTTCTAACTGTTTTTCTTCCGCAGCAAGCTTAAAAGTTTCTGCACATAGTTTTCAGCAAAAATTTAGCAACTTTCAGTAGCGCGTAATTCGCGTTTAGGAAAGTTTTGCAACTTGTTTGGAGCACAAGCTACCTGGCACAACGCTTGTGTTGCTCTTTGTTTTTGGGGAGTGTTTATATTATATATATATATATATATATCTGTATATAACGCATATATATTAAGTCTTTGGTATGATGGCGGGTTATGTAGCGTTAAACCTCTGAAACGTGACCATTTAAAAAAATGCCAAGTCGAATAAGCTAACATGCAGGGTGGTGGGTATCTTGAAAGTTGAATGCAGCAGTATTGATGCAAGTCAAAGAAAAGGTGCAAAGCCAACGGCGCACAGTGATATGAAAGGTTATGCGAGACGGAAAAAAATTCGAAATCGAATTCTTACATTCTGAACATGTAGAAATCTTAAGAAATATCCAATGATCTCAGATTTTCGGAAATATCTCCACTTTCTACAAAAAAATACAAAAATGTTTGAATGTTGGTCATGACTAAAATATGCTCCCTTTAAAATAAAATGAAATAAAGTCAATAACGTATTCTTAAAATGTTGGCGCTATGAAGTGGTATTTAAAGATATATGTATATACGTATTTAAAAATATATATATTATAAAATAAAATAAAACCAATAACGTATTCTTAAAATGTTGGCGCTATGAAGTGGTATTTAAAGATATATGTGTATGCGAGGAAACGGAAAATTTTGTAAAAAAATGTTAGAAATTAAAAATGGTTTTGTATTTATAACTATTATGTCTACTTTAAGTAATGGGAGTCCATAAATTTTTTTTATTTTTATTCTAATCTATACGATGGTCTTAAAATATGCCTGTATTAACCAGTCTCTGAACTTTTTGTATGAGACTTATTGAACTTGAGGTCGATAAAAATGTATGCGGGGTTAGAATATTCTCAACACATCACACCATATTTTGACATAAAAAACTGAAAAAAAATTTCAATATATTCTTTGTCAAATCGGTCAACAAAAAGATCGACCACTGCCAATTGTGCTGATATGAATATGATACTTTTCATACGCCAATTAAACACAAAAAATTTATTTTCAAATCTTTTGGATGATTTATTTTCAAATCTTTTAGATACGACAGTCATTCTGATCGGGGTTAAACATTAGGCAATCCTTATTTGAAACAGAACACTGATTCCAAATATTAGGCTAAAAAATAATTCTGTAACACCGTTTATAAGCTATCCGTGGTTTATTATTTTTAGTGAATTTCGAAAAGATTATCCCATGAATCGATTTTTATGAATTGATTTAAATGAGTAGTATTTTGAATTAAAGGTAATTGAAATACCTTTCATTTATTACTACATTATATTCCAATTGGAAAAACATCTTAGACTCTATTAATTAAAGACTTTTAATTTTTTATACTACCTGAGTGAAAATAGAAAAAAAATCTATTAATACAAAACCACTTAAATCTTGACTTTCAAGAATTGGGCTCTACAAGGTAAGTACCTATAAAGTATTTGTTTTGAAATAAAAAATATTTTCCCCTCCGAATCTTGGTTATGAAAGCGATAAACATGGAGAAAGATTTCACCAGCAAATAAAAAATATTGAGCACCGATACATTGGCTCCTGGAACGAGTCCATGACTGGCGACTAAGCACGATTTCTCATAAGAGAAACAAATTAAAGTGAAAACAAGAGACGAAGTAGATCCAATAATTTCTTTTAATGCCATCTATCCGTTATTTTATATTTTGAGCTTATTTAGTCTTGCGCTCCGGCCTTATTTTTCAGGTTTCTTTTGTATTTTTTTTTATAGAAAAATAAAATACAATCATTTCAAATATTTTGTATGCTGATTTAAGCATTTCCATTAAAATATAACAAAATGGCGGACTTCTAAACAGAAGTTTTCAAAAATCGTGTTTTTTTTTGTGGAAAATCACAATGTACAATTCTGCTACCTGCAGAGCTGTGCTAAATAACGTATTAAAATTTCAGTTCAATCGGTTCGATAGAATTTTTTTATAACACACGTGCCGATCAAAAAAACGTTTCGAGAGAAGAGCTTTTAAAGTTTTAACAACACACAAAGCGCAATATAAGGCGCTCTCGACTATGTGCAATAACTTCGTTAATATTTTGGTTTGAAATTCTTACATTATGCTCTCAATATATTGTATTTTAAAAAAAACATCAAAAAGTTTTTTTTTTAAAACTCTAGCACCAGACTAAGTCTTTTGACTTCCTGCATCTTTATGTATAACGAAACGAAGGCTGGACGAGTTGCGAGACACGGTAAGCAATACATTTTTTCACATTTCTTTGCTAGTCTCTTTCACGACGTTCAGCTTTAGTTTCGTTTTACATAAAGAAGCAGTTGATATTTAAGATTATGCTTAAGCTGATTAAACATAAAATTGGAAAAAAATTGGTTTTTCCAAAAATTGGTTTGGAATAATGTAGGAACACTTTTGAAAATTACTAAAAATAATAACCTATTGATAACTTAAAAACAGTGTTACATAATTTTTAAAGCTGATGTTTAAAATAAGAGTCCTAATTTACATCTTAATTGACAGCTCAAATGTTTAAATCAGAACATATTTGGTATTTTGTGGAGCAGTGTTATTTTCAGTGGAGAAGTAAAAAATATTTAAAATAGTTTTAATTAATTGCAAGAGACTTTTTATCAACAGGTTTTAGACTACTCAAATATTAGACAACAGACGAACTTCAAGGTCACCGAAAGGTCATAATTAATAAAATTTATTAATAAAATTAATAAAAAAACTGACTTTTATTTATTATTTCACTGTGTGCTTTTCTGTACGTTTTTGTTCCTGTATTTGATAGTTTAATCGTTCTTCAGCAAAGTTGTTCTATTATTCAGACCAACAACTTTGCTGAACAAATAAATAAGAAAAAATCGTTTGAAATTGTCTTAAAAACTTTTACACAACATATTTCTGGCTCGCTTTCAACGCTACAAAATAATTGCACATTCTTCATACGCCACACAATGTAAGATTTTAGCGATTGAGCGATCAAAACTATCAAATGCAAAGTATGTAATCTGAATACTTTTTTACGATTCTAAATTCACATTGTATTAGTCGCTGATACATTCTGAGACATAAGGGCCGGAAGTTGGAACTTTCTTATTCTCTGCGAAAATGTTTGAAATTTCACATTATTTTTTAACTTTCACACAGAACGTAAGCAAAAGCTTATATACTTTAAGTTGCGGTTTTCATTTTTAGCACAACTTAGATATTATTTAGCAACTAATTTTATTTCAATTATAATTTCATTTCTCTATTGAACACAGTAATTGAAATCCAGAAACATTATTTCTAACAGACTTTCAACTTTCGGTAAGCTTTTAAAATTTCAAGCCAACTCAAGCCATAAACAAATTACGAGACAATAATATTTGGTTTACCCTCTTTCCAACCAAGATTGGTACCGCTTTGGGCCGCCTATTTAAAAAACTTTGCAATTAAACGAAAAATTACGATATTTTTTTTTGTCCTTTTCGTGTGTTCCGATGATATGTTAGAAAAATTTTACTTAAAAATTGTTAAAATATGTAAGGAAACTTACTTAATATGTCATCAGAGAGCAAACAATTAAGTTTTTATTCAGTTTTTATTAGTTAAATTTAAAAAATATTTATTAAATTTCTTTAAAAAACGTAAAATTTGTAATAACTTTTTTAAACTTATTTTGAGCTTTATATATATTTTAGTAGTTGTATCTGTTAAGATACATTGAGAACCAAATGGTTAAAAAATTTATAAAATTATAGTTTATAATAAATGATATGTTACGGGCTCAAGGTCCAATCTCTTGGTTAAAAAATAAACGTTTTGTTTAAATTTTTCTAAAATTTTTATTTTCAATATTTCGCTCGCCGTCGGCTAGCATCATCAGGAAAATATTTCAAAAATTTTTTAAAATAAACGAGTTACATTAAAAACATTAAACATTAATTCACAATTTTCGAATTTTTTAAAAAATGGAATAAGTTAAAAACAATTAGCACTAAAAACCACGTCTACATGTTTTGTCGTCAGCTTGCCAAGCTTGACGTGAATTAATGTTTAATGTTTTTAATGTTAAATGTAACTCGTTTATTTTAAGAAAAGTTTGAAAAATTTTCCTGATGATGCTAGCCGACGGCGAGCGAAATATTGAAAATAAAAATTTTAAAAAATTTAAACAAAACGTTTATTTTTTAACCAAAAGATTGGACCTTGAGCCCATAAAATATCATTTATTATAAAAGAAGAGGTCAAAAATCAACTAAACAAATTATAGTTAATAGTATTAAAACTTGACAATTGGTTAAAACTAATGCACTTTTAATACAATAAAAAGGCTACGATACAAATTTTGATTTTTGCGCTAAGTTTGGGGCAACTCTACCAAGCTCCCTCCCGCTAGTCTAAAAATTGTTCTATAAATTTCAAAAGACACATCAATTTCTAAAAAAACACAAAAAACAACCGAAAATGTCTTCATCCTTTCAAAAGTTATAAAATTTGATCACCCAGGGAACAAAATCTTACACTGTGCGCCACGTGGATCTAATTTTTTCGTTGCAACCTATGTTTACTTTAAGCTACACTTTTTGTAAGACCCACTCGGTCTATTTGTTTAGAAAAGTTGTTAGTCAGAATAATAGGAAAAATTTTGCTGTAGACTGATAAAATTATCAAATAGAGGGAAACTAGTCCTAAAAAGCGCACAGTATAATCATTAATGTTATTAAAAAACAGTTATGTTATCATTTTGAAAATTCCGAAGAACCAAGAATTAACTTTTTTTGGCATATAGTAGAAGTATGTAGTATAATAAGTCGGATCGAAATTTAGATTACGCCAGACGCCGACTAAAAAGTAAGAGGGTCTCTTAAAAACTATTTTTGCATAATTTTTTGTTTTGATCGGAGAAATCCTCATGAAGCGGTTTTGTTTCTCTTGCACCCTTTTTTAGCCAAAAAATCATGTTTGTAATATATTTCAATTAAAACTGCAAGCTAAATTATAAAATAAATCGTATATAAAATAATTAAATTTAATGGACATTGTAAATGTAAATGTAAAATTTTTTGACTTAAAGTTATTGCAATATTTTGTGTGTTTTGCTCGAAAGAGGGCGCATTAGAACAAGAGTTTTTGATAATCCTGAATTTTGTACTGGAGCGCCCACTGGTGGATTTTTATAAGAAACGCTTGCCAAAATTCAATTTTACGTATTTAAAAATTCCAAACAAATACACCGATATTTGTGAAAATCAAACAGTATATGTGACAATTAAATAACACTGGTTTACAAATAACGCAAAGTTGTTTGCACAATGAATGACACTAACCATTTCTAATGTAAAATTGATCGGTGATTTCGAAAATGTTATTATTTTTTTCTGTCACTCCGTTTTCGAGATATTGTCCACTGTAGTTTTTTTTACAAAAAAAAGTTGGTTCCACTTAATCTATATATAAAAAAGCAAAACACTGTCTGTCTGTCTGTGTGAAGCCTATAGACTCCAAAACTACTGGACCGATTGATCTGAAATTTGTACAGTCGATTTTTTTCAGATAGGAGATGGTTTAAGAAAAAAAAATCTTTAGACACACCCCTTTTACCGCCCCCAAATCAATTAAAATGCTATATTTATGGATCGTATAAGGCTAAAATTTAGGAATTTAGTTTGTATGGTTACTGTCGATAACTGTACTAAAAACGGGTTTCCATGCCCCTTTTTACTGCCCAAAAAACAGAAAAAAAATTCTATATTTCGTACGTTTTTTATCGCATTAGGCTTAAATTTGCTTATTTAGTTTGTATGGTTACTGTCGGTAATTGCACTAAAAATGTGTGTCCACGCTCCCTTTTACCGCCCACAAGTTAACTAAAATGCTTTATTAAATACGGTTTTGGTCGTATTAACTGTACGAAAAATCTGTTTCCACGCCCCCCTTTTTCCGCCCACAAATCAGTGAAAATGTTATGTTTCAAGCAGTTTTGGCCGTATAAGATTAACATTTGTATGATTACTTTTGGCAACTGTACTAAAAATGGGCGTTATCGCTATATAGCCACATCCAGTTTTTGAGAAATCATTAAAATTAACTACTGGGTCGATTGAGCTAAAATGTTGGCTTAGTTTGAATGGTTACTGTCAGCAACTGTAACAAAAATTGGCTTCCACGCCAACCCCCTTTTACCACCCACAAACCAATGAAAATGTTTTATTTCAACTATTTCGGTCGTATTAGACACACATTTTGTAATTTATTTCATATGGTTACTCTCGGCAAGTGCACTAAAAATAGGCCTGTCCCACTTTAGTTAAATTCACTTTTCGAGAGGTCAGCGTAGAGTGAAGCAAAGTGCGCCAAGCTTAAGCTAAATTAAGCTGAAATTTTGGAAGTCGATTTGTTTTGAGTACGAGATGGTTTAAGGGAAATAATTTTGCCGCACCCCTTTTGATCATATTAGACTAAAATTTGATAATTTAGTTCATTTGGTTACTTTCGGCAGCTACACTGAAAATGGTGAATATATTTGGCATATCTTGACATTTTCGTATATGGCAGTAAGGCGGTCTGTGGCAGAACAACGTCTGCAGGGGAATACTAGTAGCATATATCTTCCGAACAAAGAACATTAATCAAACAAATAATATATCAAATTAAAGCTTATAAAATTTCCCACCAACAATGCTAAAAAATTTTTTTGTTTCAACTTTTAGTTTCAGCGAAATCAATTATTTTTTTGGAGATTTTTCGAGTTTTTCACAAAAACTTTTAAAAAAAACTGCAAATTTCGTTAAGATATCAAAATATTTTGGTAGTTTTGATATTTTTTGATAAAAGCCTGTACTTTTCCAAAAAGAAAAAAATATTTTTGAAGAAAATCTATTGAGAAAAGATAAGTTGTGTTTAATTGAACGAAAGCACCCAAATGGAGTGATTGTCTATTTATGCATTTCGTCTTATTTTATTGCCACATAAGTAAATAACAAGTAAAGGTTGTTGTTGTATAATTTTTTTTTATTTTTTATTTTTCTTATTTTCTTTTCATCATTTACATTGTTTCTTACATTATTTACATTGTATATATATTTTTTGTTTGGTTTTTATTGTTCTTTTTATGACTTACATTGTTTTTTACATTGACTAAATTTTATTCAAAATTATAACTATTCTTGTTTTGTCGTTTATTCAATTCGAAACCAACATTATTCGCCCATCATACTTTCGTCCCAAAATCCTTGGTATCGATTCTCAATTAATTTCATCTGCTGGTGAAATATATATATAATATTATATTCATTTGAATACCTCAAAAAAAAAGGTCTCAAAAGAGTTTGAAAACTTGATTATGCATTCTGAAGAAAAAAAGTAACATGCAAAAAACATTATTTTTTGGCCAAGAAAGGGTCAGGCGAACCAAAACTTCTCCATGAGGATTTCTCCGATCCAAAAAAAAGATGCAGAAATAGTTTTTAAGAGTCCTTCTAACTATTGAGTTGGTGTCCGGCTGACCTTTTTCTCCTCTATACAAAACGATCTGGCTTAATGTATAAGTAGGTACTCTGAATTTTTAAATTAAGAAATTGGTGATGACGTATTTTCAGAATTAATTTCCGAAATTTCTACTTTGAATTTTGTTTTGTGAGTAATATTTGTGAATTCTAAAACCAGATGATAGTATTAACATAAAAAATCAAGACTAAACCAGCGTTATTTTACGCTCTTTTTAATAAAAAGTTGAAATTAGTTTTCAATAGTAAATATTTTTTTAAAAAGGAAAGTGCCAACTGATTATTTTGGTTTTTTTAATTAATCCCGCCCTCGTTCCCTTTCCCACAAAGAAAATCCTGGCTACGTGAATGTTTTAGGCAGTAGCGTTTGAGAAGTATTGATGAAGCGTATCTATAATTTTCAAGTAACGTGATGAAATTTATGTCTTTTACAGAGAAAAATATCACGTTGTGAACTCTTTATAACAAAAATTCCTAAAACTATGTAATCAACATTTCTTCAGATGATTGTGAAGGTGTTACATTAAGTGATTTCTAACATAATGTTTTTCAGCAAAGTGCTCAGGTGTAGATAAAGTTTTTGAACAATATTATTTATGCTTTTTCAGTAGTAAAAATAACTGACTCTACAAAACCATAAAAAAATCAATTTTCTGCTGATATTAGATTTTAGATTTTTAACAGTCAATCACAGCCTCAGCATCAGTGACAGTTTAATTATTTTTTCAAAGCGTTTGAGCATGTTTTTATATGAAAAATGGCGCTCATGCCAGCATTGATTTCATGGCAGGAAATAAATAGTTTTTTTTGCATATTCATAAAAAATAATAAAAATATGTGAAATGCGTAGAATATTTGACATATATTTTTTTTTTAAATTGAAATGAACAAATTTCACGCTATTTCAAGCAAATAGCACAAAAGTGTCAAATGCAGAACATTTGAATTGTAATCAACACAGACACATGCAAATATAATTGTATTCTGAAAGGTTTGGAATTGAAAAAAACAGTTAATTTAAAATAAATTAAATAAATAAATTTGTTTGTGTAATTAGATTGTGTGTAATTTGAAAATATATAATGTGCAGTTATTGAACAATTCGAAAAACTTTATAATCTAACCTTTGGATTTGAAATGGCAGAATTAAGAGCCAAAAAAGTGCAGAAAAGGCAATTTTCGCAAGACTTTTCTGGTGTACTACAGGTTTTCTACATATCTTTCTTGACACACAAACTCTAGCAAACCACTGCTGAAGAAAGAATAAATCATACACCTAGCCATACACACACACAAAAAACACACAAATATCTACGTTTTCCAGGTTTTTCAGAGCAGCAAAGCAGCCACAGCAAGAGCTCCAAATAGACGAAACTCATTTCATTAACTTCTGAAATTCCAGTGTGTGCTGCATTTCAATGCATTGAAGTGCATTTATTTGTCTTATAATGAAAAAAAGCAATTTTGATGCTTATTATTGTGTGAGTGTTTTGCACCTTTATTGCTCTGTAGTGAAACAATAGAAAGAAAGAATAAAACAAAATAAAAAGCTACTGTATAAGCAGACAAGAACTTCAAAAGGAGGCAGCAAGGAACGTGAAACATACATAAATATACTCTTTATATACTCAAACACACATACACAAACACATTTTGTATTTGTATTGATATAGCACTCACACATATACATCCAAAGCAACCCACTAACACCTTGAGTGCATAAGAAAATCTATTTACGAGTACGACTTCGAAAATTCAATAAGCATTGAAAATTTTCCAGCTTATGTTTGTGTTGGTGTGAAAAAAGATCACAAAAAAAGGATATCCAAACAACAAACTGTGCAAATATTCGCAAAATATAGGGCTCTAAAACAAAAGCAAGTGCTAGGGAATAAATAAAAAAAATTTATGTGCAATAAATCTTCAAAAGCAGTTCAACCAAGTAGTTATATGAATGGAATTGATTGACAAAAAAAATATAAAGCAATAAAATAAAAACATTACACAGTGTGACCGCTAAAAAGTTACAAGATTCTTTTGTAGAAATTCTCAAAAAGGGACATGTTGCTAGTCCAGCGCGCCTTGTCTGACCTCTCAATATCGTTACAAATTTTAAAATGTATTTTTTTAGCTTATCAGCCCAATTCTGAATGATTTTTATCGGGGAATCGGAAAAGGGAGTTTTAATTTTCATGATAAAGTACAAAAATATTCTGGAAATTTTTAATGCCAATTTGTTGATCAACCATGAATATTCATGAGTGTAAACAAAAAAATGTGATATCTTTATCTGCTGTCTTAAAAACGAAAACTCCCTTTTCTCATTTCCAGGGAAAAATCATTCGGAACTGTGCTGAATGTGTTTGAATTTTGTTGTGCTGACATATATTGATGTTTTACAGCCATTTGCTTCATTAGAAATGGAAAACAAAGTTCACTTACATTCAATAGAGTTTAACGTAGAATATCATTGCGTAAAATAAAATTCGAAAAAACTGAATGGAGCGTGAAGAGAATCCAATTCTTGTATTTTTTTTTAATTTGCCAAAAAATATTGCTGCTTCTATCAATTTATTGAAATGATATGCCATGAACGACATTTTTTTTCAAAATACTAAATTGCACTTGAAAATACCTTTCCATTGGACCCAAGAACATAGACATCGGTAGAGAATTTGCTTGATGGAAGCAACTTAAACGTTTTCTTCATCGTACAACACTGATTCGCACATATATTTCTGCTTCCATACAAAGTGCTACCATTTCGTCAAAAATTAACCAATTTTGGTCATCTTTATCTCGTTGGAAGGATCATATGACAGCCACCATGTTGCTGTACAGAATTTTTAAAATATAAACCAACTATGGAACGATTTGTATAAATTTTTTTTTTTTAAGTTTACATGTATATTTTAAGCTAAGAAAAGTGGAATTCATATAACATTAGAATTAGTTATAATTGAAAGTTTTCTGTATGACCTTCTTATTTATTATGTTGATTTTCTATGAAATGTTTGACAAATACTAAATGTTTGATAGTTTAAATCATACTTAATATGCAATACAAATTCTAGGTGTTTGATAGTTTAAAATCGTTTATTGAGCTTTAGGTCAGGTTAGAAAAATTAATTGCTCTAACGAATTTTTCCAAAGAAACAACAACAACAACAACATTTTCAATATGAAAAAGAAAACATCACTAGCTGATTTAATTGCAATTTCGGGCCTGATACAGGCTTCATCAGAAATCTTTGAGATGCCGCCGGGAATCGAACCCGGGCTGTGACCCCCTTTCAGGCCCATTAGCGCACTACACAACAGAGGCGATGAGATTTCAGTGCCAATTTCTCAGTTTTTCTCGCTTTTCATATTTCTTTTTGTTGTTGTATTTTTGCTTTACTTTAGTTTTATGCTTATGTTATTATTATGGAGTCCAACAGTCTGTTGGAATTCACCACTAACAAAGCATTGTTATTGTAGTTGTTCTTAGATTTTGCTGAAAAATCTTCAGGATACTGTTCAGCAGTAACACAAAGTAGCGGAAACTGATACTGATAACAATAAAAAAAAATACTTATTTGCCCAAAATGTTTGTATAAAATGTTTATAAAAAATGTTTGCCCAAAATAAAATAAAATGATTAACTATACCAAGAAAATCACTTTACGAAATATTACTTTAAAAAAACACATATATTTTAAATATGTTCATAAATAACATATTACAAATTAAAAAAATAAAAATGGTATCTCTTGTTGCTATACACTCTCAAAGTTGGAAAATTTATTCCGGTTTTGCAATTCCATTAATGTTTTACTTCACTTAAAATACAATTTTTAATGTTGAATAACTTTTGAAATAAAGACTGAATTTAAATAATTCGTATCATATCGAAAATGTATTTTTCACAAATTTTTAAAAGTATACATAAAACATGACTCATTCCTTTTTACAATTGATTTTACAGCGGACTTACAAAATTATGCATAAATTACTCAATTCACAAGTTAAATTTTAGGTGAAAAACTACTATCACTTATACATAAATTAAAGAAAAAAAAAAATAAACTCAAAATCGCACCGCGTTATTTTCCCCTCACTTTTCAATAAACAAAAGATCACTTTTATTAAATTTAATCTAAATCGAAGGGTATCTTTTTTCTCTCTTCACAGCTATGATTTTAACATTTTTCAATAATTTATATAAAAGAAAATAAAAAAAAAAGAAATAAATTTAAAAGCATTGAATTCTAAATTTTTCAAATATATACAATTTTATGTACTTTGGCATAGATAATGACAGTAAGTATGACAAAACAGGAATTTACATCTTTTAAAAATTTTTTAAGAAGGTTGTTAAATAAATTCCGTAACTTCTTGCTTAGTAATGTTGCAACGTCAAATATTGCATTTTATTTTATTTTACTTGAAGCTCAAAGTAAGCAAAAGATAAAAACAATTGAAAACTATAATAAAGATATGAAAAAATTAGCTGCTTAATTGCTGCTTTTCTCATGATTGTTTATTTAAAAAGCTGAACTGCTCTAAGAGTTGCAATTGCTGCATTAGCAAAACTGTGACAACATATTGATTGTCAGCTTAAAGTAGCAGGCGACTAAAGAGCAAAAGAAAAAATTTAAAAAAATATAGAATAAAGCTTGGCAAGAAAGCAAAAGTAGCATTAAAAGCAAAAAAAAAAAAAGAACATTGAAAGAATTAAATCTCAAAGTAATACAGGAAAAAGTTATTGTGTGTCCTTGTGCTTTTCTCTTTTATTCTTACTGTTCTACTTAAGATACAATAAAAGAATCAGAGAACTCAAGGCAGTAGAACAATGCTTGGATTTAATACAATACAATCATAGAAATTACTAGTGCTTAAGTATGTGTGTGTGTGTTATATGAACCTTTAGACATATACTTTTATTAAAAATGTGCTTAAAATAACTTTAATATTTATAGCACAATTTAACAAATAAAGTAAATACATCTTTTACCGATGGATTCTGGTAAAAGAATAAAAACTTGTCAAGTGTATCGGCGTTCTAAAAGTTAGCATCTGAATAAAATATGACTGAAACAATGTTTGCAAAAAGTCAAAATATTATACTCGAATATCATAACATATATCCAATATGAATAGAAATAGAACTGTTTCAGATGTTCCTAGGGCTTTCAAAGTGGCTTGACTTTCAGATAGTTTGCAGATATCCATAAGAGATATCTCATTTACCTGGAGCCAAGAAATCGCTTCATGTATAGCAGCGACATCAGCTTGGAATACGCTGCAATAGTCAGGGAGCCTAAAGGTTATATTGATGTTTAATGTTTCAGAGTAGACTCCTTCACTTACTTTGCCATCTAATTTTGATCCATCGGTAAAGATCTCAATGGCATTGTTGGGTGAAAGGTTTCATAGTTCCCAATCATCTCGAGAGGGAATGGATACGTTGAACTTCCTTTCAAAGGATAGTTTTAGTGTGATGTAGTCGATGGACCTGTATATAGGAGGGAAAAATTTTCTAATGCTAGAAAGCCGTAGCGTACGGCGGATTGCTGTATTAGAGGCCATCTTTCAAGCTAGGCTATCAATTGGTGTAAGGTGGAACATAATGTCTAATGCGTCTGTCGGAGTGGTTTTTAGTGCTCCACTGATGCACAGTAAAGCTGATATCTAAAATTAATGGAGAATGTTAAGGTGAGTCTGTTTGTCGAGTGCTTGCCACCAGACAAAAGCACCATTTAGCAAGATTAGCCTTATAGCTACTGTATATAGCCAGTAACACTTGGTTGAAAACCCCACCTGCTACCCACCACCTTTTTGCATGAGTTCAAGGCAATATTGAGGGTCAGAGTGTTTGGCAGGGACCCGGGAACACGCTCTTGGTATATTAGTTTTCAAATCCTTATCTATGACCGCGAGATTCGCTCCCAGCCATACCAATACTTAATATCGCGATCTTATACTGATGAAAAGACCTTTGGTCTGGGCATCCGATCAGCTTCAAAAGGCCTTGATGCCATCCACTGTCGCGACAAGGAGGGCCTCTACCGGGAAACTCCTTCATAATTGGAATAAAAATAATGGCCAGTTTGCCTACTACTTTTCTCCATTTTTGAGGCGAAATGATGCGGTCTGGATCGCTTTTGTCTATTACTGAATACTGAAGGTGAAAATTACCTTTGTCGAATTCTTTAAACTTATTCCTCACACAGTTTGAATATTTAAAAAATTGACACAATTAGAGTAAAATTAGAGTAAGGCAGTAAAAATTTTGACAAAAAAACAAAATAAAATCAAAGTGAACTGTTCTACGCTGAAAGTTTTTTTGGACAATTTCATAACAAATACGAATTGCGCTATAAATTAACTAGAAAATGTTGTTGGTTTCTCCAATTGACTCCAAAATAACTACTGGGACAATACAAAATTTGAGTATTTAATGTTTACACTGTCATTGGTTGGTGCTTAAATTGGTAATACAGATAAAATGCTTTTTGATAATTAAGATATGATATATATTAAAGTGATTAACTATTTTCGACGTGAAGAAATTGCATCTTTTATGGGTTATTTATTACTAAAAACACAAAGTATAATATTCACACCAGTAAATTTTATTACATCACATTACTTTACAGTATTTTTGAATAAATTTTGTAAATGTTTTCAATTATTGTTATGGAAATTATTATTTAAATTTTTGAAATTGGCATTTCCACAGAAAAGTCTACCGTGACCAAAAAATTAAAACTTAATGTTTTATGATATTATCAAAGATAAGCACTTATTTTATTTTTATTTATGTAGTTTTTATTTTTCGTAAATGTTTAGCAAATTTTTTTGTTTGATAATGAAAAAAATTGTTAAGGTAAGAAAAGAAAAATATATGAAATTTGTTTTTAATTACTAAATTTCATAAATACTTAATTTGATCACTTAAAAACAAATTTATAATATTTCAAATCCTTCTAAAAAAAGTTGCATACAAAAAGTCTTGCCCAATTTAGAGAGTTTTGCAAAATGTGTAATCCGTAACGTAACGCCGCAAATATTTTTGCTTATATCTTTAAATCATTAATGTTGATTGCTGTTATTGTTTTTACTTAATATAAAGCTACTAAATTACTATGCAAATAAAAAAACCTTTTTAAAACTTCGACTTTTTCATTCCTTTTTTAAATTTTTCTTAGTACAAATCGAACGTAGCGCCAGTTTGGAAATGCCCATATATAAAATAGCAAAGTTATATAATAAATGTAGTGTTTTCACTAAAACTATTAAGCAAATGCTGCATTAACAGTTGAATACATGAGTGGATGAAGGTGATATGTCGCATTTTCGGATTTTCGCTGTTCTATGCATAGATGAAGATGGAATATACATACAAACATTTTTTAATCTTAAAACATCCATATTTGTGGCTATTTTAGAAAAAAACTACTTGATGAAGGTGATATGTACACAATTTCATAAAATCAATATTAAATGAAGGTGTTGTGGGCACTTAACATTTTTATAGATGCCAAAATAGTAAAAAACTTACTTTTATACAGTAGAAGAAGGAGCTATTGCTCTGTACTTTAAAGGTATGTTTCCGTACTCGATTCAAGTAACTTGAAGTTGCTCGAAAGCGTTCTTTTACAAATTTTTGAAACTTGAGAGAGAGAAATGACATGCAAAATACCATTCTCTATTTTATTACAATAACTTGAAGTTAGTACGGGAACAGACCTTAGTGTAATGTGCTGAACATATCACCTTTATTCATAAAACAGCGGCAGAGTTCCTAAACGTCATTTGATTTGCAGTTATACAAAAGTACGCATTCCTGAACGAAGCCCTTTTGATGTACGCATCGCCAGTTAAAAAAATATTTTAACGGCAACACTGCATTTTTTTGTTGGCTTTAGGAACTCAGTCGGCGTCACCATTTCGTCCCATTCATTTTCTTACTTTTTACAATCGGACGCACGTACCGTTTGTTGTTTTCAAAAATAATTTAAAAGTGTTAATAAACCGATATTGCAAACTCACAAAAACAATGGCAGGAACCAAATCAAGAGTCAAAGAACTAACGGAAGATGCGCTTAACCATAATTTGGTTGAAACACCTGTAAATAACAATGTTTTCGAAAATTATAACCTAAGAAATGTTCGTGAAGGTTACTGTTTTTACCTTTTTTGTCAGTCTATTTATAGTTATTATCTTATATTACCAAGTAAATATTATATTTATTGAAATGTTTTTTCATTCAGATAGGTAAAATATTAGAAATTGAAAACACTTTTTTCCCCTATATAAAAGAAACAACAACAAAAACCACATAGCAGAGCTTTGGGAGAGTAGAATGCGAGAGTGAAAAAAAAGGAAAACTTCAACAGAACTGTGTGATTGTTGTTGTGTTTTCTTTTCTATCTTTTTGAACGCCGTCAACTTATTTTTCTCTCTGCTTAAGTGCTTACTTTCTCTTCTGGATAAATGCGACCAAGAAACAAGTTTCCAAAATAAATTAATAAACATTCTGATGATAATGATGAAGACTTTTCTGCTGAAAGTGATGATGACTTCGCACCGGAAAGCTCTTCAAACTTCTCCACTTCTGAAAGATCTAGTGAGATCGGTGACAGAGCTCATCAACCAGATCTACAACTTGCTCATCCATCTACCACCATAATTACAAAAAATACTGTTAATTCCGAAGGAAATGCTGATCAACATTATCCTGATATTGCTCACCCATCTACTAGTGTTAACCATGAAACTAATGAATCCCAAGAATGTGATATACCTATTAAACGAAAAATATTCCCGTCTAAGGACAAAAAAACAAAAAAACGATCTAAAAATAAAAGGACTTAAAAAAGAAGTTGCGGCCATTGCAAGGGAAAAAGTTGAAGAGTACATATCGTATAAAAATAAAGTCATTCCAAAAAAAAAATCTAGAAGGAATTTTGTGTATTGAAAAATGTAGGCTTCAGTGTTCCACTTAATTTTTAGTAGACGAGAGAGAGAGACTATTTTACGTAGCTTTTACTCCCTAAATGTTAATAGCAAGAATGCTTTACTTTTCAACAGCATTGTCAGTAATCCTGTCCAAAGATATCGTTGTAGGGGTAACAATGCTAGTTTGCAAGTTGGGATTGAGTGGGTTGTACCAAATAAGCCAAAAAAAATTTATCTCATAATAAAAAATATTAAAAGCGGTGAGTCTGCTCCAAAACCGGATTGCAGAGATAAGCACCAGAATCGAGCTAACAAAATTAATGAAGATGTTGTGAGCCGTGTTAAAGCTTTTCTGCCGAACAGTCTCATTATTCACGTAATAAAAATATGCACAAGCTATATCTTTCTCCCCTTTTGAATGTGACCAAGATGCATAGTCTATATCTGGACACGTGTGAAAAAGAAAACTTACCAGACAAATACAAAATCAAGAACGGTTCATACAACAAAATCTTTGTGACAAAATTTAATTTATCTTTTGGATACCCAAAGAGTGATACTTGTGCAACTTGCGATACTGGGGAATCAAATGATGAACATAAGGCAAATTATCATGCAGCTGTCGAAGCAATGCAAGCAGACCGAGAAAAACCAAAACAAGCTAATGATGTGCTTTGCATTTCAATAGATCTACAGCAAACAATGCCTTTTCCACAATTAACTGGCATTCTATCTAAGACAACTCTCGTTTTTAACTTGGGTATTCATGTTATAGACGGAACATCTAAAGAAAAAGCTATTTGTTGTGCATTAACTGAAGATATAGCGGATCGTGGAAGTTTAGAAGTCGCAAGTGCACTCTTAAGGTTTGTGGAGGAAGATGGCAAGGTAAAGACCATTTGAAAATTTGGTCAGATTCGTGTGCCGGGCAGAACAAAAATTTCAATATAATAAGTCTTTACCATTACTTGATATCAAAAGGATATCTTAAAAGCATAGATCACAAATTTCCCGAAGTGGGACATACATATTTGGATTCGGACCGGGATTTCGGGAGGATAGAAAAAGTGCTTCGGAAAAATGATAAAATCTATAAACCTGAGCAATATCGAAGCATTATAAGCAAAGCTTCACGAAACAACATAGTAATTGATATAACTGACCACTTCAGGAAAATAAATGATTTGCAGGTGGAGTTGAATTTGATTAACAGGAGAAAAGATGCAAATAATAGGAAAATAAGTTTTAGAGATAGCGTGAAATGGATCAGAGTAGATAATTACAAGTTCATATTTATATAAAGAGTCATACGACAAAATGACACCTTTTAAGAAAGTAGCCATTTAAAAAAAAGGCGTCCAGTTTATCCAGATTTTGAGGTGGCATGTGTGAATGGGAAATATGGTACTGTGACGGTTGAAAAAAAAAGCTAATATCAAGGAGCAACTAAAATTTGTTAAACTGCAATATCATTATTATTATGAGTCCATCCTTAGACAAAAGTAATCGTTTTCGTTTATTTTTTGTTTATATTTCTAACGATCTAAGAAACTTGTCTCTTTCAGAATAAATTTTCTCAAATTGTTTAAAGTTTTCTTGTATGGAAGAAAAAGTTATATTCAGTTTTTATTAAAATAAAGTACTAAAAATACATTTCCGTATTTCAGGTCTTTTCTATTACAAATATATTAAACGGCTTACGTCGCTTGACAGCCTTTTTGGATAAATAAACTAAATGCGTTTTAAAATATTTTAAAATGTTTCTGTGAAACTTTGAACTCAATTTTCTCGAAATTAGAAATTTGAGACATATCACTTTCATCCACTCATGTCTTCAGTTGTCCTTAATTGCGTTGTACTATAATTTGAATGGCTTAGTATTCGTGAAATATATTTATCAAAAAGGCATTGTTAAAGTGCCTGTGAACATTCATGTCTAAGTTCGCAACTTAAATCTACATCTTAAACAATTTGCATCTTGTTCAATACAACTTTCTCGTGTATAACATAAAAATGATCTGTGAATAAATTTGATTATGCTTTCGATTTTGTTTTCTTTGGTTTTTCTTATGTTGTGTTTTAGTGTTCCGCCCCCAATATTTTTTTAATGCTTTTTTTAATTTGTTTTTAGTTTTCACAAAAGAGACAAAATTTTTTGTTTTCTAGAGATTCTCCAAATAAATAAATATTAAAGTACACACACGAAACAAATTAAACAAGAATTTAAGATACCTTGGCGATGTCATACCTGAGCTTATTAATTCCAATCATATGTTCAACGTATATGTTGTAAAAGCAATAAAATAAGGAAAATAACAATAACAGTTTGATGTGCCTTTTCTGTATATGCATACTTTCAGGCTGAATATTTTTCAGTAAAGCATATGTTGTAAAATCACAGTTAATACAAATTATTAAATAAACTAATCTATACAACAAAGAATTTTAGATCAGTTGTTAGCTTGTTGAACTAAGCTTGAAGGGGTACGAGTTCAATTCTCGGTGCCATACAAAGAAATATTATTAATAATATACCACCTAATGTTGTTAATCGAAAACGCAAACCAACGACAAGAAAGACATGAGAAGCAATCCTTTTTTTTATATGAAATTCTACTGTTTCTCGTGTCTTGCTTGTCGTTGGTTTGTGTTTTCGATTTACAATATTAGGTGGATATTGTCTTGTTGTATTATTGCTCGTGTGTACAAAAACGTGACGAGACTCGAATCAACTTTCGTTACAATTTTTCGTTACGAACAATTTTTTTCTTTACGAGACTTGCAAAATTTTATCCTCTTCAAAATAGCCGCTTAAGAAGTTTCTCCGTAAAAAAATTGACTCCCAGATATTGCGGAAATCGTTTAAAGGTCATTTTGGATCTATTTACGACTGAAACCATTTTGAATAATGTGTTGTCCAAACCGAAACACATTTGGAATATATTTTGATAAAAAATCATTTATAATAACTTAAGTTTCCTTAAAAAAAACAAAAACTTCAGTATCAATCTGTAATATTTATATATTAATTTTCTAAATTTAAAATTAAATTGCATTGAAAACATAAACTTCTCTAAATATTTTATTAAAAATATTGCCATACCCATCACAGACTACAGTTGAAAAAATTCGTAAAATTTTTACTTAAGACCGATGGGGAAACCCCAAATTTTTTCTTTTTCAAACTTATTTCTTTTCATTATTTGACCACGAGGAACCCAAATTCAAAGTAATTTTTTCTCTATCTCTAACGGTGTAGGCTTCGTTCTGAAGGGGTTCAATTCTACAGAAATGAGTACGAATGGCTTCAAATTTTGCAAATTAGTTTTAATATTAACTATGCACTTTGAGTATGAAATTTGTAAAAATCGAATGAAAATAACGTTACCCTATTATACAAAGTGACTTTATGAAATCAGTAAAATCTCTTTATGGCTTAAATTTTTAAAAAATTATTTTAAATCTTTGCTATGAACTCGATGCTTAGAACTTGGTAAAAAAAACTGAAAATTCCTCCCAACTCACATACAAAGTGACGTCATTTGGATAGTAAAACTTTTATTAATTCCAAAAAAATTCCAATTATACTTGATATTGTGCACATAAGCTTTAATATATAATAAGGATTCCGAGTTTCAAATATGAAATATTTGGATAAAAATCACGCTCTACAAAAATGACGTCATCAAAACAATACAACATTGAAGACTTCGAATAAACTAAAATAAGGCAGTTGAGGTATTTTAAATTTGGTTCAGTCCACGATTATTCCTTACTAGCTGTTTATAAAAGTTTTTCTATGGTTATAGATAATTATCTACCACTTGTACACTCTAAAAAATAAATATAAATTTACTATAATTATTATATGTAGTAATTTTTTGTTGAAATTCAAACTGATGTGTAATTTTACTATAAATCTTATATTGATCTTTGAGTATTTACCATTAAACACTTTTCTTGGCAAAATTATGCAATAAATGCTGAATTTTGCTGCAATATCAACTGCAATGCCTTATATTACTGCATAAATTGAACTAATGAAACAGATGTTGAATATTCAACGTGTAAAATATTTTTAACAGATGTTCAGACGACTTTGTCAACGTGTACGGATCATTGTGTAAGAGTTATATGGTTTTTAATTGGAAAAAGTTTAGTAATAACTCGATTTTAAGTAAGTTTTATTATGTTGTAGAACACTATAAAATGGGTAAATGTGGGCAGTAAATATGTTAAAAATTAATTAAAAATCTATAAAAAAATATCTGTGTTTCATTTGTTTTTCTCTTTCGGATACTCATCGGCAGGAATTTCTTTATGCAAGTGTTTATGTCTCATTTTGGTGTTTATAGTGCTAATTTAATAAAGGATAAGCAGTAAAGATAAGTAAAATTTATTTCTGCAGGTGCCGTCAAGAGTGAGAAGTTTTAAGATATATTCAATTGTGTTTTAAACCAAGAATGTCAAAACTAAGAATGTGGTTTTTACTAGAATATGAATAGAAATTTAATTTATTACATCAATTGTAGTAAAAATAAATTCAAGTTGGTGAATTTTGCTAACATGAGAGTAGGAATTTTGTTATGGTACTTCATAAATGATAGCAATTGATGTTTAATTTTATTGCAATATAACTATTTTTTCATTAATATTGCTAAATATTTAATTCAAACAAAAACACGTTTTGTTGAATTTCAATAGTAAACAATATGTTTAATTAAATAAGGGTGTGTAAATTTAATACAGAAACAGCCGCAAAACTGTTGCCTACAAGTGTTGTAGTAAAATTCAACTAAAACTTTTTAGAGTGTAGCAAATATGCTTTGCGCTGTCTATTTGAAGTTATCAAAGTATTAAATTCAGTTATTAATACTGCACTTCTCTCTGCCGAACATTGGCGTAGCAAGCGGGGGATAACAGTATTTATTCGCTTATTTAGCTAGATAACAGTATGCAAAACAAATACTCGGTTTGACTTTTGACCATGTCCTGAACATGATGACGTTAGTCTTCTTGCATAAAATCATTTTTGCTAAGGAACCTCTTTATTTATATGAAAAATTAAAATTTTTAAGATCTCAACGCGGTAACAACTTGGTTCAACCTACACACGCCTGCTTGGCATAAGAACGGCAGTTTTTTGTTAATTCTATACGTCTTTGGAACTCGCTTCCATTCTCTTTACAGCTTATTTGCAATGCAGCCTTGTTTAAATCTAAGCTATCAGATTATTTGTCTTCACTTTAACTTAAGCTATATTTTTTTCGTTTTCTATTTTTCTCTCCTTTAATCTCCTTTTAATTTTATTCTTTTAATTTTTCCCCGTTTTTTAGTTTTTTATTTGTCTTATTATTTATATTTGTTATAAATCTCAGTTATTACCTTTGGTTCAATTTTACAAAATTGTTAATGTTTTAACTTTTTCCCATATGTAATTTTATTCAAGATTATGTTTTAGATCTCATAGTTTTGTGTTGATATTATCGCCATATATTTAATCGGTGCTTAATTATAAGTTTTTTCCTGCAAGCGCTTACATTTATTAAAATAAATGAAATGAAATAAACAATTTAAAAAGAAAACTTCAAAAGTTGTTAAAAATATCAGTTTTACTTTACAACGATAATATTTTTGTAATATATATTTTGCTCTTCTTTCTCTCTTCTTCATAAGCATGCTTTCATATAATTATTTTCTTTCTCTGTGTTTGCAAAAAGATAGAACAAAATGTAGAGTTTCTACTGCAATTCCAATTTGAAAAATTCAGATACACTGAAAAAACTATTAAATGAAGTTGAAAAACTTGTTGCTTTGGTTTTGACTGTGCCTACATCAGCAGCTTTATCTGAGCGTTCTTTTAGTGCACTAAGACGACTTTAAACTTTTCTTTCAGCTTATATACATTCACAAAGATAAAACCGAAGAATTTAATTCGATGGAGGTAGTGAAAGAGTTTGTTTCTCGCAAGGACAGAAAGAAAAAGTTTGGAAAAATTTAAATTGATATAATTTTTTGTACCTTATTGCATTTAAACCATGTAAAGATATACCTAGTCTAGCTTTATAAAAGCAACAATTATTTTTTATATTTTCATATTACCATATGAAAGATCCTTTAAAAAATTATCTCTAATATGGAAATTGGAAACACGGTTGCCACTTTGGTACAATTGTACCAAAATTGGTACATTTATTTTAACTTGGTACATTATTTTCCGAGTTGGTACATTTTGTAAAAGATTTACAATTTAACAACTTGTTACAAAAAGCAAAATTTTGGTAGCACTGGAGAAGTGTTCAGACTTATGTTTAGTACAACTTTCATTGCATTAAGTTCTAAAAGTTGAAAGCTTACATGCTTTCCTTGTCATATATATTAAAAATCACATTTTTGGAGACATTTTTTGAGACTTTATGTGAGAATGTCCACTAAAGCAGAAAAATATCTCCAATCAGAAAATTTTGCTCTTATTTCCCAAAATATTCTAAAACAATTAAAGTTCGATTTAGGTAAAGAAATCTTCACAAGCTATGTCAGAAAACTAAATTTCTTTGTTGCCATAATTCATATTAAAATATCATCTCATAGAATCCTACCCTGAAGTTATTGTGACTCAAAGGAATCTTGTTCAGGTTTCAAATCTTAGTTTTTAAAATTGTAATGACGTTGAGAAAAATGTAGGAATTTTGAGAAAAAGTCTGGGTTGTGAAGAATGGATTAGGAGAAATTTGTTTTAATGATTTTATCAATTTTGCAAATAGTCTGATGTGCCTTCCACACAGCTCCGCAGCTGCTGAACAAATATTTTTTATTTTATCCTGATTAAAACTAAGCTTAGAAATAAATTGGAATATAAAACACTTAACAACATAAAGCACTCTAAAAAATATGTGTCGAACGCAATGAATCTAATTATATTTGGTCAGCTAAAGAACTATTTAGATTTATTTTATATTTTGTTAATAGCGTATAACATAACTTAAAATTTTTGTTATGTTTGGTATGTAAACAAATATAGTCCATTGAATTATTATAATAAATGTTATCAAATTATTATATTAAAAAAATTGGTACATTTTTACCTATTTTTCGGAGAATTTGGTACAACAAAAACTAAGCAAGTGGCAATCGTGATTAGAAAAACTTTTAAAAATAATGAAATTTTAATATCTTTTATTTAGTTTTTTTTTTATTTTCAAACTATAATAAAAATACGTTTATTCATATTAATGTTTCTTTTAAGAAATTTTGGTGATTTTTTTGCACCCCCATTTGTACAGCCCCCCCAGATGAAATTAGCTTCCGACGCGCTTGCTGCTGAATCATTAACAACGTTGAGCTGAATTAATATTTGAAGACCACCAAAATATGCCCTGTTAGTAATCTCTGGAGGGTCAAGTTTTAAAAAGTCAGTAGAAATGTTTCATTTTTTTTAAAAACAATCTGGTGCTAATTGCTTCAAAATCCTACAAATTAATATTTAAAAATGTTGGTTTACTTAAAGCCTTTTTTAACGACTTTTCAGTTCCTGGCTTTGTTTTGACTCTGCCATTTTTTTGTGAGACCTATCAAAAAATCTCAGCCCTACAAGCTCTTCACCAAGATACCATAAGAGTTGCTCAAATTTTTTTCATAAAAATTTTGCTATATAATTTGCGCACTTGCGATAACTTTAGAAAAACTTTAAAAAACATAACACAAAGTAATGTTTAAAAAAAATTTGTAAGAAAAATAAATGTTTTTAGTGTTTTTTTTTTCATGTTATGGTCACGAAAAGGTGCAATATGTTATATCGCAAGAAAGCTTAAGCTTTGCACAAAATATAAAATTATAAACATAATATTCCTGAAACAAAATAAAAAAAATTGTATGCGGAAAAACGCTAATTTTGACTTATGAGTAAAATTGGATGTTCAAAGCTTCGGAAAAATATGTCAGATGCATATTTCTAAAAAAAATAAAAACTTAAAAAGCTGAGAATATTAGAAATAATTGAATAGTGTAACTCAAATAATTGAGTAATGGAAACCTTTCAAAATATCATTAAAACTAGTCGTAGAGAGTTAAAATATTCTCTGAAAATGTTCTTGTACAATATCTCTACTAACCTCTTTGACCAAGTTTGTCTACACTCTTTACTACTATAGAAAATGCAAGTTAGTTCTGTAAGGTAAGTTAAATTATTAGAACTACTTTATAGCTATTATTACTTATTTTTTTGTATCATTCTTATTGAAAATAATAAAAAATACATATATAATACAAAAACATATTAATAATAAGTTAAAAGTTATAATTTCCAATTAATGAATTAAATTATTGCTAAACTTATTTCCAATTTTCTTATTGTCCACTGTTGGATATAATTTTATAAAAGAATAAAATATATTAAAAAACATAGAGATTAAAAATATTCATCTGGGTGACCACCAGCAAGTATTTAATATATTTGCTGCAGTCAAAATAATAATTTTCAATTAACGAATTAAATTATGTTTAAGATAATTTGTTTTAATTTTCTTAGTGATTGCATGTAATAAAAAAAAAAATTTCAACATTTAAAAACAAAAAGCATTAAATTTAAAACATTAAGCCGGGATCCCTGGTTGCCAGAACTTATTATAAGCAACAACAAAAACACTTAATATACAGTGGTGGTCACGAATTTAGCACACTTAAAAAAGTCAAATGAGTACTTATATTTTCCATTTATTTGTTGTAAATTTTTAATTAACTTTTTTTTAGTGTATATATTATGTCTTCTTTATTTCTTCTATATATTTTTTTATTTCAAAACTTTTCCCTATAGGACTTAAAATCAAATAAAAATTAAAAATAAGCATTTCGACTTGGTCATGAATTTAGCACACGAGCGAAAAAATGTCTAGGATGAAAAATATAATCAAATCAATATTTCGTAGGATATTCCTTATTTTTAATTACTGCATCTCATATCCTTGGTAAACTTTTGACCAAAGCCTCACAACGGTACTTTGGAATACTATACCGAATCCTTTGGATTTCCCTAAACAAATCTGGCAAATTATTGGATTTTACTGTTAGTATTTGCTGCTCGACATCCCTCCACAGATTTTCAATCGGGTTTAAGTCCGAGGATTGCGATGGCCACTTCAAAATATCAATATGTTTGTCTTCCAAGCAACTCTTAACTATGTGAGCACTGTGCTTTGGATCATTATCCTGCATAAAACGCCATTAAAGTGGAAAATTATCCTCTTGAAATGGTATCATGGTATTGACAAGTACGTTTGTGTAAGCGTGCTGATCCATTTTTTGGTAAATTTTAACAATCGGACAAACTCCGTGCCAAGAAAACGCCGCCCATACCATAACATTTCAGCCACCCTGTTTAATCGTCTTGAGCGTGTACTTTGGATTGTGTTGCATGTTTTTAGGACGCCTCATATATTGTTTGCTGTCAGATGCGAACTGGCAAAACTTTGATTCATCCCTCCAAAGCACGTTTTTCCAAAAATTTGTCGACTATTTAAATATTCTTTTGCAAACGCAAGACTGCATTTAATATTTTTGTGCGACACATGTGGTGTTTGTTGGGCTATAAAGCTACGGAAATTGTTTTCATTCAAGCGTCTTCTTATGCCTTTTGAGGATACATATATGCCATATTTTAATGAAATTTAATTTTAAATTTTATTTGAGGTCTTAAAAGGATCACTAAGTGAAGCTCTATAAATCAAATGGCCCTCTCTTGCTATTGTTTTTTGCCTCTTGGTCGCTATTTTACATTTTTAATGCTCTAATACTGCTCTACATGTTGTAATGCGTTATATAATAACTTTCACGAATATCTAAGAAGCAGAGCAATCTCTGAAACTGTGCTTCCACCATTTTTCATTTGCTGAATCAAATGCCGCTGAGCCTCCGAACATAGGCTACTGATGCCATATCTTTCTGCAATTTTTTGTTAGAACTCAAATAGAAACTTAATAAATTTAGTATATCTTACTAGTAAAGTTTAATTAACGAAAATAAAATACGATATGGAGCAGTAATTCTAATCTGTGCTAAATTCGTGTCCAGCATTTAAACCACATTGATTCATACAACTTGAAATATGTCAGAAAATTTAAGAATAACTAAGAAACCAACTAACGGTACATGGAGTTAACTTCATAAACAATACTCAACAAAAAATATTTGATTACAATTCTCAAGCTAAGATGTAAAAAATTTCAAATTAGAGTTACTAACACGGTGTGTGCTAAATTCGTGACCACCACTGTAACTAGAACTAATTATAAGTAGACATAAGGAAATGTAAAAGATAACAACAACAAAACTAAATATAACCAGAACTAAATATAAGTAGACTCTAAGAAAATGTAAAAGATAACAACAACAAAAACAACACTACAGACACGGTATACTTTCAAACATGAATAATCTTTAATAGCTACTGATATATAATTCACAACAACTTCATAACGGCATGTTGCTTTTATTTATTTATTTTTTTTTATTTTTTTTCTTAAAATTCCGGGAAATAAATCCTTATGCTAAAGATTGAAAGAATCTTATATTGACAGCATAAGCCACTAAAGTTCATTTGAAGAAATGTCACATCAGGAGCGACTGGTAGGATCAATACCGCTCATAATCGACCTCTGCTTCCTCGTTTGAGCCGCGCTGCTTAAAATTAAGCTTTTGGTTATAAATAGTTATATTGTTTTTTCCCCTTGCGTTTTCTTGTATTCTGCACGCTGGGCTGCCCTGCCTGCCCTCGCAACAGAAAAGTAGCCTCGCAGTCAAACTCATTAATTTGCATACCATATGTTTAAACTCTGCTCGCCGTGCTATCTGCCCTTGCAACGAAATTCAAGAGTCGCAGTCGAACCTTGCGGTCGTCTGCCCCGTAAATTCTTCACATTCTGCTTGCTGCGCTGCTTCGGTAGCGCAGTTTATGTAAAGTTTTACATAATAGAACTTTGCAAAACCCTTGAGCCTCTAACTGCATAACTTCTTCTCGTTGCGCTGTCTAACCACTGCCTGATAAAGCTTTCAGACCCCCCAAAACCTTTTTTGCTGTACATTAGGGCATATCGAATAAAATTTAGATCGTATTCTAAGATACCTCAAAAGTTGCATTGGGTTGTTAAGATCTCCCAAAAAAAAAAAATTTAGAAAAAAATAAGTATGTCTTCCTCTTCCGCAAGACTTTGTCCTTTAAGAAAAATAGTAAAATAACTATCTCAAAATGCTTTGATTTTTGTAAGAAAAACTACACATATTTTAAAGCAAAAGTAAATACAGACTTTAACTAAAAATATTTTGGCAAACACAATGATTGTCTAAATTTTGGCGATTTTGATTATAGTGTTGGCGTTTTCCTTAAATTTAGCGAATTAAAAATTTGTACATTTTTTGCATACGCATTTTCTTGTTTTTGAAAAATGTATACTTGAATACATTTTTTTAACTTTTTCAAAAAAAATGAATTAAGGGTCTTAAATCTCGGGCACCAAAAGTGGTACCGAAGATAGTTTATCCAATTCGGATTCTGCAAATAGTTTTGAAAGAAAGATGCTATGATTTTTTCACTATTTTGATGTTAGTTATTGTTAGTTTAGTTATTTATTTTTGCTTTAAGACATATGTAGTTTTTCTTACAAAAACTAAATCATTTTGAGACAGTGATTTTTTATTGTTTTTTAAAAAAAATAGTTTGTCCTTACGGGAGAGGAAGAAATCCCTATTTTCTCAAAGTTTTTTTTTTGGGAGACCTTGACCACCAAATGCATCTTTTTAGACCTCTTAGAATGTGAAATTAAAAAAATGTAATTCGGTACGCCGTACTCTACACAAGTTGATTCACATACTCAAACCACCGCCAAATGTCATTGAAGACCAGAACCGGCTTTATGATTGTCAACGAGCAGGTCACCCGTCTCAAGAACCTATTACCGTTATAAGAACCGATTACCGCTAAAATAAGCAATTACCGCATAAGAACCGACTATCGTCGTTATAACCGATTACCGTCATAAAAACCAATTACCGTCGTAAGAACAAATTACCGTTATGAGAACCGGTTGCCGTCATAAGAACCGATTACCTCCGTAAGAACTGAACTGATCCGATCACACGTTCACAGAACCAAGTACGCGTTATATAGAACCGCTTTCGACTACATACGCTGTACTGCAATAAATTTTTAAAGTATAATAAGAACTAGCATAAGAAATTGGAATTGTTCAATAATGATTGAAAATATAATTTCAAATTATAATTGTTGGAGGTTAAGTGGATCCTTCAGAGAATCCTGGGATGACTGAGTTTTGCCTTAGCCTTAGACAAAATCACGTTACAGTTTTTAAATACTTCACAAAAAAAGCTCTAAAATTATACAAAACAATTTCTCTCAGAGGACGATAATAAAGAAATCTAATGAAGAAGAAAAATAAAATATGCATATTTAGAAAAAAAAAATTATGTCTTTTATGTGATTTGATAAGTATTTGTATTCATATTCGGTACGGCAAATAATAATGCTTTTAATTCCATTTAACTGCTTAAAAAAATTTTGCATTTCTTTCAATTATTCTTAAGTATCATATAATTTTAAGCACTTAAGAAATAAGAGTTCATTTTTTTCTTGCGACTTTGTAAAATTGCATTGAACCGAAAATTCTAAAAATTTAATTTAGATTTCAATTTTGCTACAGACCTATTCTGTATTTAAGCTCTGCATAGAACCATCCAAGTACACCAGTTGTGTGTTGTTATTTTTTCTTATATCTACTTGTATCTGTTTCGCTCTCTAAGCACTGAGTATGAATGGAATATTTCTCTTTTAGATAACGATGGAATAGGTATGAGAGAGTGAAATTACCAAGTATCAAAAATACTAGTTTGAGCACATACAGAACAAACAGATATATCGATAATACTGTTATCTTTATTTGGAACATCTGTAATATGTGTCGTAGCAAGCATAAAGAATAAAGAGCGAAATAAACAACAAAAAAAGAAACAGTTTATATAAGTACAATGCATTTATGTACTTTTTTATGTTTTAAATTTGCCAAAAATACGATATACGTCCATTCACAGAAAGACACTCACCATTACTTTCTTTTAGTAGAATAGAAATAGAAAAGCACAACATCAATACAAATAGAACGATCTGGAATATCCATATTGAATGGATATATCCATTTAAAAAAGAGTTAAAACAGATACTCCACTTAGTGGAACAGATAAAGAGAGAAAAAACTAACACTACAATGAGAGCCAGAGAAACAGATGATAAGCTCTCTGCTCATTCCAAAGCATGCAAGCATATGATCAGTTCTACTCCTTGTTGTATTTGTACCAATATTATCAGGTTTTTACTTGTTATATCTGTTTGTACAAGTAGAACGGATGGTTCGCTGCAGACCTTTATTCTGTATTACTTTAAAACCAAAAAATAAAATATTTTTTTTTTATTTTCATGCAGCTACGTCTCTATTTAAATGTAACATGAAATTATTTTTCACATACACCCAAATTCACTCACTCTCACGCATACACAAAGCCAATGCCAGTGGGTAGAAAAGTTTTCCTTATCGCAGTCTTTACAAATCATTAGATTTTCATATCGGATGAATATTCAGAAATTTTTAAACATTTACAAAATTTATTGGCCACCAGTACCATAGAGCACACAAGTTTTTAAGCTCATATATAGACATAAAAACCCTCAACACAACACAAAACGACTAACACAACAACAATAACAACAAAATACAAAAGTTTATAAGGTGTAAGTAGGCAACACTTGCGAAACACGTATGTGTGCTTGTAGATTCATGTATGTGATTATTTGTGGGAATGTTTTCGAAATCTGAAATTGTATAAAACTCGCATACAAGCTATTTTCCTGTTTGTTTTAAATATTTGTAATTTATTCTTATTCATAATTTAAAATAGAAATATTTTTTTTAGTTGTCATGAATTGTCTAGAGTTTAAGGTAGCACTTCCGTTTCCTCTTACAGTATAACTTAATGTTATTTTTGCTTTATGGTAGTTTCTTCTCTTAGCATAAATTAAACTTTTCAAGTAACTAATTGCCACAATTATTTGTTTTATTCGTTTATAGATTGACTCAAAATGAACTCGGTTTGTTTAAATATTAAAGCAGCAAACTAAAAATATGCAATGCCTAAAATATATGCAAAATGAATATTTATTACTTGCTTGCATAACAATTAGAAAATTTAGAGTTATTTTACTGAGTTTATTGTTTTACTTTTGACTTATTTCTTCCCTATTTAATGATTTGCTAGATTTGCTTTATTCGTAAGTTCGTAAGTTCTTGGAAAAGTTTTCTGTTGGTTTTTTTCTTACAATTTATTTTTATTTCTGTTTTATTGCATTTTCAAATCCTAGCCAAACAATGAAAATGCATTTTTGTGGTACTTGCAACAGCACCGAAGTGAACCGAACCAAACTTTGCCCGGCAGTCACTTTCAAATAGATTTTCTGCTTAAATCTGCTTTTGTTGTTGTTTTTGTGTTGCTGTTGTTTCTCTGTTCTGGTTGTTGTTTATCTTAATGCTCTTCTGCAGTTGTTGTTGCTGTTGATGCTCAACTTGAAAGTTTGCTGTTATCAACACTGTTGAAAAGCAGCAGTTGAATTACATAACAAAATAAGAGCTCTTGTTATAAGTTTCATTTTCTTTTTAATTTTCATATTTCATATTTTGTATTTTTCTTTTTATTTTCTTTTCACTTTATGGAAGTGAAAAAATGGTTTTTACTGGTTGTTGCCTCAGATTGCAAAGTTACGAAACAATGTAATTTTTTGCAATTTGATGCACTTCACTTTTGTCTGATTATACATATTATAGATGTTATTTTAGTTGTTATTGTTATACCAACAGCCATATTCTGGCAAAGTAACATTTGTTACCCAGTATTTTTAATATTTCTATGTGTTTGTTGCATAGCTGTTAAATAATGATTACTAATCGTATCATTCGATTTTTTTTAAGAGGTGAAATAATTGATTAAGTACAATTCTTTTCCGTTTGTAATCGTAATCTAATAATTACGATTAAAAATAATAAAAAATAATTACGACAACTTCAGAATACGAATTAGTCAAAAGAAATTAATAAAAAATAATCCGACTACTGTAGAAATTATTTTTGATTCTTTTTCATTATATAAATAATTTCTGAAAGTAGTCCGATTGTTTTTTTATTAGTTTTGATTCTTTTGATTATTTTCGTAGTTTCAAGTAAACGTAATTATATTTTGATAATTTGTAATCGTAATCGTAATGAATTACTAATTATAAACTTCTCCCTCAAGGATTATATAATGATTAAAATTCTTTTAAAAATATAATATACTTGATTACTTATCGCAGTCGCAATTTAACAGTTATGGTTTGTTGTAATTTTTGTTTTCAAAAAAAATTTGAAACTCAAAAAACAAAATTTTTTAATGATATTGCCACTATCTGAAAAGGAGGTGACTACTTTTTTCAAAATGTATTATTTTGAGCTTCAAATTATGTTTTAAATCAGAATATTACAACAAACACATAGAAATATTAAAAATACTGGGTAACTATTGTTACCCAGAATTGGGCTGTAGTTGTTATTTTTTGTATTGTTTGTATAAATTTATTGTTAGTTTTAATAAAATTTGTATATGTTTATTAGGGCGGGTCAAATTCTGGCTCAGCGAAATTCGTAAAATACATGTAATTTCAAGACTTTTTCTCCACTACAGCATATACAAATTCTGAAAAAAAGCTGTGCGGAATTTCGTAAATAGATTCATACACATACATTCATACATTCATATTTTATAATTGAGAACAAAATCTATTTACGAAAGTCCGCACAGCTTTTTTTCAGAATTTGTATATGCTGTAGTGGAGAAAAAGTCTTGAAATTACATGTATTTTGCGAATTTCGCTGAGCCAGACCTCCAAAAAATTCGTCCATACAAATTGACCCGGCCTAAGCCCGGCAGATATTGTTCTTAAGCGCTTTCCATAGTTACCGCGAAGAGCTTGATTTGGTGAAAGCCCATGCATAAATAATTCTGAACAAAAGCTTTAGTTGACTTGTATATATAATTTTGAACACAAGTTTTAGTTTACTTGTATAAATAATTTTGAACAAAAAATTTAGTTGACTTTGTTGCAGGATAATAATGAGCGCCAAAGATTTTATGTATTATTGATCAAATTAGAGAGCGCTAAAACACTCATTGTATCTGAAAACTTCTAAATTCAAATTTTTATGAGAATCTTATGAGTGCTAAAGATAGATCAAAATAGATAGTGCAAAAATATTCATCGCACCTGAAAACGGTTTTTTGCAAATTTTCATGGTAATCACATGAGTGGTTTCTGAGTATTTGGTGAGATTTTTACAAAATCGCCCTTTACTGTTAAAAATATATCAAAATAAATAACACCAAAAACTTATCGTACATGAAAACTTGTTTATGCGAAATTGCATGCAAATCGTATGAACGGTTAATGAGTTTTTGACGGTTCAGTAAAATATTTGTACTACAGCGCCTTCTAGCATTCTATTTAATTACTTACTTTAGGATGAGCATGATGAGCAGTTTGTAGAGCGCGACTTTCGTTCATCAAGAGAGGGCTCTGCTTCTCAATTGCCTACTGAGCTCAAAGTAACACCTGTTGGCAAAAGTTACCCTTCATTTGATCGCAATGCTGATATAGTCTCTTTAGTTAATGCTGGATCCTAGGTAGCTGAAGTCCTTCACAACCTTGAAGGAGGTATTGTCAACTGTAACGTGGGTTCCAAGACGCTGGGACTGCTTGTTTGTTGACACGAAGTATTTCGTCTTATCTGCATTCAATGCCAGACAGATTTGGCTTGCCTCTCTTTCTTATCTGGAGAATGCTGCTCTGACTTCACGTATATTATGGCCAATGATATCGATATCATCAGCATATGCAAGCTCTTGCAGAATATTGTGCCACTACGTCACAAATCAGAAGCTTGGATGATCTTCTCCATCATTAAGTTAAAAAAGTCACACGATAAGAAATCATCTTGTCTGAAACATCGTTTGGCAGCAACCGTTATAAATGGGATCTCAATTTTTGTGAATTTTTTTTCTCCATCAACTCCCGCGGCTTTGGTATTTTTTAGCCGAGCTATAGCTATCAGAATTTCATCATAGTCGGGCAGCCAGACCTCGACGCTGTCATCCGTAATTAGGGTATCCTGGATATTATCAATATTGGTGGGATTAGAGAAGTGTTTCTTAAGCTTTTAGTGTATTGGATACACGGATCGTTCAAAATTTAATACACTGAAAGAGTGCCTTCCGTCGATCAAAACTCTGTAAGTTGTATGCATTTAGCTGGACCTTTTGAGCTGAATTATATACTCTACAAAGAAAAATTACTCATAAAATTTTTGAAGCGAAGCTTTTTACGCCTAGTTTTGTGATTTGCTTAATTGAAATCTCAAAAATTACACTTTTTTCCATACACCTTTTTCTAAGAATTGTTGTTGTTTTTTGCTTCCGCGAACTACAGCAAGAGAATATCAAATGAAAAATATTTCTATGACAGCAATGAGAAGCGAACCCGCAACCTTTCTATTGATAGTCCAAGCACGCTATTATCTTATCCAAGCACCTTTGTTACGTTAATTGGTTCATTCAATATTAAGTATTAACTGAAGCTATGTTGCAGTATATGACTGGAAAATATTAAAAGGATTGTGCATTAGGTATCCTACATATTCTATTGTGAATGTATCAAAAGCATTGGGTCTGCTGGGAAATGCATCACGACTTGCAGTATGCGCACAACTAGTATTTTTTAAGCGTCCAAATTGCAGCGTGAATTTTTTTGATGAGAATGATGAGTTACGCTTGATAAAAAAAAATTACATTTTAGAATGTTTGACGTTTGCAGTGCTGCAAAATGGGCCTTTTTCGAAAATTTTGTTTAGGCTAAAAAGCAGTGTGCGCATCATGATGCATTTCCGAACAGATCCATTGAGCATTTGCTATCCAAACAACAAAAGTAGCATGGTTCCATTGAGTGGGTTGAAAATAATCACAAGATGCCAATTGTTTAAGGTGTAGATTTTAATTGCGAATTCAGCCATGCGTGTTCATAGGCACTTAAGGCAAGGTACTTTTAGGATTTGTTAAAAAGTTAAAATATTAAACAACGATATTTATACTTTTACAGGCGAATTCTTAATGCTATTTTAAAACAGCTTTCAAACGTTTATTAGTTAAAATGCTTTTTAAAGTTAAAATAATCTTTTAAAGCGTTTTTAGAGTCTTTAAAAGCATTTTGTTTTAAGAGTCTTTTAGTTAAAGCAAGAATACTGATGCTTTAAAGTAGGAACAGTTATAATTTTCGTTTATGACTTTGATAAATAGAATGACATTTGCTTAAAAATTTTAAAGAGAAAAACAAATAGGTTTGTGAATTTGATATATTGACAAATATCTTTTGTCTTGACTTATCTTTTTGTGAAAAAACTGGAACTCAAAAAAAAAATACCTTAAACAAATATTTTTAAAATGTGTGCTTTAAAATTTGTATTATTGTATTCGAAATAAAGTATTAAAATTAAATTAATAATTAAAAAAACAAAATAATCGCATTTAAAAACTAAAATAATTTAAATTATATATTTATTAAAAAACTTAAAAATTTGTATAAATATGCGTTTGAGATTTATATGAATGTAAATGTCACAACCAGTTTTTGAGATCATAGTAAATTACATCCAATATAAAATAGTTTTACACATTAATTTTAGTGGATTATTTTAAGAAATGTGAAGATAATTCCAAGTCTTTTCATTTCAAAGAAAAGTTGTTTATGCTGTATCATCGATTTTTGAAGTATCAGCAAATGCAGAAAGCATTTTTTCTCAAATATGTAGTTATAAACCCAAAATCAGAAATAAATTTTTAGAAACATATTTTGATCAAACTTTTTTATCATTTCTGTTGATTGTTTGAAATTTGTGTAGTTCCAGTCGTTTTTCTTTAAAAAAATCTTAGTTTTAATTTCTTATTTATTTCTGATTTTAGTTTTATTAATATTTTTTTGTGAAAAAGTACAGAAACAACGAAAGCAACAATAATAGCACAGCGGTCAGCAATTGTAATACCTGATGAAATCGGGTGTGAAATAAGATTTTTAAAAATTCGAGAATTATATCATTACTGATTTAGAATAAGCATTTCCATTCAAGCTTTCCGAAAAATTCCCTGAAATTGTCCAAACTGTGAACATTTTGTTTTGTTTCGATTTCAGACCGGAAGATGAAAAAGATATTTGAATGCAAGATATATAAATGAAAAAATATTCTATATATGTATGTATATTATATTATTATGTATAATTATAATAGATGACCTTAAAAAGAAAATAGTTTTACCTACTTTTTTCACTCCAGAGTATTTACTACCTGATAGAAGGCCTGATTTTTTAGCGTTCCCTTAGGCCTGAGTTTTCGGACGAATTTTCTTGGGGATATTCAGGCCTGAGCTTATGCTATACGATATCAGGTGTTACAGTATGAGATCTTAATGGGAATGGAAATCAAGTGGTGTGTTGAATACTCAGACCTTAGCCTTACCCCTCAGGCCTGACAGAATGTATTATTTCAGGCCTATTTTAACCGCTGGGAGCAACAGCGCTACCTCATAAATAAATTTTTGAATGGGCGTGAAAAATAGTAGTAGCAGCTTCAAATGTTACTTAAATTTTTGTAGTAACATACACTTTATTTTATGTATTGTAATTCATTCACAAAACTAGTAAGCATAGTTTTAATCGTAAAAACTTGAAATATTGGTTAAAATAAAAAATATTTTTTAGGCAAAAACTGGAAAACTGTCTACCCTCTCAAAAAACTGGCAAAAGAAGTTTTATCTGCCCATATGGTAACACTGATAAAAAACACAATCATTTTCATTTGTTTATATGTTTGTTGACATTTTAGTTTGTCACAAAATGAGAAGATTGTGCTCAATTGAGAACATTAAAATAAAAATGGCTTTGTAGGAGGCATGGTAGAAAAATAGAGGTAGTCGCACGGCTGAGAACTAACTACTTTAACTGTCAAAATTCAACTGACGGCTCATACAAAATCTTCAGCCGATGAGAATGCGATGAGAAAGGAAAAATTAAAAAGAATCTGCCATGGCTGACATTATTTTGCTTTTGGCCATGTTCCATCGTTGTCTTCTAGGCTCGTCAGCTGGAACACGAAAACTCGGCAAAAATGTTTTTGGCACAACATGCACTTCATTTTGATTAAAAAAAAAATAAGTAATTCACTTTTAATCAAGTTTTTAAACACAACACCCACAGTTAAAAAAGTAAAACTGATTTTGACAATTTTGGTAGTATTGTCAAAGAGATCACGATTAGCCGTGCGACTACCTCTATTATTCTACTATAGTAGGAGGTTTACAGAAGGTTTGTTCCTATTTTAAAATTCTCTCATTGTTCGTTATTGAACGTTTATGAATAACGTTCTTAGGCATGTGTCTAAGGGCTTATAAGAGGCTTGAAACTTTTATGAATACGACTGCAAGAATATTATTCATCACTATGAGTGCAGTAATGGCTGGCACTAGAAAAAAAAATATTGAAAATTGACAAAATGACGCGCTTTTGAAAATGGAGTTCTTAAAACAGCCTTTTACCGGTTTTTTACCGGTTAGGTGTTAGGTGTTCGGCGGCCGTAGCCTAGTGGGTAGAGTGCGTGGTCCCTAAGCTAAAGAACCGCGGTGGCCCGGGTTCAATTCCAGCTCAGACAGAAAGTTTTTTCAATTGAATTAATTTTTCTGTTCGGTCGCCACCTCTCTGCAGACAATGGCAAACCTCAGAGAGTAAAAATTGCCATGTAAAGCTTCTTGAGAACATACGCCGTTCGGAGTCGGCATAAAACACGTAGGTCCAGTTCTCGGTCATTTGTGATCAAACATTTAATAGCACGCGCAACACAATTGATCAATAGAAGCTAGGTCAAAGTCCTTCCAAGGGCTGAAATGGCCAGTTTATTTTTTTTAGGTGTAAAATATACGATGTTTTTTAAATAAAACTTTGATCTAGTTCCAACGATAGCCACTGATGTTACGAATAGCATATTTAAATTTCGGATGATTCGGCTAAATAGTTTTTGTTTTTTGAAAAAAGGAGTTTCGAGATAAATGAGTATGAAGAGAATAAATCTAGATAAAACATTGTGGCTCGACACCTACTAAAACGGCTGTAGAAGTAAAAATAACGTCAGAAAGACTTTGCTTTTGAAATATAATAATAAAAAATCAATTTCGTATAAATTCTAGGCCTTAAAAAATGCCATATTGATAAGTACAATTTGCGAATGATAAGCGATCCAATATTTGAACAACACGATTAGGACAACTATTGATGTAATATCTGCTTGAAATATCAATGACATTACATCTATTTCATTACCTAATCATCATTACCCAATAATTTCATTAATATTTACAAAAATAACAAAAAATAATGTAAAATAATAATGTAAGGTAATAAAATTTACTGGTGGGAATATCAAAGTAATTTTTTTAGTAAACTTTATGGTATTTAAAATTTTTTAATTTAAAAATTTTTTTATCAAAAAAACCATTAAATTATCAAATTTATGAGACTGCGAAAAAGCTTCGCTTCTCTCGTGTGTCCAGTGGCGCATCTGTTTTGTTTTTTTCTATATACTTTTAGATTAACAATCATGTATTCCATATTTTTCTAGTCCTAAAACTGCAGAAGGAACACGCTTTTTTCGAAACCTTCTGTTCGTTTTTTTTTAAATTAAAACAGTAACTAATTTTTAATTTTTTGACTTACATTAAAACAAACCAATTCTTTAAATAAAAACATTTTAAAATGGTAAAAATATTCTTGAATTTTTAAAAACCAACACTTTTCTTAGGTTTAGGCAACTGAGAATTTCTTATGTAGGTGGAAAATACCAAGAGTTAGCTGTAACGCAACTCAGCAATAGGTTAGTGATCTAGGGTTAAATAAAGAAAAATATTTTGTTAATAAAATGTTATAACAAGTAGAAAGTAAAAGAAGTAGCTTGCAGATTTATCCTTTGAATTGTCTTTTGAGTTAATATGTTATAAAAAAGAAGATTTATATTAAATTAACTTTGAGAGAATCAAAAAAACAAAATTTATTCTACATAAACTTCGCGGGAAACGAGGGTAAAACATATTTAACACTTTAAAGAAGTAGTTACGGAACTAGTAAAAACTAGCTTACTACTACGACTTTCACAAAAAATGTTGAATGGTTTTTATGCATTATATGTATAAAAAACTTATAGCACAAATTTCGTAAAGAAGTTGTGTCCTGTTTGTGTGACTATAAATTTTGTGTGTTTGTGTGTTTGATATTAAAATGAATGAAATAAATTTCCAACAATTTTTTGTAGAAAGCGTTAAATTATTACAATTGTATGTTGTGAAAACTTTTTGCAAGCATTCAGACCAGTAATAAAAACTAGTAAACAAAGAAAAATGCTTTTATTTTGTACTGGAGTTGTTTTACGTTTGCATTTAAAAAACAAATAAAAAACAAGCTGCACTCAAATTCAACAAATCCCATCATCACCATTATTCATCAACAAGTATAGCAAACAATTTGCCAGCATGTCCAGACCAAATTCTAAAACTTCAAACAAACAAACAAATTGCAGACATAGAATCATTCAATGACGCTTCAAATTTGAAACCTCAAACTCAAAAGTTCGGCTAAATATTAAATGCATATCGTAGCTCAATTGCAGCCAAGCCCAACATAAAATCGTAACAAGATTTTACCAGTTAACAAATAAACAAAGGAACAAATTATTTGGTGCACAAAAAGTATTTGCAACGTTTTTTTTTTTCATTAAATAAAAATGTAGGAAAAATAGCAATAATAGAAAAAATGTGCATTTAGCGCGAAATCTGATTACATCGAATTTAAAAAGTTATTTTTTTATGCTCTTTCGTGCGCGCACAAATTCAAACAATAATGCAGTGGATTGCGGCGTAAAAAAAATACACACAAGCACACATTATTGAATATAAAAGCACAAAAGCTCAGATGACTACACCTTGTTGGTTGTTGTGAAAGCGTACCCCACAAACCAACCCACTTAACTCACAAATCAAAAATTTGCATTTTAATTCGCTTCACTTGTTTCGCTTTTTATTGTGCTGCTGGTGCTGCTGATGCTTTAGAATGACTGCGCTTGTGAGTGTGTGACGTTTTCACAAAATTCTCATGTATGGAGTTCTATTAAAATATGAGCGGATGTATGCTGTGTCTGTGTGCTGCTGGCTGTATACTTCAATAACACTAAGTTTGCCAACATGTCTGCAGCATGCTGTCGTTGCACTGCCGACAGCTACATATATTCACATAGATACACACACTAACCACTCAACTTATCAGAAACCACTCTGTTTATAATGTATTAACTTATATCTTATACTGACTGCTATGCACCAATTCTTTTTCAATTGTATACAATTTTTCGTGGGTATCATTATTCAAAAAAGTACGCCGCAGCTGAGCTAAGTTTCGTTCAATGAAGAAGAAGCCACAATTCTCTGCTGCCTGAAATAGTAAAAAATAATTTGCTTAAAAATATTAAAGTTCTAAATTAGTGTGGCGTATGCGCAACATTAATTCATTAGACAAAATCTTGCCTGAAGTAAAATTAGTTTTGCATAATTATTGATTGAATTATTAAATATTGATATTTAGTGGGTTAGTTTCACTTACATTCCTATCATCATAAGTCTGAAATAATAGTTAAAAACTTTTTCAAAGCCAAAAAAATTTCATTGAAGTTTAATAAATTTTTTTCCTCCTCAACGAATTTGACATTTTCATAAATAGCAATGAGCAGGATTTGGTTCTTTAATTGAAAAATAATTTTAACAATTATATGCCTTGCAGTGAAAAATGTGTCTAGTAATTAAATTATGAAGTAAATTTACTTCTTTAAATTAAAACAGTTAAGAAAACACTAGATGTTTAACTTGTTCAATCTTACCAGTTTAAAAATAACTGCTTAAGTTGATATCTGCTAAGCAGCTTGCCTAAAAAATACCAGCTGATTTACTAAAAAACTAATTGCTTTATTAAACAATAAACTACCCACTATCTAAAAACTAACTAGATATATGTTTACTAGTCTGCTTGGCAGTTGCAATATCACCTGTAAAAATATACCAGCTTTCGTAAGAATTGAACACAGTGGCGTAAAAAGCGGGCCCGCAGAGCCCGCGTTGCGGGCGGGAGCAACAATGTCAGGGGCGCCCTCAAGTCCCTTGATGCAAATGATAATTGAGTGGAAAACTACGTTTGTTTAAAAAAAAAAAAAAAAAAATCATGATAAACTAAAATAATTTTTGTTCATTGAATAAAATTCAATTATGGTCGGAGTCGATTTACACGTCACTAATACGGTAACAAATTTTGGAATAAATTCTAATACTTTTAATACATATATGACCACACCAAAGTTGTATTAAAATTAAATACTGGCCAAATATTAAAATCGATTTTTAATAAAAATACGTAGTAAAATTGAATGCTTAATTCGTATTAATTTTTAATACTGATTCTGTATTAAAAATTAATTATGATACTAGCCACAGTATCAAATTAATACCAAGGTATTGAAATTTGATACAAAATTTTATTAAAATAAAATACAGCATGTCTTAGAAATTGAATACAATATTCACTATAGTTTCGTTTTGAATATTATCACCATAGTATAGTATAGTATAGTATAGTATAGTATACATAGTATTATCAGGGGTATAAAATATAGTTGTAATATTTGAACTGCATTTAAATGTATAACAAAATAAATTTAAAAATTTTGTAAGCAATTGTGAAGTATTAATTTAATAATCTCTGTAATACTTTGCTAGTATTAAAATTTATTCAATGATTTCTAACCGTGAATATTTACTTTCATATTTTCAGCAAGTCAGCTACTGATGTTATAAAGGGTGATTTTTTTAAGCGTTTGGTTTTTGAAAAGTGAAAAAAAAATCTTGTAAAACTGAATAAAATATTTATTTGGAGCGATACATTAATGCCTGCCAATTACTTTTTAAAAAATATTTCACGTAAATTCTTCCCGCGACTACGCCTCAGGTGTTCCATCCGTAAGCTCCAATTTTTGCATACTGTTTTCAGCATTTCGACCGGTATCTCACCAATGACAGTTTTAACGTTATCTTCCTGGTCTGCAATTGTGGCTGGCTTCTCCCTGTACATGAGAGACTCTACGTAGCCCCACAAAAAGTCTAGCGGGGTGAAATTAAATGATTGATTAATGATTAATTGCTCACGAACCTCGCCTCTCGAAAGGTCCGTGGTATCGCGTGCCGTATTGCATGTGTCACCATCTTGTTGTAACTTAATTTAAGCCAAGTCATATTCTTCCATTTTGGGCAAAAAAAATCGGTAATCATCGCACGGTACCTTGTCCCGTTGCGATTTTTATTATTTTTGCAAAAGTACGGTCTAATGATGCCACTGACCTACAAATCTCACCAAATAGAGCATTCTTCAGGGAGCATTGGCAACTCTTTAACTGCTCATGGCTGCTCTTCAGAAAAAATTCGCCAATTCTGTTTGTTGACGTACCCATTGAGCCAAAAATGAGCTTCGTCGCTGAAGAAAATTTTTCAATAAAAAGTTTATCTTCATCCAACTTTTCTAAGGACCATTCACCAAACAAACGATGTTGTAGTTGGTCACCCGGCTTCAGTTCTTGGATCAACTGTAATTTGTAAGGTTTCATACCGAGGTCTTTACGTGAAATCTTCCAAATGGTAGAATAACACAAGATCAATTGTTGACAACGGCGACGAATTAACATATCGCAATCTTCATTGACACTGACCGATACAGCAGCAATATTCTGCTCAGTACGAACTCTCCGAATTGGTGGGTTCGTGCATTAATGTCCAATAAAGTTAAACTGGTGCAAAATTTGGTCACAATAACTTGAATAACCTTTTCTGTGGGTTATTTGCAAAACAACTTTCTCACAGAACCCGAATTTTGATAATAAAATACAATGATTTGCAAGCGCTGTTCATTTGTTAGTTAATTCATGGTAAAATGGCAAACCTTATTGAGCATTTTCGGCTTTGCCACATGTTACGAATCGCGCGTGAAGTGTCAAAAAATGTACACTGAAAAAACAAATAGCAAAAAAGTATATAGCAGGGAGCTTTTAGAAACCTGCGGGCGGGCGCTCTAAATATAGTTACGCTACTGATTGAACACTGCGATTATAAGCGTAAGTTTTTTCATTTATTTATAATTTAAAAATATCTATTATTTTTACTGTATTCATCATTTTCCCCAAAGATTTCTTTTAATTTATACATTATGTATTTCTGACACAACTCTGTCAATATTAAATGCCGTTTTTCCTTTCTTTTTAAAATAAGAGTGGAATCAGAATTATTCTTTGGAAGTGTTATTTCTCTAAAATATGTTATGAATTTTTATACCATTTCAAATGGCAATAAAATTTCACGCATTTAGTTAAATTTTTTTGTTAACAAATTAAATAATTGCGACTTTTTAAAGGTCAGTGTATTTATCTTTTTTTTCGTTTTTGACTTTTGTCACGATCTACTCTTCTATGCGCCCCACAAAAAGTGACGTCATCAAAATAATAAAACATTCCAATTTTTAAATAAGCATAAGCACAGCTAGTTTAGTTTTTTTCACCATATATAGTAATTATATATGTTGATTAAGGACATTTTTTAGAAAAATTTAATAATTTTATATTTTAACTAAGATTTAATTCTGTCAAATCGTCCAAATGTATTGTAGTATATTTAATTGGAAGCATTTCGTACATATAGAAAAAGGACAATTTTCGTTTTTGCCCAATCAAAGGATTTTGAAGTTTTAAAGGGTGTGTTTTTTTGCTGAATGAGAATTTTCAATGGTTTTCGTCTATGGTTTGACAGTTGAAAATATCAAACTGTGTTGACATCTCTGCTTACTAAGGTTTGGCAATTCATCATAAATCGTTTAATGCCAGAATAACGCTTTCAATTGTGGAAATTTAATTTGAAAAAATAAATCTGTTCGCGAAGTTCATAGAGCACTTCGTCCATTTTACGGTCAAGATAATTGGCCTAGTGAGCAAGCAATTGGCTTCGTCAATAAGCAAAATTTGCCTTATATGTAGCGAAGACAATGCTCAAGTCATTAACGAATCACCGTTACATCCATAAAAATTTACTTTTTGTTGCGGTTTTCGCGCCGCCGCACAGTGGTCGATTTCATACATCAGTAGCCGGACAAAAGTCAAAAATGAACATACTTTTTTCCAAATTTTTTTTTCTTTTAATGTAGAGAGCAATATTCAAGTAATGAGTTAGAAACAACAAAGGAGGCTAGCACTCAAAGTTGTAACTGTACTTTCGCCGCAATTATTCAGTTTGAAATCACTTTGTTATAATGTGCTCCAGTTGAGAATTTGCATTGTCACTGTAAGTACATACAAGTTTTTAGTGGCTAAAGAAGAATAACCAAAAAAGCAAATATGTCGCAAGATCCCCATTGTAAGTACTTAACAAAAAATAATTTCATATATGTATTTTTAAAATGAAGGATTAAAAATGGTATATCTATCTATATGCAGCCATTTTTTGCTTACAAAATTTATATTTTTTTTTTTAATGAACGATATAAAAAGTCCAACATAGTCTGATCACGAAAGTAATTTTTCTCAATCATTCACTTTAATCAAAAATCAACATTACGTTCCAAAAGCCACCATAAAATATATTTTTTCGCTTATAAAGGTAGCAATGCTCTTCAAACGGAGAGGCCGTCACTTACAAGAAATGATATATTTTTATTTATGAGAGAGAGCGGACTTTTCAAATCGTCTGTTTCTGAGTCGTAAAATTTGTTTATTCAAAACTTTCTATATTGGATGTAAATGAGGAACAACATAAAAAATGTTTCCTTTACACCAAAAAGTTTGTGTCATTAATTTTTCAAAAGTGGGTTGCACAGAAACGTACGCTTCGTGTGTTCTTAAATTCAGAAGAGAGTTGGCTGTCTAATAAATTTCAAATGCCTATAGAAATGGAAATAAATAAGCAAAAATCACAACTTGGAAGGCCAGAGAGAATATTTCAAGAAAGTGGATTAAAGTCTAAAAAACCAAAATTCGATAACTCATGAATAAAACGTCAGAAGAACTATATATTGCAACGGAAGCGAAGCTAAGACAAGAAGGTAAACGTTTTATGGCAGAAACCGTAAAAAAGTTGTTGGCAATTCACCTAAACTGGAGAAACTAAAAGTATCTCAGATAACAAAATCAGCGATCCCGTATACACCTGAAGAAACATTAGCTCTAATTACAGAATTAATATAAACGAAGCATCAGTATAAAAATCTTCAAGAAAATGCTAAAGAAAGAAATGCGAACATATACCCTAGCTATGATTTTATAATGGAAGCAAAGAAAATATATTATACACCTATTACATCAATTTCGATTACAGAAACCTTAGCTGAAGTCAAGATAGAGCCCTTACTGAATTTAACTGTTCAGCGTCTTTCAGAAGCACAGCTTGAAGTATTTGATATTGGATGTGAAAATGGTGATACTTTTGAATGTAATTGGAAGTGGGGAGTGGACGGTAGTGGGGGACACTACCGCTAGAAGCAACATTTTTTAGTTAATGCTGCCGCAAGCGATTCAGACATACTGTAAACATTGTGCCTATAGAAATCAAGAAGAAATCTGAAAATGAACGTTCAAAATTATGGATAAATCCAAGAACTTCCTCACCAAAATATTGCTGGCCAATTAGGTTTGAATTTGCTAAGGAAAGTTTAGAAACCATTATGGGAGAGTTCAATCGAATGGAAACTGAAATAAATACGCTACAACCCACTAGTTTAACTATAAACGGAAAAACAATTAACATATATCACGTGCTGTGGAATCCAATGGTTGACGGTAAAACTTGCAACGCAATTAACAAAAATAAAGCTAGTCCTGTTTGCTACATATATGAAGCATCTCCAAAGGATATGAATGACTTGGAGAAATGTTTAAACAGACCCTGTGATAGTAACGCATATAGACATGGTTTACAACCTCTTCACGCACATATACGATTTATGGAATCATTATTGCATTTATCATACAAACTTGATAAAAAATGTTGGCTGGCAAGAGGAGATGAAGCAAAAAAAAACAGGTTCAAGATAAAAAAGTCTATCTTCAAAACCTGCTCAGTAATGAGTTAGAAATGTTAGTGGATTTTCCGAAACAGGGTGGGGGTAACACGAATGATGATAACACTGCCCGTACATTTGTCATGGACCCTGCAAAAACAGCCAGTATAATTGGAATTGATTATGAGCTCGTGCAACGTTTTTCCATAGTTCTGGTTACTCTTTCATCCGGACTGTAAATTGACAGAACCAAATTCCGAAAATATTGTTTAGACACAGCCAAACTATTTGTCAGCAAATATAGTTGGTATAAAATGCCTGTGAGCGTTCATAAAATACTTATTCATGGTGCTGACGTTATTGAAAACTTTGCTGTTTCTATTGGTCAACTGTTGGAAGATGTTTTAGAAGCCCGTCAAAAAAACTGCAAGCTATATCGTGAAAGCTTCTCAAGAAAAATGTCACGGGTCGCAACCAATGAGGACGTTTTTCATAATTTGCTTATTTCCTCCGATCTTGTTATAAGTGATATACGGCACCTTCCAAATAAGAAAAATAAATCTTACCTCCTGAAGCTTTAGATATGATAATAAAATAATAATTAAATAAACTTGCATTAAAAATAGCAAAAAAAATTTACTCGATTACTTGTTATGGGGTTATGTAAAGTCATTGGTTTGAGCCGACAAACCAGCAACTCTTGAAGCATTGGAAGCCAATATTCAAGTCATACGGCAAGTATGATTCAAGTTTATTTAACTTATTTTGCCACATGTCTTTAGTCCCCTTGTCCACATCATAAACCATTGCTTCACAACCTCGCGTTAAATGTAAAGATACCCGAGAAATAATTTGTATCCGTACCAAACTACTCAGGCTCAAAAGTCCCGAGTATCAGACTCAATTTTATTTTTAAAAGCTACGAGTAGTAACTAAAAACTGCGCAGTTTATGAGAAGAAATTAGTCTCACTTAATATCAAAGCCAAATGCAAATGAGCTTCAGCGAACAGGACTCGAAAAAAAAATCATATATTAGGTCAATAAATTGCAGATATGTATCGAAACTGGCCTGAGTCTTAAGTATAATGTACTCGAAACATACCCACACGGTTAGAAATCTTGTATTAAAATTGAAACTTGTGTATACAACATATAAGTCCACACCACCTTTGGTTTCAAATCTAGTATTTTCAAAATACTAAAATATGGTTTTAGAACAGTTATGGTTTAAAATTTAGTAAAGGCTTGGATTAAAATATAAAATAAAAAAAACAATCAGTTTGTAAACCACCGAACCACCATCGAACTATTGATATACACATAAAAAGAGCGATAAACAAAAATATGAACCTAATAAAGTCGCAGTATTGCCAGTCGCAGTATTGCCAGGCTAAAGTTTTATGGGTCTTAATCCCCATTCAACATTCAAATGTATTAAAATTTAGTATAAATTGTATTAAAAATAAAAATTAATGCAGAACCGTGCTAAAATTTTAACCAAAATGGCTAAAATTTAAACCAAAAAGCTAAAATTAAAACCATAAAAGCTAAAATTGATGCTGTAATATTTATTTTGGTTTAAGTTCTAGTACAGAAGAGTTTTAATTATAATTAATTATAATTAAAAAATTATAATTAAAACTCTTCTGTACTAGAACTTAAATCAAAATAAATATTACAGCATCAATTTAAGCTTTTATGGTTTTAATTTTATAATTATAAGTAAGTATTTGCAAAGTTTAAATTTCAAACCACATGGCTTAAAAAATGCAGTAATGTCTTTGTGGGACTAAAATTTAGTCCAAGATATCTTACCGTGTAGAACCAATACGGCGTACAGTGGGGCCAAAGTCCAAAAACGTGCGATTAATTGAGAGGAGCCCTGGACTCAAAATATGTGTATATGGTTAAACGTATTATAGCACCACAGGTGAAAAACACTATTCTCCAAAAAAATTTTAGTGCGACAAAAATTATTAACAGCATTTTAAAGTAAGAGATTATAATGATTTTCCGATGTTTTTATAATAAATCTATAGTTAAAAGGAAGCAATAGTGTTGAAACTTAGCATACTGATTTTTAATAACACTTTAAGTTTAAAAAATAAATATTGGGTACATTTTCCTAGGAAGCGTGGTACCTGCCATATAGACTGAACAGCTATTTATCCTTAAAAGTAAATAACTTAAAGTACCTATTTAATTGAACTTGAAGTAATATAAAATTATAAACCAAGTAAGTCGACTGACATGAGTAGGCATGGTTTTAACTTACCTACGTGGGTGTGGCTACGCATATATTGAAGATATTCAAGTCTAAATATTTATGTGAAAAATTATGAATATATAATAAAAATGATTTTAACAAACTTTTCTGTACAATAACATACTGGTTGCACGTGCTTCGTGAGTGTCCTTTTTATGAAGATATTCGTGATTGGCTTGCAATGGGTGTGTTGCGTGCGAATGGGGATTTCGACTTGGAAAATGTGCTAGCTTCTAGCGAACACGTTTCTAGGTTGGATCAGTTTGCATGTGAGGTGTTTGAGAGGCAGCGGGCTAGGCATTTTTGAGTTGGGTATTTGTTGTCTGTTTTGCTTGTGTTGGTCCAAATGAATGTGGTTGTTCACTTCTTGTTGATTTGTCCTTTTTTTGTTTGATTGGTTACCAGTCCGGAGCTGTGATGAGCTAAAACTGGTAGTAGTATGCTTTTAGTATGCTACGAGGTCCGACCAAAGACTTGAAAGCTTGCACGGGCAGTCGGTAGCCCCTTGGCCTGCGCCAGGTTGACTGATTGGGTCGGCCCTTCGGGAAGATTCGTGGTGGCTGTATGTTTATCACCTATATTGCGGGTAGAGCTGCTCAGCTCGGTGTAGGTTTGCATTCTCAAACCGGGTGCCGTATCCCAGAGTACGGAAGAGGTTTTAGATAGGCCTCCACCCCTGCAAAAGGTTGCGACTTGTCATCACAACATTAAGCTCATTTGGTACCTTTGAACCCTCAAAGGGGCGTTGGCCGACGGAATATTTCGGTCCTACGCTATGGAGCAACGTAGAATTAAGCCTACACGGCAGGTGTCTACGTAAAACACTTTGGATTTTCTGTACAATAACATGTATGTATTTATTAGTAAAATTATTCCAAATCAGCATCCACATCGTATTCGTAGCCAATTTCGTCATCACTGTCAATATCATCTTCAGATATTTGTTCATTGTTAGTGTAATCGTTTTCATTTAGATTTATTTTTGGACATATCAGTAGATCTAAGGCTGTTTTAGGAAGGTGGTGTAACTTTCTTTTTGATGGCTTCCTCAAACTTGAAATTTTAGGATCTGATGCTATAAAAAATCTATTAAATATATCCTCATTGGTTTTTTCATGGCTACATTTCCGTGAGCTATGTTTTCTATATAATTTAAAGTCCTTATTAATAAATTTCAGGACCGTGAATTAAAAACTTATGCACCGTAGGAGGCATTGGATACCATTCATATAACGTCACAAAATTCTTGGCTGTATTTTGAGCAAATTCTCGACATTTTTCAATATTAATGTCGTACCCGGAAGAATCTACTACCATTATAGTATGCATTTCTTTAATTAATTTCAAATCAATATGAGTTATAATGGAAGATATCTCAGCGTTTTGGAAAAATCATCTCGCAGTGTTACCATCATTTGAGTTTCCAAATCCTGGTTTTGGCTGGTCTATAATCAATCCCACTTTTTCTTTGAACTTTTTTTGTATACAAGCCTTCAACAACAATTTTTTTATCATCCTCTGTCCTAGCTTGCCATTTTTTAAGAGGAAGTTTATATGACAAGTGAAGAAGACACTCAAAAAACCTTATCCAACCGTGAAGGATAGATAACCCAAATGCTAAGTTTTCAGTCTTTATAGCTCTGTTTAACAAATTATCAATTTAATTAAATTCTTTGCTAGTACTGCCACCTTTGTGTGGAAGTAGTTTCCGTAAGAGCATTGCAAATTTTTCCATCAATCATTGCTAAAATTATATTATGACTAACTTCTATATGGTTTTCTCCAGTCCGCACAACAGTATTAAGTAATTTCTTTATTTCTTCATCTACTCTAGTCTTTTCGTATTTGGTAACTTCGGGAGACTCTTTAATAAATTCAATTTTCAGTAGCCTGCACAATCTCGTAAAATCAACACGAGGGTTTTGCCAAAATTATTTTATCCCCGCAAATAAAACCTGATGAATCGGTTGCTTCAGTACAGTGAAACGCTTGCTTGTAAGAACTGTGGCCTGAACTACCATCAAAACTCCATTTTGAATGCAGACACAGGGCCTTCAAGTTTTCGGTGCTTAAAGTATCAATAACGTTTTTTTGTACATCAAATAGCCGCTTAACTTAAGCGATTGCAAAGTTACTTCTGCAGAAGTTTCACAGATTTTAATTGATTCTTTTTTGGGATAATAATCTTTTTTTGCCGATTGAATAACCTATACGACGGAAATTTTTCTGGAGCAGCTCTTCTAATTGTTCTCGGGTTAATTTTGCATCAACAAAAACAGCAAGTGCTTCTTCTTTACTGAGCATTCTGAATTTCTCCGATTTTTCTAAATTTATTTCAACATTAACATTTTCGATGGTGTTGCAGTCGCTATTTTTTCTATTAAATTTGATGCCTCAATTTGACCTGCCGCTCTTAAACTCATTCGAGTAGCGTATGTTAGCATAGGAAGAGATGCATGGCTTCTCAAATCTTTAACTTTCTTTCGCTTACTGCCTTCGCTTGACTCTTCAATTACGTACTCCGAAGAAGGGATGGAAACAGCTTCATCTAACCAAGATTTATTAAGTCTCAAAAATCTTTCTTCTATTCTACCAGATCTCTTCCATTTGCTTTTAAACTGAGTGACGAAACTATTTATAACGTTATCGAAATTCTTCATTTCGCCCTGTGGAAGACAAACCCGTCTCTTTATTTCCGTCCAAAGAAAATCAAATTTTTCTTTGTAGTCATGACAACCTGAGTTTTTCATTATATTATATAAATATTGGCGAGAAATAAATGAAGTATTAAAACGCGTTCCTAAAAAAAATATTTTGTTAAAAAATATAATAGCAATTTTTAACATGTTTACAATTAACGCATCATCAATATTAAATTATTACTCATCACGATTATAACAGTTTAGCAATGAATAAAACACAAACGATGAAAACCTACCAACAACAAGAGCTAACGCAGTAACTTAAACATAATAAAGACAATAGCAACACCAAACACTGCAAATTTGCTGATATTTTGTCTTCAAGTACAAAATCATCATTTTCAAATAGAGCAAAAACGAGCAAGATTTTTTTTTTATAATATATAATCTTAGTGTTTATAGTTTCACATCATGTACGATTTACGGCTTCATTTAGCTTAACTCTCAACTATTTGTCCATGTATATGCTCCAAAACTACATTTTAAACACATTTTTTGAAAAAAATCACATAAAAAAATTCAACACTTTTTCAAAAATATTTTTTTAAATACAGGTTTTAAAAAACCTGAAGTTGATGATTCCTTAGCAAAACTTATTTTTATTTCAATTTTCACTCTTAAATTTTCATTCGAATATCGCTCACAATTCACTTTCTGCACTTTGCATAACAACACAGAAAAAAACAGTAAACGTTAATAAGGCACAGAAGAAATCCAAAGATGAAAAAGATAATATTTCTTAACCAGTGTTGTAAAATTCTATATGCGTTAATATAGCATAAAAAATTCTGAGGTAACTTTCATTTTCATTTTTCAATTAATCGCACGAATTTGAGATTTAGTGCATTATTCTGTATCACGACGAAGCACACCAACGATGAGAAAGACACGAGAAGCAATACTTTCTTCCATACAAAATTTTATTGCTTCTCGTGTCTTTCTCATCGTTGGGGTGCTTCTTCGTGATACAGAATAAAGCAGTTAGCCTCTCTGTGCGGCGTGCGTACGAACCCCATTAAAAGAGGCTGTATTTTGTTTTATGGAACATTTTATAATATGAATTTTTGTAACTATAGCTGTAATTTTAGTACTCTATTTTTAGTTATTATTTTTTAAAATGAACTTATTACAAATAAAAAGGAATAAATTTGTATCATTTGTTTCTGAATTTAACAAAATGCCGCTTTACAGTTAGTAGGGGTGTAGAGGAACCCCAAATAGCTTAATGTCACAAAAAAAAGGTAAAGGTTGTAGGATTAACAGTTGTTTTTTCTGCTAATGGCATTACTTTTACCCAGTCCTATAAAAACTATATTGCAAAAGATTACCTCAACAATGCTTTATACAGCACATTTTTACTGCTGTCGAAAGTTATGTGCTAAAAATTAAGAAAAAGAATAAGCTTTACCAGACACCGATAATGTAACCGATGAACTAAAGCTTAGATATGACGAGCTATTTAAAGAGTTCCCTATCAAATCAGAAGAAGCGTACAAGTTTTAAAAATCGCGGCTATCCATCTTCTATGTTTAAAGTTAATGTCAATTCCTCTGTCCCCATGAAATCAGCATCTTATATGCGGATAGTTTTAAGGAGGTATTTTGTTAACTTACTACCGAAATTGAAGTTTCTTCTCCCAGCCCAAATATTATGGTTGATTAAATTTATCGCAAGAAGAGATTTCTAATGCAATAAATTAATTTGATATATCAAAGGGACTAGGACATGACCCGATTCTCACAAGCTTCTTAATAGGAAGTTTAGACCAACCGCTTTTGCCATTATATATAATTTTTAACGAATCTCTTTATTGTGGGGAATTTCCAACATATTGGCAATCATCTCATCTTACACCAATTTACAAGAATGTTGATAAAAGGTTAGTTGAAAATTATGGAGCAGTGATCACCACATCCTATGCCCGCGGGCACCGTGAACCCTGTATGTCTCTGTCGCTCTCACATGTGCACGCACTAGTACACAACTGAAAGAACAGTGAAAAGAAAAAACGTGTGGATCACTATTAAAGCGGCATAGTGATTTTGTCAGCCATTCAAGAACTTTTTGAAAAATTATTACTGATAAGCTAACAAGTCTCATGACCTCACGTCTCAATGAGCAACACGGGTTCAGAAAACGACGATCTACCACCACTAATCTCATGATCATAGTATCAGGAGTTTTCGTGAAAATGGAAAAAAGGCACCAAATAAATGCTATATATCTGTGGTCAAAAGGAATAACGACTAAACTCAAAGTATCGTTAAAAACGATATTTTAATTGCACGAACTACGACCCATTTTTTTGAAATATATGAACCGTTAAAAAGAAAATATGTGCAGACATAAGTGATGATCAATTCTGGGCAAAAAATGGATATCTGCATACTTCCAAAAAGTGGCAATAAAGTAAATTCCATATCGCTTTTTTACGATATTTTGAGTTTAGTCATTATTCCTTGTGACCACAGATATAACGATTTTAGTTTTTATATCTGACTTGTCAGACGTTCTGAATGATATCCCTCATCTTTTGTATGGAAATGATTTATTAGTTAAAGTTACTCTGGCGCACTGGGTTTGAATCGCTGTATAATCTGTATTATAAGCGGGATTGATTTGAATTTTTTTTTTACATATTTTCGAATAGTTGTCAACAATAATCAGATTAAAAAAAAATCAATTATAAAAAATTTGTTTGCCTTAATAAACTCTTCTTAGTTTTTAATATTTAGTACTAGAATTAATTAATTAAATTAATTAAATTAAATTCAAAACTATTTTAAAGTAAAGCAAAAATGTTTATTAATTTAAAATAATTGAACTAAAGTTAAGTAAATTTGACTAAAAAATTGTTACCTACTATTAAAGAAGCTCGCTTTTAATATAAGGAAATGTGTATTTAAATATGAAATTTTCCTCAAATCAGAAGACCTACATTTTTAAAGGAAGTATTGGGGGTTGGAATTAGTTTTAAAGGTTTTCTAAGAGATGGCGTAACTATCAATAGATCGCATCGGGCACACCTGTGACTATATTCATTTCAAAGCACATTGTCTAAGCTTCATTTTTCAGTATGTGTCATTCCACTGAAATGTAAACAACATATATTTTTTCTCTGTGAACATGTCGACTTTCGTTCCAACAAAACGCAATTTGCGGGAAGGTTTACTTTTGTGCTTCCATTTGAAGAAAAAAGCGGTTGAAGCACAACGCACGCTTACTGAGGCTTACGGGGACTATGCTCCATCGATTTCTACTTGTGAGTGGTTAAAAAGTGGTGATTTTGATACGGAAGACAAAGAGCGTCCGGGCCAGCCGAAAAAGTTTGAAGATGAGGAATTGGAGGCTTTGCTCGATGAAGACCCGTGTCAAACCCTTCAAGAATTGTCAGAATCATTGGGAGTCGACTTATCAACGGTCGGCAAACGCTTGAAGGCCATGGGAATGATTCAAAAGCAAGGAAATTGGGTGCCGTACCAGTTGAAGCCGAGAGACGTTGAACGGCGATTTTGCATGTGCGAACAACTGCTTCAACGGCATAAAAGGAAGAGTTTTTTGCATCGTATTGTCACTGGCGATGAAAAGTGGATCCATTACGATAATCCTAAGCGAAAAAAATCGTGGGGACCACCCGGCCATGCATCAACATCGAGGGCCAAGCCGAATATTCATGGCGCCAAGCTTATGCTGTGTATTTGGTGGGATCAGAAGGGTGTCGTGTACTATGAGCTGCTAAATCCTAACGAAACCAAAACTGGGGAACGCTACCAAGAACAATTGATGCAATTGAGCCGAGCATTAAAGGTTAAACGGCCGGAATATGCCAAAAGACACGACAAAGTGGTTTTTCGACATGACAATGCACGGCCACATGTTGCAAGAACCGTCAAGGAAACGTTGGAGGCGCTGAATTGGGATGTGCTACCCCACCCGCCTTATAGCCCAGACATAGCCCCTTCCGACTACCACCTATTCAGATCGATGACGCATGGCTTGGCTGAGCAGCGCTTCACTTCTTACGAGGATACCAAAAAATGGGTCGATTCGTGGATTGCCTCAAAAGACGAATCGTTCTTCCGGCGCGGAATCCATATGCTGCCAGAAAGATGGGAAAATGTTGTAGCTAACGATGGACAATACTTTGAATAATATACATTGTACCGTTGTTTCTAAATAAATGCTAAAAAACCGAAAAAAAACCTTTAAAATTAATTCCAACCCCCAATAAATAATTATTTATAATTTCTCCAAAACAAAGAAAAAATAGTATTAATTTTTGGCATGATATATTGCTTAAATTAAAGTAAATTTTTATTTATTTAAGTAAATTTAAATTTCATTTAGTAAATTTTAATTAATTTACGGAAAAGTGTTTTAGTTTAAAGACAAAAACGTGTCCTTAATCTAAAGACAAAATGTACTTAATTTAAAAACTATTTTTTTTATTATATGGTTAGTGTACATTGTTTCAAAGTTAATGCAATATAAACATAAGTAAATATACTAAAAAAGTTTTGTTTTGGTTTACTGTATATTTTTTAAAATTCTTGCAACTGAATAATAACCTTAATGCTGCATTTAGTTGCAACAATTTTATTGAAAACTTTTTGCAACTGACTTATATATATCTCCAGTGGAACGTTCATGTAACAACTACATTATAAAAGTTTCAGTGGTTTTGCCAAAGTTATTGCAACTTGAATAATAAACTTAATACATCGTTCTTTTTAAGCAAATCGTTATAAATTACGATTTTGTTTCCTAAACTTAAATGCACTGAATAACAACCTTATTAGGTTGCAATGATTATTTCAATTGTTCTTGCAACTAAATAATTACCTCAAATAAACGTTCTTTTTGTAACTACATTTTTAAAGTTACAATAATGTTTGCTAAACTATAGTTATTATGCTAAAGTTATTTGCTATACTATAGTTATACTAGCAAACTGTTGGAGCCTAGATTGATTCGTGATAAAGAAGTTAACAAAGAGCACAACAAACAATCTATCAATGCAGAATCAATACAGTCGCTTTTTTTTGAATCTTTGCTTTTGCAAAGTAGTAGAAAAACATTCCTTTGAAAACGGCATACAGCACATAATTCGTATCAGCTTTATCAGATTTAACAGAAGCTTATACGAACAGCTTATCAAAGTGGATGGTACTGCAGAAACAACAGAAGGCTACTGATGATTTGATGTAGCTATTAGTCTAGTCTGCTTGGTGGTTTGTTCTGCAAAAAATTGTTGTTGTTGCAACCGGTTACTTCATGAACTTATTTGGCATTAAACTCAGATTTAATTCTAAAAAAAATACTAATTTCTTTAGAATTATTTAAAACAATGTAGTAGTTAAAATATGCCATCATTAATTTTTCGTGTAAAAAATTTCATGTTCCAGTAAAATCAAATAAATAATTTTCACATAACAGCAACACAATGAAACATTTGATGTTTCCTGAAGTTGAAGCAATTGAATAACAACCTAAACACATCGTTCTTTTATCAAACTAAATTTTGTTAATTACAATTGTATTTCTTAAATTTGTATCAACTGGATTGATAACTCTAATAAACAGGGAAGACAGAAATATGCACGAAAAAATCTAAAATAAGTATGCTAATATGCTCTAAAAAATGGCAAAATATGCCGTCAAATAAGCATGAAAAATATCGAAGTCGGAGTTTTATTATTCAAAATTTTATTCAATAGTTCATAAAAAAAAACAAAACAATAGCCCTTTCAAGGCGTAAAAGTAAATATTTCAGTTTAAATAAATTATAATTTTAATTATAATTTTAATTATAAAGTAAAAATGTAATTCTATTTTAACCATTTAATGAATATTTTGTTTGGTAGCTCGAAGCCAATGCCAAAAGTCTCCTTCCGGACGAAGTCCATTATTTTATATGGTGCTTATAGCAAAAACAGTGTATTGCATTCAGCGATTACACTGAACAATTAAATGCATTTTTATATTATCAAAAAGAAATTTTCTACGATTTTCAGCCAACAATGTTTTGTATTGTGAGAAAGACCGCTCGACATCGCAGGATGTAGTTGGGCACCATTTAAAATAAGGGACTTCGTTCGGAAGGAGACTTTCGGCGTATGGATCCATTGTCTGTGAGTTTTTAAACAAAATATTTTTTAAACATATATAATATAATATCTCTTGATAAATATATATAATATCAAAGAAATTACAATGTTGCCAGATGTGAAGGAAGTATCAAAATTTGCCCAATTACAAGCTAAAATCTGTTCGAAAAGTTAAAAATATGTAAAAATATGCACAAATAAGCACAATCGTTATAAATATGCAAAATATTAACAAAACGTCCAAATATGCAAAAGCATATATTATATGCATTTGCATATAATTGTCTTCCCTGCTAATAAAGTATAAGGTTGCAATGACTGTTTCCAATTTTCTTTTAAATTAATAATAACCTGATTTCAACCCTATTGCAAGAAAAAAAATTTCAAAACTTCAAAGTGAACTTTGCCATTCAACGAAAAATTTGTTCAATTTTAGCACAGTTTAGATTCAAATGTCACCGAACAATTATGCGTTACAGAAAATTTGGAAACATTTTGTTATAGTGACTTCCCTATATTTTATTAAAAACATCTTCCACCCGAAGCTTTGAACCGTTAGTTGTTGTGACATTGATACAACTTAATATAAACATAAAACAACTGAGTCACACCTAAGTTGCTAACTCATTACTGTATTAATTGCAATTACAATACACAAACATTTTTTATTGGTGCAACAAAAATAAATGATGTTATAATGTTCATCTAACGTAAAATCAACTTATATTTTTTCAAAACTTTATGAAACAGTTTTACAACAAGTGCAATAATTCGTTACATAATCGAAATCGTAGTTTAACTGTTTTGCGACCAAACGAATGATTTGTTACAATTTACTTATTTGAAACTTTAATGCAACTTATTTGTGACTAATATCATATTCATGATCATTATCATCATCATTAATATCATATTCATGAAACATATATATGTTACAAATCGAAATCTGTGCTATTATCTTTGAATTCTTTTCCTAACTTCCTCTTTTCTTCTTATTGCTTTATTATTTTTCTCAACATAACATTTGTATTCTTTAGTTTGATAATAATTTTTCATTGTGTATATTCAAGTTATTTTTGAATTGATAATAATAATTAAATCGATTTTAATTTGTTTTAAGGTATTTCTGATGTTACTATTTCTATTGTCAAGCTATTTAAAAAAAAATACCAAAATGTCAAAATGACTTAAATAAGAACACTACATAAATAAGTGAAGAAATGAGTGAGGATTGGATGCCAGTGAAATGGTGAAGCAAGAGATTTATCTATTGGGGGTTGGAATTAGTTTTAAAGGTTTTCTAAGAGATGGCGTAACTATCAATAGATCGCATCGGGCACACCTGTGACTATATTCATTTCAAAGCACATTGTCTAAGCTTTATTTTTCAGTATGTGTCATTCCACTGAAGTGTAAACAACATATATTTTTTTCTCTGTGAACATGTCGACTTTCGTTCCAACAAAACGCAATTTGCGGGAAGTTTACTTTTGTGCTTCCATTCGAAGAAAAAAGCGGTTGAAGCACAACGCACGCTTACTGAGGCTTACGGGGACTATGCTCCATCGATTTCTACTTGTGAGTACTGGTTCCGTCGGTTTAAAAGTGGTGATTTTGATACGGAAGACAAAGAGCGTCCGGGCCAGCCGAAAAAGTTTGAAGATGAGGAATTGGAGGCTTTGCTCGATGAAGACCCGTGTCAAACCCTTCAAGAATTGTCAGAATCATTGGGAGTCGACTTATCAACGGTCGGCAAACGCTTGAAGGCCATGGGAATGATTCAAAAGCAAGGAAATTGGGTGCCGTACCAGTTGAAGCCGAGAGACGTTGAACGGCGATTTTGCATGTGCGAACAACTGCTTCAACGGCATAAAAGGAAGAGTTTTTTGCATCGTATTGTCACTGGCGATGAAAAGTGGATCCATTACGATAATCCTAAGCGAAAAAAATCGTGGGGACCACCCGGCCATGCATCAACATCGAGGGCCAAGCCGAATATTCATGGCGCCAAGCTTATGCTGTGTATTTGGTGGGATCAGAAGGGTGTCGTGTACTATGAGCTGCTAAAACCTAACGAAACCATCACTGGGGAACGCTACCAACAACAGTTGATGCAATTGAGCCGAGCATTAAAGGTTAAACGGCCGGAATATGCCAAAAGACACGACAAAGTGGTTTTTCAACATGACAACGCACGGCCACATGTTGCAAAAACCGTCAAGGAAACGTTGGAGGCGCTGAATTCGGATGTGCTACCCCACCCGCCTTATAGCCCAGACATAGCCCCTTCCGACTACCACCTATTCAGATCGATGACGCATGGCTTGGCTGAGCAGCGCTTCACTTCTTACGAGGATACCAAAAAATGGGTCGATTCGTGGATTGCCTCAAAAGACGAATCGTTCTTCCGGCGCGGAATCCATATGCTGCCAGAAAGATGGGAAAATGTTGTAGCTAACGATGGACAATACTTTGAATAATATACATTGTACCGTTGTTTCTAAATAAATGCTCAAAAACCGAAAAAAAACCTTTAAAATTAATTCTAACCCCCAATATAAGAAAATTACTCAAATCAAGTTAATTTGAGTTTAGCGAAATGAAAGAAGTGGGTGTAAGTTTTAGTTTTCTGAAACAATGGATTTATTGACAAAGATTTGTGGAAGAACTTACTCAGGATGTGGTTGCTCGAAAAGTGAACGAGTACCAATCTTGATACAAGAAAGGAAGTTAACAATGATTAAATATAAGCAATTTTGACATATTAAAGCGACAGGAAATAGATAAATTGTAGTTTGTATAGATGAACGTGAAGCGCCATCTAGGTTTCAATATAACTTTATCGTAAGTATAAATTAAATGAAAGCTTAGCTTAAATATAAATATAATGTAAAATTTTCACCTAAACATTCCGCCCGCCTTGCAGTACGGCTGCAATAAGATTTATGTATAGATACAATTGTCAAAGAAATGTATGAAATATTTATGTAATTAAAATATATTAATTCAAATAGGTAATTCAAATTTTGTAGATAATATTATAGACTCATGATAAGATGAAAAATGAATATAATTAGATGTATAGTATTTTCTAAGTATAAGGAATAATATAAAGTTTATAAAAAATATAAGTAAAAGATGTGCATTTGCATATAATTTCAATAATTCAATATAATAGTACGTGCGTGCATATACGTGGATGGAACAATTAATAGAATTTGAAATTTTAAAGGCACAAGGACCGGAAAAAGTATACCCAAACACTGTTTTTTGAGCGATTTGTAGGCCGCCTGTGCTTTTTTCACAAAATGCGTGGAACTGGATGTTATATTTTGGAGAATATAGTATCCATATTGGAATATGGATTTCATTAATGTGTGGATAATTGGATGTGAAAGTTTTCCACTTCTTAAGGCACTTGGATAGGAGTTCATCGCGTGATCGCAATGCGGTATGCGGTAGTGCGGTATGGATGTCATGAGCTCCAGCAAGCACATCATTAACGTACATGCTATTTCGAAGAATCTTGCTTGCAAAGTGAAAAGTTTTTTCAACATCATTTTCTAGTTGGAGAAGCGTACGGATGGCAACAAACAGAGAACAATTAACTCCAAATGTTCCAGTTTTGAGTTCAAAAACGCAAACCATTTTTTTTGAAGATTTTAATATATTGAGATTGGATTGAAGCACAGGCCTGGTGTAAAAAACATCATTGAGGCTTGTTCCATTGGATGATGGACTGGAAGCATTGAATACGACGCGTGCTTTCGTAGTGGAGATGTCTTGTTTGATAACAGTATGATGAGACAAAGAGTAATGATTTGGAGCATATTCATTTTCCGGATTCGGAACTGCATGGATATGTCCAAGTTCTAGATAGTCACACACAACGTCATTATATTGCGTTTTAAAAGTAGGATTTTTTAATAATCGAGCTTTATTTAGTAGAAATTGCCCATGTGAAATTGATGTTGAATGACTTAGCTTAAGGGTCTCTAGATACCCTTCTTTGAATGGTAATTGGACAACATAACGATCATCGTTGTTTTGTTTTGTTGGTTGAACATACAATTCTTCACAAGAACGATCAGCTTGATCGAAGAATTGTTTCTTCGGAAGATCCTTTACCTCACAAAATCGAGAAAGTGTCTTGTCTAGTGACGCTTTATTGTGGTATGACACGCCTGTTGAAAATGAAGAAATATATGTTTTGGATACAGGCCCAGTTAATATCCAACCAAATATGGTCTCCTGGCCTAATAAGGTACCACAAATATTATGTTTTATTCCATCTAATAGAATAAGTGGTAGAAGATCACCGCCAATCAGCAGATCAACCTGAGTGCTTTTAAAGAGCTGTGAGTCTGCGAGCTGTATGCTAGGAAGATTACTAAAAACTGAAGGATCTATAGGAGATGTCGGAAGATTTCCTGTGAGTTGCGGTAGAACTAAAGCACTAGCTTCAATGTGAATTGCAGTATTAATTGGAGAGCTTAAGATAAATGAACATATCTTATCAACTTTGGCGGAAGTAGTGTTATTAAGACCGGAAATGTGCGCTTGTATTGAAGTAGATGGAAGTTTTAGTAGCTTAAACAATCGTTCAGAAATAAAAGTTCCTTCTGAACCAGTATCAATGAGGGCTCGAGCAGTAAAAGTTGTACCTAGATGGCGTATATGAACCATCGCGGTACCTAAAAGAACGCCTTTGGAATTAGTAGAGAAACATGTTTGAACATTATCAATAGGCATAAAAGAGTTAGTGGACTGTATTGAATGAAACTGGGGCTGCTGCATGCCTGAAGTTATACTGGAATTATTTTTCGTAGTATTAAGATTTTCAGAAGGTGAAGCATTGGTATTTGGACTTGGATTATTCCAATGTAAAAGCGTATGATGTCGCTTGTTACAGGTATAACAATTATATGAACTTTTGCAATCTCTGACACTATGGCTACGAGCAAAGCAATTTATGCAAAGTTTATGTTTCTTTATGAAATTTGTTCTTTCTTCGATATTGAAGTCTTGAAAACGAGCACATTGACGAATTGGATGTTGCTCTTCTGGACAGAGCTTACAAAGTGAACCAGAGATCTTGGAGTGATATGTGTTCACCCTTATTGGTGGATTTGAACTATTTGAAATTGTAGGAGGTTTCTTAGATGAGTTCTTTAAAGGATTTGAATTTCGAATATCTGAAACGGTTTCCAGCGTTTGGTAACGACTGGTCAGGAAGTTATCTAAAGCTTCCCACTTTGGAATGTCTGTTTTATTTTTAATGGATTGCTCCCAAAGAGCTAAAGTAATTTCGGGCAGACGCGTGGAGCATAGAAAAATAAAGATACAATCCCAATCATCAATCCTTATATCGTTAAGTTGAAGGGTTGTAATACAATTGTTGATATCTCTTTGGATACTTTTTAACGCATGACTAGATTCAGTGGATATGAATGGAAGATTAAATAGAATTTTCAGTTGGCTATTAACGAGTATACGTTTGTTTTCAAAACGTTCACATAAATTATGCCATGCTGACCAAAACCCATCATTTGTTAACGGAGCTCTTTTTACAATATCTCGAGCTTCTCCTTGAGTTTTATTGATTAAGTGGAAAAGCGTCTCAACTGGACTAAGCCGAGTATTATTTACGTAGATGGCTGTGAATAAGTCACGGAAAGAAGGCCACTTTAAATAATCTCCACTGAATACATCGGTATCACATGGAGGTAAGTGGAAATTGGAACTGGATGGAATGTCTGGTGACCTTGAAGAGGAAGACGACTTAGCAGATCTGTGCTGAATATTTTCAGTAAGCCGTGAAATGCACCGAACATAGTTTTGATAACAGCTATGATATCGATGCTTTATTGTTTCGATATCGTATTCGCATTCAGTTGCCTTGTCCTTAGGTGCAGCTAGCTCCTTTGAGCATGCTTCATACGCCGACTTAACATTAGCCCAGATAGACTTCATCTCATCTTTATGGACTTCTATTGCAGCTGCTGAATATTCCGAAATATTTGCATCACTAAAATCTGCCTCAAATTCAATTAAATTATCCGAGAGACGGATAAAAGATTCCAATGCACTCATATTGGTGAACAATTTCTTTGGTTTTTTTGGATTAAGAAAAAATCAGCAAGAAATCAGCCAAGAAACACTTTAGGAATTTGTACTCGATATGATCGATGATAGAAAAAATCAGAATGAGAAATATTGGACAATCGATATAAACAAGATCGAATTAAAAAAAAGAAATAATTTTCATAATATTGGAAATTGAATTTATCGATGAAAAGATTGTAGGTAACAAATAATTTAGAACAATCGGATTCTATGACAAGATTTGATATGTATCTCAATTTAAAGACCAAAATGCAGATATCGATAACAAAGTTTTTGAAATATAAATTCACTGTAGCATTTGGATTTACAAATTCAAAATGTTTATCTTCCAATAATATTATTCACTTGTTGAAAAAACGATGAAAGATAAATTTCGATTTCAATAACGAAAATCGTATTCGAAAAATCAGGTTTAGGTAAGATCTTAAACTTAAATCGAAACATTCTAATTGAAAAATCGATAAAAGAAATTATTTTAATTTCAATAATCGAGTAAATTGTTATAACAATCAATAAATGAAAAAGATTTGGATATCACTATTTATATTCACAGTGAAAAATTGATAAGAGAAAATTTTTTTATTCTTATAACCGATGTTCAGAACGAAAAAGGAAAATATTTAAATTTCAGCAGCAATCTTAATTATGACAAAATCGATGATGAAATAATGTCGATTTGGATTTGAATATTTATTGTAAAAAAATGGATGAATGAAAGTGTTTATATTTTGACACTAAATATTTGCTTTTAAATGAGTATAATCCTAAAAATGTTGATTTAAGTGCAAATAATCACTGATACTTAAATAATTTATTGGCACCTTGGGAACAGCAAATAACCATTAGAAAAATTGATAAATGAAAACATTTTATAGTAGCGAGAAATTTTAAATATGAAGTAATCGACAAACGGAAATTTTTTTAAAAACAAAACTGCACTATTAACAGATCGATTACCATAAATATTTTGTTTTCCACCACTAGAGTTCACTATTAAAATCGAAAAAACAGAATTATTTTAATGTTGCAGCTGGTGCACCTTGGAAAAATCGATAGCCAAAAATATTTGGATTTTAGAAACAAACCTTCACTATAAAAATCGATAAGTTGGAATATTTTCGATGGTAATAACAAACTTCAGCAAATTTTTTGGAAAAAGTCGATAAATTAAAGTAGTTGGATTTCGGCAGCTTATATTCACTTTAAAAATAGATAATAAGTTTGAATAACGAGAAGAAATGTGTATTTCGTTTATCGAAAAATATTCAAAAAATTATGAAGTAATTCAGCTATGAAATTGATGTTTATTTATATCACTGTGATAGATTTTAATTTTTTCAAATTTTTAATGACATAAATAATTATTTTGTGTGTGTAGGGATGTGTACACTTATATTTTATAAGTGTTGAATTATTATATTATGGATATTATGTGCATATTATGTATGTGTGTATTTACGTGTTTAGGAAGAAGAAGAATATTTAATTTTGCATTTATGTTAAATTTTGAATCATTAAAAATTTAATCCTTCATGAATTAAAAATTGTGATTAAGATTTGATATCTCGGTGGCCACTGTTGTAAAGTTCAATACACTGCACTTAGTTGTAATAAAGAACAGCTGTTCGAATGCTCTATATGAAATTGTCTTTGTGTCTCTGCTTGATTAGCATGTAAACGAAATGTAAGGAAACTAACCACTTATAACTAAATCCACTGTTAACTAACAGAGATTCACCTTCAGCTTAGAACATCAAAGCAACAGTTTAAGAAGCACTGTTAGAAAAGCACTGAAAATTATACTTTTCTGTTAACCTGTACAGATAGGTTCGAATATCGGCTAAGCATAATGTAAGCTATTTCAATGGCGTGTAACCGATCGTGTTGAGATGAGAGTGCTGAATTGCGATCGTTCTCAAACCCAAAATGGATGCACACAATTTTATATCAAATAATTTATTTTTTGATGCTTTTTAACAATTTAAATGATGTTTCTCTTAGATGAAATAAGTTTCTAATGGATAAATTTTAAATGATAGGCATTTATAGCGATGTTTAAATAAAAAATATTATTTTTACATACCGCACTAACTAACACGATCGCTCTTGTTTAAATGTCAATATGTATGCATGTATGTACATATATTTATCCTATATGTTAATGAAGGGGAAAAAAAAACTCCCGTTGTTTGCGCTTCGGTAAAAATGGTTTTTTTAAACTTATTTAAGCTACTTTAAGTAATTTTAACACACTTTTACTTTTAAATTATGACTTTTTTTTAATGAAATTAGGCACTTTGAATTATTTTTAAGATTTTGATTTGATCGCGTCTCTTACAGAAATGTATGGAAACCGTACTTTTTTAGAGATAATAGAAGCGTTTCTTCTAGTTAACGCAATGCACTTGTACTGATATATGAACATAAGAAATAATGCAAACACACCTGATTCTGATGAGAACGATGATGATGGTGAAATGCGTGTGAGGTGAGTAAATCCTCCTTTGGATAAGATGATCGATGTCTTTTTATTGGATGAAATGTTTCAGCTTAGACCCAGGTATAAATCTTTTGCTTCCTAAAAATCCGGCTCGAAGGACCATGAAGAAATGAGTGAGGATTGGATGCCAGTGAAATGGTGAAGCAAGAGATTTATCTATAAGAAAATTACTCAAATCAAGTTAATTTGAGTTTAGCGAAATGAAAGAAGTGGGTGTAAGTTTTAGTTTTCTGACACAATGGATTTATTGACAAAGATTTGTGGAAGAACTTACTCAGGATGTGGTTGCTCGAAAAGTGAACGAGTACCAATCTTGATACAAGAAAGGAAGTTAACAATGATTAAATATAAGCAATTTTGACATATTAAAGCGACAGGAAATAGATAAATTGTAGTTTGTATAGATGAACGTGAAGCGCCATCTAGGTTTCAATATAACTTTATCGAAAGTATAAATTAAATGAAAGCTTAGCTTAAATATAAATATAATGTAAAATTTTCACCTAAACAATAAACAAAAATGAACTAATATGTAACCCATAGCTGCAGCACATTGCAGATCTGCAACAAACAGATATAGTTGCTAAACTATAGTTATACTAGCAAACTGTTGGAGCCTAGATTGATTCGTGATAAAGAAGTTAACAAAGCGCACAACAAACAAATTTTTGCAGATTCAATACAGTCGCTTTTTTGATTCTTTGCTTTTGCAAAGTAGTAGAAAAACATTCCTTTGAAAACGGCATACAGCACATAATTCGTATCAGCTTTATCAGATTTAACAGAAGCTTATACGAACAGCTTATCAAAGTGGATGGTACTGCAGAAACAACAGAAGGCTACTGATGATTTGATGTAGCTATTAGTCTAGTCTGCTTGGTGGTTTGTTCTGCAAAAAATTGTTGTTGTTGCAACCGGTTACTTCATGAACTTATTTGGCTTTAAACTCAGATATAATTCTAAAAAAAATACTAATTTCTTTAGAATTATTTAAAACAATGTAGTAATTTAAATATGTCATCATTAATTTTTCATGTAAAAAATTTCATGTTCCAGTTAAATCGAATAAATAATTTTCACATAACAGCAACACAATGAAACATATGATTTTTTTTATTACAAAAAGCAGCATTTTCAATTAACGATTTAAAGATAAATTACTGTATTTTTATAGACGTTGTTCTATAAAATCTAAAAAACTATAAAATAAAAATTTAAAGGGTGATCCAATACGAAGTCCCTTTTTCAACTGGGTTATTTTGACAGCTGTTATGTGTCAAATGGCTTGTCCATATGACGTTTGTGTTCAGTATTCAATACGACTCAATCATGAATAGACTTACTCTTGAACAACGTTTATTCAATGTGGAAACTTACTACTAAAATGAGTCATCAGTTAGAGAATGTTAAAGAGTTCTTCAACATCATTTTGGTCGTTATGAGAGTCCAAACCATCAAACCATCAAACCATTACCAAATTTTGAACCAATTTTACACTATTGGACATTCATCATTAAACCAGAGTGCCAAGAGCTCGTCATTTGTAGAATATTGCTGCAGTAGCAAAGAGTGTTCGTGAAAACCGTAAACAACTATTTCGTCGCGATCTCGAATTTTGTCGAAATTTTAAAATTGGACCCACAGAATGGACCACTTAAGAGCTAGTTGTGGGCAACATTTGAACTAAATAGTTTTTAAATATTGAGTTGTAGGAACCGAACTATTATTATTCCAAATAAAGATTTGCATCATTGCAGTGATTTTTATGTATTTTTTTTTTAGAAAACAAAGCAGGAAGCTTTTATTGGATCACACTTTATAACCAAAAATATTTTAATAGGACAAATACAAAATAAAATTGTTTTAAAAACATGACTTCTGTGAAGTTGTTCTCGGTTATAGCTTGTTTGAAAGAAAAGTATTAAGCTTTCACTAAAACATACGGAACTGGATACTGACTCATACTCGTACTATATATCTTTGGCTCTTCTCGAATCGTTAGTCTTTGAACAAAGAAAAAAAATCCTCTTGAATTTCTTTTTTAATCAATTTTATGTATGTCAAAACGTTGTTAGCTTGCATTTATCTGACATCGTGAATTAGTCAAATCAGCCATTGAGAAAGTAAACAATTTTATAAATAAGTTAGCTTTACTTTTTAAAGAAGTTAAGTTATGTAATAAAAATACATATAAACCAGCAGGAACTAAATAAATTATTGTAGCTTCACAACACAAAAAATCTACGAGATTTAAATAGATTTCTGAACAAACAGTTAATTCACAGTTAATTCACAGTCATCAAATACCCAATTTTATTATAATTGTATTAGCATAAAAAAGAATAAAGAATATTTTTTATTAAAAATGTATTTCTAACTCTTTGAAAATTTTATTTTTATATATTATTATTATTTATTATTATTATTGTACAAAAGGACTTAGTATTTTTTAGTACTTCATTGGAGTGTAACAATTCGGCATTTTAAAAAGTTAAACTTAAAACTAACATTTGCTAAAAACTATTTAAAAGAACAATATCAAAAAACGATTACAATACAAAATAGTTAATTAAATCAAAAAAATATATAAAAAGGAGGTAATTACAACTAGAAATTAAATGACCTAATTAAATTATTAATTAAATTATATAACAAAAATGAATAAAGTTATACGGTATAGTGAAGTAGCCACAGATAAAGAAGAAAGAATAAAACAGGCATATTTTATTGATTTAAAGCAGTTAAAGATGGATTTTTTTTTAAGTTTGTTCGTGAAGTAATTTGTTTTGAAAACATAGGTAATGCATTCCAAAGTTTAAGAGTACTGATGAAAAAAAATCTACTACTGTTAAGGTAATTACACCTAGGAACAACAATGTTGACCGTTGAGATTGGAAAAACTGCTGTTTTGTATAAAGCTATGGAGGGCTTTGGGTGCGGATAATATTTTGAAGAACTAAAATGTTGGGATGTTCAAATACTCAGCCAGTCCATAGCCAAGAATGCCTTTACTTCTCAGAAAAATATGATCATAACGATTGGACTTCATATACATATCTAGTAGCACTATTAAATGCCACAAAAAGTTTGTGGTGGGATTGTGAGTCAAGTTGACTATAACGACATCAAAGTATGTAATATGCGGCATAATTAATTGCACAATTTGGTCGAAAATAGTAAATTCAACGTATTCATACGTATATATATAAAAATAGTATGGAAAATATGCGAGAGGTATGAATTTTCTTAATTCATATCAGATTCAAGCTTAATTAGTAATAATTTTTCTTAGTTTGCGTTACTTGTATTGATTTCCACCTTTTTAGATCCTTTGTTGGGAAAGGGTTTGAACCACTAAAATCCCCCTTGTGCCTGGATCTGTTACTTCAGTTTTATTTTCTTATGGATAAATAATCTTGAAATTATTTCATAAATATGAAATAAAGGTAATCACAAAAAAGTAGAACAATTCCGGGAAAAGGCGTCCGCAGGATTTGTTCTAGGGGGGAGGGCAAAGTCATAATTGAATCTAGAAAGAACATAAAAAAAATGTAACCTGTATAATGCCATTTATTACGATTATTGGTACTAATTTTATGAATTTGATATGCACACACGCAGAGAAAAGACATGGTTGAGACATGATTACTGATATGTTTACTGAAATTATTTTACTATTTCAACAGACATAAACTTTTTCTTAATAAAATCATTATTTACTAATTGTGGTACCAAAAATAGCATTATGATTCAAATCATACTATTGTTAACATATTATAATCGGCTCAACTATTAGTTGCAGCAGAAATGTTGTGGTTCTGCCAATCATGATAAATGTTAATATTATGATGGAGACAAACATACTAGAATTTTGAATATTTGTCTGAACTACTTTTTGATCGTGGGTAAACGAAGCAGCACATAGTCAAAAATCGAAAGAACTTATTGCGTCTGAACAGTTTGCAGGAAACCTTTCACTTCATTCAGAGACAATAAGTTTTATCGATTCCTCGTTATGTGCTGTTTCGTTTGTCAACTCTTCAATTACTATATTTTGCTATAAATCGCCTTATCCTAAAGACTGCACGCAGAAAAATGACATTTTCGACTTTGACATTTCGACATTTCGACAAACATATTTCCATTTACCGTAAATATTGTCTTTTTTTTGTGGCAATACACTCAATGTACCATGTTTATGAATGACTTCAGTCAGGCGACCGGTTGTAGCAGCTGTGGTCTACTGGTAGTCTGCGTGGATCGTAAGCGAAAGAGACGCGGTTCAACCCCAGCTCGGACAGAAAGTTTGTAAAAAAGTTTTTCCAATTGAATTAATATTTCTGTTCGGCAGCAGACAAAGCCAAACCTCTAGGGATATCTTAAATAATAGCTGTGGAAATTGGTGTTCATTAAAAAAAATTATTATTTCTATTATATTCTGTTCCTAAAAATAAATTTGTAATAAAGTTGTTGTATTCATTTCATTTTCGTCCCAATACGAGAATAATGCTTGTTTTAATAATATTTTGGTTCCTACGAAAATATTCCTTTTCTAAATATAGTTGTTGTAATCATTTTACCATGATCATAGAAACCATTACATGTTTAAGAACATGGTATCAACAATCATAATCCGAATCATACTATGATCCTTTTAAAACATGGTTGTTGCAACTATGTTTTTTCTCTGCGTGCACTACATAGTTTGAAACAAAATTTTTAACATTAGAAAATCTAATATAATTTTAAAGATGGTGTAAAAATCTTTCTCGTATCATGACCGAAATATTTGAAAATTTTATTTCATTTGTTTGTCATGTAATACATTTCAGTAATTTTTGCTAAAGCAAATATTTTTAATAGTTTAATAAATTAAATAATATGTAAATAAATTACTATCGAGCTCCACGATTCCAATTTTTAAAATTAGATTACAAAAGTTTCCTAATATTAAACAATATTTTTTTTTGTTGAAAAATGAAAAACCTAAATTTTAAGGCCACTTTTTAACTTTGGAAGCCTTTAACTCCTAAACCAATCGAGTGGACTAAAATTTTACAGATTTTGATTTAGGAGGTCAAAAGCCGTATGATTCGCAAAAATTAAAAATTTGAGTCATCGCTATTCTTGAAATGTTCCCCGCATGCTAATGGAGATCTTTTTCACCGGATCTCATACCGCATTGACACCAATCTACTTATTTCTTTTTCCATCATGAATCTGTTGTAGCAGCTTGCAAGTTCCTACAATCGGATAAGAAAATTTACCTTTTATCTGAATAATTTCATAAATTTATTTTTTTTTTTAATTCAAAACGTATGAACAAATAAATAAAGAGGTACACGCTCAGAAATTTTGGATTAAATTCTAATAAAAACTGTATTGTATATATGACCACACCAGAATTGGATTAGAATCTAATATATGTCAAATATTAAAATTGAATTCTAATTCCATAATACTAAATTCTAATACAGAATTGGAATAGAAACTAAGTTTAGAACAATACTAACCTGGTTATATTTTAATACATTTGTAAGCAAGTGTAATACTTCAGTTATTAAAAAGTAATACGAATAAAAAAATTTTTATTAAATATTAATACAAATTGTATTAAATAGTTATACAAATTGTATCAAATTGTATTAAATAGTAATACAGATTGTATTAAACAGTAATACAAGATGTATAACATTTAATACATATTGTCCTGAAAAGGTGAAAGGAAAAATCAATATTTATGGAATAAATTTATGGAATATTTATGGAATAAAGCTATAAATCTTTTATATGTTTACTTACTTTTAAAATTCCAAGTGAAATAAAAAGAAAATATTTGGTCAACCAATAAAAAAATATTTATTCATTTAAAGTTTATTTTATAACATACGGTTTTTCGTTAACAAAAACTATTTCTTTAGGTTTTATTTTGACAATGTCAGATTTCAGAATCAGAATGACAATTTGACAGATGCTTGATAGATATTTGTATTATATTTTAAGACAATTTGTATTATAACTTGTATATAATACAATTTTTATTATACTTTAACACAGATAACATTAAATCAATTTTTTAATATACTTGAAAGTATAAGTTTTAATGAAAAATATATTAAAAAATGCATGATTCCAACGCTTGGCTTAAAATTAATTCCAAGATTTCTGAGCGTGTAGATGATATACACATATATATGATGTATTTTGGGTTTCTTAGCATATTCCGGAACCTCCTGCAAGGCTTGATTCTGAATCCTGGTTTAATGTAAGCACGTGACGCGAAAAAAGTACAGAAAATTCTCAAACTGGGTGGGCGTCGCTAAATAAAGTGAATTTTAAGAAGTATAAAATGATTGTTTGAAATCGAGTCTCCTATTTACGTTTATGTCATAAGAAACTTTTGACTATAACATATTCTAATGTAAAATCGTTTGCTTAATATGATATAAGGTTTTTTAAAAAATTAGTCCTTGATACAAAATTGGCCTACTTTATTAAATTTCCAAATTTTTTATTTCGATTTTGAATTAGAAGCTGTGCTCTCGCCTAAATCGCTGCAAAATTTCATAAATTTAAATGCTGTAGAATTGTTTGTTATATTATTAAGTTATGGAAATATTAAAAAAAAATCCAAATTGGATCATCTTTATGATAGAAAAATAAGCCGACTTTTTGGAAACCATAAACTTTTTTATTATTGTAAATTTATTTAATTTGTATTCTGCTTGTTCACAATGACTTTAAAACATAAATTTGCTAATCGTCAAAGTTTATATCCGTTATTGAATTAAATGTACCTTGCTTTCTGATGCTACGAAGAATGATCTTCGACTAATAAGGGATATTATTCGTCAATTTCTCGTAATAATAACTTCGTAATTTGATTCAATACATTCGTAGTATTTACTAAAAAATTCATTCGCAGGTTGACTGTACGCATTATTCGTAAAAGGTAAGAAGTTTTAGTTGAGTTTAAAAAATTTACAACTGAAATCGTTCAGACTGGTCTGTTGAACAATTACCGAATATAAGGACTGTAACGAACACTGGGTTGGTTGTCAAAGAAGCATTTTGACAAATTTATTGGAGACAGTTTATTGGATATAATGAAGCCAGCGGGACCCATTGATGCAGCTAGCAAACAGTCGGCTGGGGGGGATTCTTGGCCATCTTATTCCAGTTCCCAGGTTCGTAATATTTTTTTTATTTAGAGTCCCGAAAGAAAAATAATATAAAAAAAAGGAATGCTAATGAACCAAATTTGTTCATAAACAGCATTTAAACCAGCCACAATCATGATCAAATGAAAATTGCAATGATAAAAAAAAAATCAAGATGAAGTAAGTATCTATAAAAAAAAAAACTAAGGGGATCTCTCAGATGAATTAGAGATCTTGTGCATCTTGACCCACCCTACCATGATCCTTTATAGCGCGTGATGTTGTTAAGGATCCCAAATCTATTAAAGTTTATTTAGCTTACCCCATTACCTCAAGGAACAAACAAAAAATATTTAGTTCATATTGATATGGATTTTATTTATCCTATTTAAAATTTACAAAAATGCTTATTAATTTGCAGTTCATTCTGCTTATTTTTTTTTTTAAGAATTTCTAACAAAATACGACTTAAAATATAAGATAGATTAAGTTATAGTTAGCTTTTATTAATAATACGTATTTACCGTAATTAATAATATGAAATTGAAGAGTAAGTACAAACTAAAGAATATTGGTATAAAAATTATTTATCTCAAAAAAAAACATTTTCAGCAATTTTGTTGTAGTGCAAAATTCTAGCAAAACAAATTTTTATTTCGTTACTTCAGTAAACCGTTGGAGTGCAAAAATAAGATAAAAACTAATAAGAAATGATTGACGATATTAATTCATTTATCAATGGAGAACATTTGATTTTATTAAAAAAAAAAAAAACAAAATGAAAACTATAAATTTGAGTTATCTAAAATTTCTTCATAACAAAATTTTACAATTGTTTACGCATCATACTGAAAACTTTTTAGCTTTACTTCAAGTCTTGCTAAAATGTACTAATCATAGGAGAAAATAAAAATGTATTGGCTAAACGTCAAAGTTTGCCGAGCGCAACAAAAAAAAATACAATAAAATAAATCATAACGATGGGAGAGAAGCAGAAGTTAACAAAATAACAACAACGTTATCATTATAGGTAAACAAAAGTGAAATTTCACCACGATCGAAATTAAGTTTTAAATAGATGAGTGCATCTTAGTAGAAATGTTATCGTTAACAGCATGTCGTCTGTTAAGTTAACAGTGAGAATTCCTGCGAGCAGACGACGTTTTGTTACGTTAACATTGTTACATTATGCTTTTAATATGAATAATTTTACATACCCACGATAGAAAATATTAGTATTAATTTATTCGCGAAGAAAATTTATATAAAATAATAAAAGTAATAAAGCAAACTTACCAAAACAAATGAAGATCGATGAAAGGCCTTCCAGCGATGTTTTTGTTGTGCTGAAAAAGAATATGTCAGCCTGTGCTTATTTATCAAGCTTAAGCGACGAATTTGTTTGGTTTGCTTATAAATTGATTTTATTTCCTTTAAGGTCTATTTAGGGAAATTTTAAAATAACTCGTTTTTAATTTAGTTTAATAACCCGTAGAATTTAATTTAGTCATGTAAGTTATTTTATTTTTCCTTTTGTTGTTTTTTTTTTTCCACTTAGGTATGTATATATCTTTTTCTTTTCTTTTAGTCTCCACTTGCACAGCTATTCTAACTTAAGTTTTTGTTTATTTTTTCTCTATTACATAGCAATGCTAGAACTGCACTTACACTAAAATAGAATGTTTTTTTTCTTTCATTTACTTTACTTTACTTTACTTTAAGTTATGCTTTTACATCTTACTAATTAAGTTATAATATTTTTAAGGTTTTTAACTAGTTTTTGCATTACTTTTAGGATTTAACTATAAACTTTTATGATTTTTTTAGGATATTGTTGTTTTTTTTTTATTTTGTTCTTGAAGTTTTTCTGTATTCTTTAACTGCCCACGCGATACTGTCGCTGGCTCTTGCTTAGCTATGAACTTAGCTACTTAGTTTGCTGGTCTGGGCACAAAACAAAGAGTACAAGTCGTATGTTCTCCAAAATTCCTCTGTGCCTCCGGCAAACTTTGCCACTACCAAGCTTTGTCAGCTTCCAGTGCTGCAAAGTGATTGATCGGACAATCTTTTACTAGATATTTTGAATATTTTAATATCAACTATTTACTGATTCACAAGTTGTGTAAAATTGCAACGATGATTTAGATTGTTAATCAGAAATTCCCTATGAGAGAAAAAATTTCATTTAAACGAAAGAATTTTAGCGTTTATACAATATTTAAAGAGAGTTAAATATTGTTAAATTAATATTGTTAATGATTTAAATTTTAAAACTTTACCTGGAATCAGGATTTGCGGAATAATTTTCAATTGTATGACCTTTCTTCGATGGTGACTAAAATCCAAAAGAAAGATAAAAATGTCTGCTCTCAGAACACTACTTCGTGCTTTCCGTTTTCTGAAGAATGTTCAGAGGATTTTAAGTTGGTAATTCTGAGATTTTGTAGGGGAGCGTTTTGAAAGTGCAAAAAGTGTTATACTTTTATTAAGGCTACCAGATAAAAATAAGGGTCATGCTGTCTAGTAAAACTAGTAAATGCAGTATAAATACGATCAACACAAAAATATAAATTTGAACGTTACAAAACTCGATAACTCGTTAAGTCTTACTTAGAGGGTTAGAGAGAACTTTCTTTTCAAGCACGGATATCTTTCGCACTATAAGTACCTACAGTTTTTCCATCTAAGTCTTCCAGGATATAATAATTATTTCCACTTTTCTTTTTAACTTTCGCTTTGATAAATAATGGACCTAATTTTGCATTATATCTTTTCTCCAGATTACTTTGAGCAAAGTTTCGACGAAATACTTCTTGGCCTTCTGTAAAATATACAGGACGAGCGCGTAAGTTGTATTGTGAAACATTTTTTTCATAGGCTGTTTTAATATTGGTTTGTATATCTGTTCTCAATAATGCCAATTGATCCTCGCGACTCAATGTGCACATTGATTCTTCTAAAGAGTTTAAATTTCTTAATAATTTATATGTGCTACCATGTGTAATCATGTCTAAACCAAATAATGCATGAAAAGGTGAACAACTTATTGATTGATGAATTGAATTCCTTAAAGAACAACTAATACTACTCAAATGTTCATCCCAGTATGTTTGATCATTTTTTAAGTATGCTCGAATAGCAGCAATAAGTGATCTGTTTACGCGTTCAGAGGCGTTGGCTTGAGGAGAATATAGTGCTGTATATAGGTGCTGAATACCGAGTTTCGTTAAAAATACATTGAAGTCATTTGCCTTGAATTGCGACCCATTGTCACTAACAATTACTTCAGGTACGCCGTAACAATGAAATATATATTTTAATAAAAATTCTTGAATAACAAGAGATGTAAATTTTTTAAGTGGGCATAACCAGTGAAATTTAGACATGTGATCAACAACAATTAATAATCCAATATATCCTTTCTTGCTTCGAGGGTATGGACCTAAAATATCAATGTACAATCGCTGAAAAGGACGAAATGATTCTGTCTGGTTTCCCATTGTAGGTCTTAATACACTGTTGGGGGCTTTTGTACATTTACACACTTCACATTTTCTAACATAATTTCTCACATCTTTTACTATTCCAGGCCAATAAAAATTCCTTCGAACTAAATCTAATGTTTTTGTCATACCACCATGAGATGAAATAACGGTATCGTGAGCTCGGGAAATTACACTTGTTCTTAGTTTTTCAGGTATCCAAAGTTTCCAGGATTGATTTTCTTGTTCTAACTCTCCAGAAGCGTGTTCTCTACGGCAATATATAAATTGGTCAACGATTTTTAAATCGGGTAACTTACTTTGTTCCTTTTCAATTCTAGACTTAAGCATTTGATAGTCAGGATCAAAAAAATGAGGGGAAGTAAGATCGACTTCAGGTCCAATATCTGATACTGCACTAATTTCTTCAAAGTGAATCCGCGATAAAGCATCAGGCACAACATTATCTTTGGCGCATTAACCAAACAAGACTAGAATGATCTGTGATTAGTTCAAATTCTTGCATTTCAATATAACATCGAAATTTTTCTATAGCTACAAGAGCTGCTAAGCATTCTCTTTCTGTAACACTATAATTTCTTTGTGCAGAGTTTAGTTTTTTGGACATGAAAGCGATTGGCTTTTCTGCACCTTCCTCAGACAATTGAACCAAAACGGCTCCAATTCCATAGTCACTTGCATCGCAATGAACGAAAAATTTTTTTGAAAAATCTGGATTAGAAAGCACAGGAGTGGACGTTAAAAGAGATTTTAATTTATCAAAGGCACTTTGGGCTTCGTCAGTCTAATGAAATTTTTTCTTGGTGGATAACATTTCTGTGATTGGAAAAGTAACGTCAGAAAAGTTTTCTATAAATCGTCTATACCATCCTGCTAATCCAAGAAATCCTCGTACTTGCTTCAAATTCTTTGGCACAGGCCAAGATAGAATTGAATCTATTTTTTCAGGGTCAGGAGAAATACCACCATTTCCGATGACATAACCTAAGTATTTAACGGATGTTACACAAAATTTGCTTTTATTAACATTAAGAGTTAAGTTTGCTTTTCTAAATTGGTTTGCAATTCTTACAAGTATAGCTAAATGCGTCTCAAAATCTTCAGAAACTATACACAAGTCGTCTAAGTATCCGAAAACGCAATGTCTTAGGTCTGCTGGAATTATGTTATCCATAAGACGACACATTGTAGACGGCGCATTACAAAGCCCAAAAGGCATTACGACGAACTGATATAATGGCCTACCTGGAACAGTAAACGCTGTAAACGCTTTGGACCTTTCCGTTAATCCTATCTGCCAGTAAGCGTCTTTGAGATCAATTTTTGATATAAGATTGGCTTTAGGAAGTCTAGCAAAAATCCCTTCAATACTTTGTAAAGGATAGGCATCTTTTTTAGTTACAGAATTAAGCTTTCTAGCATCTAAACATAATCGTACTTTTTCAGGTTTTACTACCAGTCTCATTGGGGAACTCCATGGTGAACTAGATGGTTCTATAACACCTAAACTTATCATACGGTCTATTTCTTGAAACATTAGTTTTTCAACAGCAGGTGATACAGGATAATATCGCTGTTTTATTGGTTTAACATTATCTGTTTCAATATCATGTTGTATTAAATTAGTTCGGCCGAGACCAGAAGTTTCATAATTTGGAAATAATGTTTTTACAGCGGCTAACTGCTGTAGTTGTGTTGGAGATAAAGGATAAGTGTGAGCATTAATTTCGGTTTCTTTTTCAGGATTGACTGACATGGACGAAATAATTCCGGGAGCAAGATTAAATATTTTCCAAAAATCTATTCCAAGAATAATTTTGTTATTAATCGATGGAATAATATATAGCTTCAACGGCTTGATTTCATTTTTATATTGCATATCTACAATTATTGAACCTAGTACGGAATGTTGTTTACCATCAGCGGTTTTAACACTCGAATTTATTTTACGAAATTGTGGATATTGCGAAAAGTCTTTACTTGCTAACAAAGAACCTAAGCAACTTATATTGGCTCCAGTATCAAGCAAGCCAAGTTCTGTAAAGTTCAAAAATTTTACTTCTGCGTAGAATCGCATATCTTTATTATTACAAATAATTGAGGAAATTAACTGTTTTCTATCTTCTTTTGAGGCTTTCCAAAATCTTCTTAACCTAATAGTTGACCTTTTCATAGGCTTATCAGGAATTATTTCACATGCACTATTATTAAATATATTATTTCTAACCTCGTTATATCGCTTTATTCTAATATGATAGGGAACTAAAGGACGTAAGATATTTTTGGTATCACGTACTTCGTTTGAAAAACCATGATTATTTGTTTGTTTAATCTCTTTTTTTAAAATGGTGATTTTGTTCTTATTTGTATCTGACTCCGCTGCTATTGGTAAATCTACTTCTGAGCTAGTCGATAGTTGAGCTAAACTATTTTTATTATTTATCTTGGTTGCAATCTGTTGTTGGTGAAGGCAACCTTCTGACAGTTTTCCGATTTTCTATCAATGCATTTTTGGCACTGTGGCTTGTAAACGTTTGGGGTACCACAACCATAACAAAAAATTCTTCTTTCTTGTAGACAATCTTCCCAGTGATGTCCCTCTTCTTCACAGTTCCAACATTTCATAATGCGAACTGCATCTACAACATTTTCTGTCGAAATAGTTTCGAAGTTTTCTGAAGAAAGTGGAAATTCTTCTACAGCCGAGATATTACGTTTAACTGATGAAAAAGTGTTTTGAAAATTACGTGGTTGATTGCGTCGAAAAGTATCTTCTCCTAAAAGATTTTCACGCATACGACAAAGTTTTCTTAAATGGGAAATAGAATGTATAGGCACATATAACAACTCATGACGAATGTCTGTGCGTAGGTTACGACTAATTATTTCAATAAGTTCTCGTTCTTCAATTGGTGTTGGGAGCCTATCAACAATTGTCGTGATAGCTTCATAGAAGGATTCAAACGATTCATTTAACTTTTGCTTACGATTTCTAATTTCTTCTCGGATATCAAAACTGGAACGAAAATCTTTATATTCGTATCTTAAAGCATTGCAAAAGCTGTTCCATTCAATCCTATCTACTTGCTTATGGTATCTCCAATACCAATCTCGAGCTTTACCCGTTAATAAAATAGGTAAATTCTTACAAACCGAACTAAAATCATTATGTAAACATTCTGAAGTTAGCGAACGAATACGATATATAAATTCTTCAACATTGAGTCCATTAACGGAACCATCGAATTTAATATTCCATGTCTGCACTATATTTGTTACTTTATCTGGACTAATAACTGGGCCAAAATTTACTCTTTCAACATGTCTAAGAGGGTGTACATTTCCATCTACCTCATTTCGTTGGTAATTTACATTATTTGCATTATTGTTGTTATTTATATTTAAATTTGCAAACATATTTTGCATTTTATCGGCTATAATTTCAGAAATTAAATTGTAATCAATCGTGTTTTGATTATTTGTATAACTATCCGTCTTTGTGTTTTTCGCATTGGTGCAACGGGGCGTATAATTAGTATTAATTTGTGGCGAATGTGGTAAATTGTTTATAGGAAGTGATAAATCAACATTATCTAAAACAGTTTTAGTGTGAAGATTTGGTAACGAACCTTGCGAATATTCTTCATTTAATTTACGGTGATAATTGCGTGTATTGTACTTTCGTACCGCACCGCGACCTCTTCCTCTATTAGTTGACTCTATAACTGTATGTGATTGTTTATTGTTGTCTGTGTTGATTGGTTTAAGATCTCGGGAAAGACAAAGTTTACGACAACTCGGACATTCTTGAGATTCTTTTAACCACTGATGAATACATCGTTGATGAAAAACGTGATTACATAGTGTTAAAACACATTCGTTATCATCAGGCATATCTTGTAAGCAAATCGCGCATGAGCAAGCAGCTGCTTCAGCAGAAATAGTTGGTATATCTTCATTACTATGTACGACTGCCATTTAATCAAGATAAAAAAAAATTTTTATGTATAAACAATATTTTTTTTAAATTTATTACCTTTTCTAGGTAATTAAAAAAATAATAAAAAAAAGAAAGATTTAGCTTGAGGTATTTATTTCCTTGGGTATTTTGTTGAGGGTAAGATAAATAACTTTTATAAATAAATAATAAAAACCAGAAAGTTTATTTTATAGATACTGAGAAAATACGGAAAAATCGGGCTATGGAATAATAAATACTCAAGTTGATATAAATTTAAAAGCAAATGGTTTCAATCATTTAATAAATTTTTGATCGGACAAACCAATCAGTCATATTACATGAAATTCATAAAAACTGTTTTTGTTTGTAAATCCAGATTCAAATATATAAAAAAAAAATCCTTGCACCATGCCTTTTTCAATAAACCAACAGTATTTATCCTTAAAATTGAAACGACTTGTAAAAAAAACTGAAAAATAAGCACTCTGCAAAAAAAATAAATGATGAACTTGCGGTCGATATAATTGGTCACCGCCAAAAATACGAATATCCAGCTAAGATCACAAATGTATTTTACAAAGCAATTTAATATAACAGAAGTCCACAAATAGAAACAATTGAGAAATATAATCAATAAAACAAATTTTTGTATTTAAAAAAGTACATGAACTTTTATACTTTTAATACAGTTGGGGCTAGATTTGAATGTAAAATTAAAAGAAGCATTGAAGATTGCTATTAAAACTCAAAACTAGACTGCCCCACGTTGGGCGCCATTTATTGTAACGAACACTGGGTTGGTTGTCAAAGAAGCATTTTGACAAATTTATTGGAGACAGTTTATTGGATATAATGAAGCCAGCAGGACCCATTGATGCAGCTAGCAAACAGTCGGCTGGGGGGATTCTTGGCCATCTTATTCCAGTTCCCAGGTTCGTAATATTTTTTTTATTTAGAGTCCCGAAAGAAAAATAATATAAAAAAAAGGAATGCTAATGAACCGAATTTGTTCATAAACAGCATTTAAACCAGCCACAATCATGATCAAATGAAAATTACAATGATAAAAAAAAAATCAAGATGAAGTAAGTATCTATAAAAAAAAACTAAGGGGATCTCTCAGATGAATTAGAGATCTTGTGCATCTTGACCCACCCTACCATGATCCTTTATAGCGCGTGATGTTGTTAAGGATCCCAAATCTATTAAAGTTTATTTAGCTTACCCCATTACCTCAAGGAACAAACAAAAATTATTTAGTTCATATTGATATGGATTTTATTTATCCTATTTAAAATTTACAAAAAAAAATGCTTATTAATTTGCAGTTCATTCTGCTTATTTTTTTTTTTTTTAAGAATTTCTAACAAAATACGACTTAAAATATAAGATAGATTAAGTTATAGTTGGCTTTTATTAATAATATGTATTTACCGTAATTAATAATATGAAATATTATTTGATTAAGAGTAAGTACAAACTAAAGAATATTGGTATAAAAATTATTTATCTCAAAAAAAAACATTTTCAGCAATTTTGTTGTAGTGCAAAATTCTAGCAAAACAAATTTTTATTTCGTTACTTCAGTAAACCGTTGGAGTGCAAAAATAAGATAAAAACTAATAAGAAATGATTGACGATATTAATTCATTTATCAATGGAGAACATTTGATTTTATTAAAAAAAAAAAAAACAAAATGAAAACTATAAATTTGAGTTATCTAAAATTTCTTCATAACAAAATTTTACAATTGTTTACGCATCATACTGAAAACTTTTTAGCTTTACTTCAAGTCTTGCTAAAATGTACTAATCATAGGAGAAAATAAAAATGTATTGGCTAAACGTCAAAGTTTGCCGAGCGCAACAAAAAAAAATACAATAAAATAAATCATAACGATGGGAGAGAAGCAGAAGTTAACAAAATAACAACAACGTTATCATTATAGGTAAACAAAAGTGAAATTTCACCACGATCGAAATTAAGTTTTAAATAGATGAGTGCATCTTAGTAGAAATGTTATCGTTAACAGCATGTCGTCTGTTAAGTTAACAGTGAGAATTCCTGCGAGCAGACGACGTTTTGTTACGTTAACATTGTTACATTATGCTTTTAATATGAATAATTTTACATACCCACGATAGAAAATATTAGTATTAATTTATTCGCGAAGAAAATTTATATAAAATAATAAAAGTAATAAAGCAAACTTACCAAAACAAATGAAGATCGATGAAAGGCCTTCCAGCGATGTTTTTGTTGTGCTGAAAAAGAATATGTCAGCCTGTGCTTATTTATCAAGCTTAAGCGACGAATTTGTTTGGTTTGCTTATAAATTGATTTTATTTCCTTTAAGGTCTATTTAGGGAAATTTTAAAATAACTCGTTTTTAATTTAGTTTAATAACCCGTAGAATTTAATTTAGTCATGTAAGTTATTTTATTTTTCCTTTTGTTGTTTTTTTTTTTCCACTTAGGTATGTATATATCTTTTTCTTTTCTTTTAGTCTCCACTTGCACAGCTATTCTAACTTAAGTTTTTGTTTATTTTTTCTCTATTACATAGCAATGCTAGAACTGCACTTACACTAAAATAGAATGTTTTTTTTTTCATTTACTTTACTTTACTTTAAGTTATGCTTTTACATCTTACTAATTAAGTTATGATATTTTTAAGGTTTTTAACTATTTTTTGCATTATTTTTAGGATTAAACTATAAACTTTTATGATTTTTTTAGGATATTGTTGTTTTTTTTTATTTTGTTCCTGAAGTTTTTCTGTATTCTTTAACTGCCCACGCGATACTGTCGCTGGCTCTTGCTTAGCTATGAACTTAGCTACTTAGTTTGCTGGTCTGGGCACAAAACAAAGAGTACAAGTCGTATGTTCTCCAAAATTCCTCTGTGCCTCCGGCAAACTTTGCCACTACCAAGCTTTGTCAGCTTCCAGTGCTGCAAAGTGATTGATCGGACAATCTTTTACTAGATATTTTGAATATTTTAATATCAACTATTTACTGATTCACAAGTTGTGTAAAATTGCAACGATGATTTAGATTGTTAATCAGAAATTCCCTATGAGAGAAAAAATTTCATTTAAACGAAAGAATTTTAGCGTTTATACAATATTTAAAGAGAGTTAAATATTGTTAAATTAACAAGATGATTTAAATTTTAAAACTTTACCTTGAATCAGGATTTGCGCAATAATTTTCAATTGTATGACCTTTCTTCGATGGTGACTAAAATCCAAAAGAAAGATAAAAATGTCTGCTCTCAGAACACTACTTCGTGCTTTCCGTTTTCTGAAGAATGTTCAGAGGATTTTAAGTTGGTAATTCTGAGATTTTGTAGGGGAGCGTTTTGAAAGTGCAAAAAGTGTTATACTTTTATTAAGGCTACCAGATAAAAATAAGGGTCATGCTGTCTAGTAAAACTAGTAAATGCAGTATAAATACGATCAACACAAAAATATAAATTTGAACGTTACAGGACATGTGTAATTGCAAGGTGGCCGTAGCCTACTGGAAGAGTATGTGCCCCATACGCTAAAGAACCGCGGTTCAAACCCTAGCTGAACAAAATGGTTTTTTTTTCGTGACTAAGTATTACGATCATTCGTAAATGTAAAGTACAATATAAAATTGTTCTTGTATGAATACGAATACAATATTTGAAATGTGTACCAAACTACGTCTATTCTACGAATTCTATTCGTGCCTGAAAATTACGAATAAAATTCGTAGAAAAAAATTTCAATATAAGAATCCGTATTGAAAGGTTGAAGTTTAGTTTAAATGAAATGGTATTGTAACTTATTTGGCCGTGTTCATATTACTCTTTTTTGTCGCGATTGCGACACCGCTCTTATTTTTTTTTTCGCAAGCGCGTAAACTTACGGTTTTTTTGATTTACAGCCCTATTCTGGCAACTTGACAATAGTCAACCAGAATTTTTGTTATTTATATGTGTTTGTTGTAATTTTTTTATTTCAAAACAAGATTTGAAGCTCAAAAATAATAAATTTTGATAGAAATTGTCAACTGCTTTTCAGATAGTGACAATTTCATAAAAAAATTTTGTTTTTTGAGCTTCAAATTTTGTTTTGGAAACAAAAAATTACCACAAACACATAGAAATATCAAAAATACTGGTTGACTATTGTCAAGTAGCCAGAATAGGGCTGTTAATATGAAGATAAAGGTTCCACCATCTAACGTTTTTTTTTCAACTAGTGCTTATTTCGTGAATGGTAACACTTATCTCATGTTTGATTTGACAGATAATTAGTTTTATTCTTCCGCTGAACGAATATGGTTGCGTATACGCTTGAACAACGCTGGGAAATATTGCGACATTACTTTGAAAATCATGGTAATGTTGCAGAATGTGTGCGAAAATTGCGCACGGATTTTGGAAGAAGAGAAGCACCGTTAGCTCCGTATGTTCGTTATCTTGTTAAAAAAGTGAAAGAAACTGGCATCCTCATCGATATACCAAAGCGTGAAAAGCCAAAAGCAGTGTGTACACCCGAGAATATTGCTGCTGTGGCAGAAAGTGTGCGTGAAGCGCCATCAACATCAATTCACCGTCGTTCTCAACAAATGAACATTTCGGAGACATCATTGAGACGAATTTTGCATAAAGACCTTGGTATGACGCCATACAAAGTCAAATTAGTTCAGAAGTTGAAGCCAACTGACCATCCAATGCGTTTTCGCTTCGCTAAGTGGGCCTGCGATCGACTTACAGAAGATGCCGATTTTGCCAAAAAAAATCATCTTTTCAGATGAAGCTCATTTTGATCTTGGCGGGTATGTAAGCAAGCAAAATTGTCGCATTTGGGGCACAGAAAACCCGCACGCATGCATTGAAAAGCCGCTGCACCCAAAACGAGTCACCGTTTGGTGCGGATTTTGGTCCAGAGGCATAATTGGGCCATTTTTCTTCGAAAATGAGCAAGGAGTGGCCGTTACAATCAATGGCGATCGTTATCGGGCCATGTTGAACGAATTTTTGTTCACAAAAATTGAAGAGGAGGATATTGGCAACATTTGGTTTCAACAGGACGGCGCTACGTACCACACAGCCGAAGCTACACTCGATGTTTTGCGCCCTGTTTTTGAAGATGGCATTATCAGCTGCAGAGCTGATGACGTTTGGCCACCTCGGAGCTGCGATTTGACACCGTTGGACTATTATTTGTGGGGTGCCCTCAAAGATAAGTGTTACGCCGACAAGCCAGAGACAATTGACGCTTTAGAGGACAATATTCGTGAAGCCATTGGTGAAATACAGCTGCACACAATCGATAATGTGCTTAAAAACTGGACCGATCGTGTAGGCTACTGCATGGCCAGCCGAGGCAGTCATTTGAATAAAATTATTTTTCATTATTAACCGGAAGGATTGTACTTTCAAATAAAAAAAGAAATTTGAAAAAATATCCAGTAGTTTGTTTTTATAGAATTTTCAAAAAAAAAAGTTATTTGGCGGACCCTGTATATAAAAAATGTTCATTGCCCCCCCCCCCCCTGCGGACGCCCATGATTCTGGGGCTCCACTCCTTGTGTCCGCCACTGATTAAGAAAATATATCTATGAAACATATAAATAAACATATAAAGCCTTTTTAATTTCATACGTTTTCAATTCTATAGGCAAATAGAAGGACTTCCGTTTGTATTGTTGTCTCTATGGTACTTAAGCCTCAACAACTGCAAATGATGGCTGTGCAAAAAGGTAAAATAAACTTGCTCAAAAAAGTGAAAGAAAAATAAAATTCAATTTTGACTCCCTAGAGACGCTGTGCTAGAGCGCAAGCACAAAAGCTAGGAAAGAAAGAATAATGTGAAGAGAAGAGAAAAATAGAAAAAATACCATAACAACAAGAGCAGTAAATTAAATTCGTAAAAAGGGTTAAAATTCAAATTTAGACACAAAAAGAATTGTGTTAAATGCAATAACAAAACAATTTGCTTGAATGAATGACAAAAAAAACCACAAAAGTTTCCGACCATCTTCAAGTAATGTAAATGCAAAAGTTATTTAAAAATATATAAAAGCACAGAAAAGGTTCATTGAAATGAAGATTCAAAACTAAACACCAATTTAATTATCAATCAATCAGTGTACAAACTGAATAAGATTGTGAGTAAAAAATAAAAAAAAAAATACAAAATACATATTTTCTAAATAAATTAAGACTCCGAAAAAATGTACGAGTACAAAAAAAAGGTCAGTGAAATCTATTAAAATAAAATCGATGCTTCCGCATTATTGACTTCTTAAAACTAAGACAGTTTATTTTCATTTCATACTCTTGACCTTTCAACATTTTCTTTTTTTTTTGTTGTGTAATGCACCGATTTGATAGCGAGCTATACTGCCAGTGATTTATGACCAACCACGTCTAGACGCAGTAAATATCTTAAGCTTTGATTTAATGTTTATGATTGTGAGTGTGAGTGTATATGATGTATATGTAAGCAATACTCACATGCACATAAATATATATCGCAAGCAGTGTTCTAAAAATTGTATAAATAAACTGCAACATGGTGTAAATTCCGCTTTCTATAACAAATACTGCAAACTAATACACACATACACACACTTATTCACATTTTCACTGCCATCCGGCTGCTCATAGCTCACTGTTTATGTTTCATAAGCCGTTTATAAGCTACAAGTGATCGCAACTATAAAAAACTTGACTTAAAAAATACATAACGTTCAAATTTATTGACAGTGTTTTTTAAGTTATATTTTTATACCAACAAAATAAAACTGCTTGAAATTTAAATTAAAATAAATTATAAAAATAAATTTTTTGCATTATTTTCAATAAATTTGTGCCATGTAGCTCCAAATGAATTTTTTTACTTTTTTAACACTCAAGCAGTTTAACGCATTGAGAAAAAAGCTCTTGTTCTCTAAAACAAAGTCCTGTGCTGCCACAAATCAGAGCTTTTTGGGTCAACTACTCGTTTTACTGAAAACTTTGTTTTAATGCTCTTACAATTGAAATAGAATTACAAATTTAGAATTTAATTTCTATTAGAATTTATGAGCCTCTTTTCTATGAACAAATACAAAGAAAGAAAGATAGTGTTAAAGGGTCAAAGATAACAGAGCTGAAAACGAAAGAGATATAGGGAGAGAAGTGGAGTGCTGATGATACGAAAAGTTTTGTACAAAAACAAGTGCAAAAATACATGCATCTTGAAACATACAAAGCTTTCTTTGTGTGCTTTCTTTGTTCTCAATAAAAGTGACTCACTTTTGCACAAAGTATACAAAAGGTTCAATTTAAAATTGAAAATGTCTTTAAAAATATTATTTTAGGTAGATTAGTTTTAATATTTTAGATATTAAAATATGCTAGTATTGCCTGCTGTCGAGATTGACCTGTAAAGCAGTAAACAAAAATTAACACTAACGTAGCGTATGTTAAGGCACTGAAGCGAGGGTATGAGAAAACAGAACATTAAAGAGGCATATCGTAGACGACTCGTTTAAAATTTTTGAAACGTTGAAGTTTGTGCACTTTAACATTTCAGTACCAACATTCTTCTAAACATATTAACCGTCTTTTAGTCAGCCTTTTGACAAACTCTATAGTTTTCGAGATATTTTATAGCAAAATAGCGGGAATTTTGCATAGTTTAGTATTAGTAACAATTCCACCATTACAATAAACATATGGCCAAAATAATAAGATCAAGCACATTTTCACTCTTTCATTATACATTTAATTTTTTTATTAAATATAAAATAACAAAACTCATATAATCTTGTTCAACTTCAATGTAGCTTAAAAAAACACAGCACCGATATTGCTTGGCCAAAAAAATAAGTACATCGAGAGCCTTTAAATAAAAAATATGATTCAATGATTACACTAGGCGCCACCATTTTTGAGATCCACATGCCACTATACTTTTTTTATGGTCTTGGGCCTGCTTAATACAAATATCGCAATAAAAATTTTTCTATGGATAAGTTTTTTAGATATTTTTGAGAGCTTTTGAAAATGTTTACCCCTTTTCCGGGATATAGTGTCATAAATTTCAACCTATCTCAAGAACTGATTGAGCAATTTTAAAGAATGAAACACCAACTAAAAGATAATTAAATTACTTCTAACTGTCTTGAACAAATTTTGTCGAAAAATCGAAATTACAAAAAATTCTCAGTTTATCATTTTGTACGTAAAGATAGTTTATTTAGGAAAAGAACGCAGTACTTTTGAAGAAAATTAATGGTAGAAAAATGAAGCTATGGACCATTGAGTGAAGTTCAAAGCAGTTGTAAATAATTTAATTGCACAAATTGGTGTTTCATTTTTTTGAAATTGGTCAATCCGTTCTTAAGATAGGTTGATATTTATAACACTATATCCTGGAAAAAGGAGAAACATTTTCAAAAGGTCATATCTCAAAAACTTATCCATAGAAAATTTTTTTATTGTGATATTTGTGTTCAGCAGGCTGAAGTCCATAAGAAAAGTATAGTGGGATGTGGATCTCAGAACATTTTTTGCATTTTGGTGCCTAGTGTTTTGAAAAAAGTTTTTTTTTTTGTAAATCTAACATTGTTCATTAGTACAATTTATCCACCTTTATACTGTACAATTTTGGCGATTCTTCTTGGTATAATGGATATTGGCTTTCGACAAGTATCGGTTGGTATATCATACCATGATATTTCAACAAATAAGCATAATTTGTCCTTATTTGAAAAGGTTTCTTTTCCCAATTTTTGTTTTAGGACTCCCCAAAGATTTTCTATTGGATTTATGTCAGGTGACTGACTTGGCAAATTTAGTACTATAATATAGTTGTCCTGAAACCAATCCGTTAACAAGTTGGAGGTATGTTTCGGATCGTTATCTTGCTGGTAGATTCATTTAAGAGGCATATTTTCGTCAGCATATGTCAACATTACGTTTTCCTTAATATTTTTATATGAAATCTATCCATATTATCGGTTATTTGATGTATTGGTCCAACACCATACAACGAAAAACGTCCTCATACCATAATGCTACCTCCTCCATGTTTAACGTTTTTTTTTGTGAACCGCACATCAAATTCCTTACCTTTTGGGCGCCGAACGTGCGGTCCATAGTCATTTCTAAACAAATTTACCTTACCAAATTTCGTCGCTCCATAAAATGTTGCGCAACTTTTTTTCCCCATGCGGTCCAGACTAATGTGACTTTTAGTAAATAACAAACGTATCTTCAAATTTTAGTTTCGAAGAAATGGAACTTTTCGGGCTATTCGACCATGCAAACTAGCTCTTGGAGTCTTCGACGAATAGTTCGGGAAGAAATTTCACTATCGATATCCGCAGAAATGACTGTAGAAGACTTAAAGGGATCCTTTTTATCCAAAGTAATAATTCGAAGATCTAACGTTGCTGAGGTTTTATGGTCTACCGCGAGTTTTTATCGCATTTTTCAATGTTAGTGCATTCTGCACAAGGCAGACAGAACTACTAAGTGATTTGTCAATGTTTCGGATAGTAGAGCCCTGGTCCTTGCGGTTTAAAATTAAGCGCCTTTCTTCGGATGTGCAGTGCAACTTTCGGCCCATTTCTTTATTTTAAAAATTTAAATTTTACAACAAATAAGTTTAAAAATATAATATAAAAAATATAAAAATAAACTGGCCATTTCAGCCCTTGGAAGGACTTTGACCTAGCTTCTATTGATCAATTGTGTTGTGCGTGTTTATTAAATGTTTGATCACAAATGATCGAGAACTGGACCTACGTGTTTTATGCCAACTCTGAACGGCTTATGTTCTCAAGAAGCTTTACATGGCAATTTTTACTCTCTGAGGTTTACCATTGTCTGCAGAGAGGTGACGGCCGAACAGAAAAATTAATTCAATTGAAAAAACTTTCTGTCTGAGCTGGAATTGAACCCGGGCTACCGCGGTTCTTTAGCTTGAAGGCCACGCACTCAACCCAATATGCTTCGGCCGTCCGGCTAAAAATTTAAAATACTTTTGTAAAAATTTACAAACCTTTTCGAAAGAATTCAATATTTTTAGTAGTAATTCAAAATTCCACCTTATACTTATTATTATGTCCAAGTAAATAACGCACTTTGTTTGAAAATATGAACGCACACGAAAATTTAATGAAAAAAACGGTACTTATTTATTGATAAAGTCGTGTTCAGATTGGAATAATTATAATTAAAGTAAATTAATTAGCCCAGCGCAAATGTGTGAAAAGGTGGTGCACTTATTATTTTGGCCATATTCACAAATGTTACATAAATTAAATTCTTATTGAAGGGTATCCGTAACAGATGGCAAAAACTGTCTTTATTATTTTTTGTACATCTTATCAATGTCTCAATTACCTCTTAAACCATGTTCTTCCATCTCTTGTAGTTTAGATTTTATCTTAGAAATTATTTTTCTACGGGTTTTCAGGTCAAAAAAGGTCATGTATCTAAAATTCAATCATTTTTCACAAGCCTCCTCATCCAGACCTTTTCTCCGATACCTCATTCTACCTCTTACTAATTCTGAGTTCCCTTACTAATGTAAATATATACTTTTGTCGCTCATCTTTCAGGTTATCGGCCATCGATTTTAAATTGACATTGTTTCTGTTCGTCTATGGTGCAGTATTTTTCGAATGATATTCGTTTCATTACCCATCTTCTAAAATAAATAATATTTTATTTTGACGCGAATTTTTTTATCTTTACCTAAAATTGTGATGGCTTGGAATATATAAAGTGAAAATAAATGTTAAAAACAATATTTTCAATCGATGTTAACTCTTCGGCAGCTAAAAAATAATGAAGTCCATCCGACATCCATCCAACAAGTTTGATGTGTGTAGGGGCAACGAAAAAAGTCCCGTCACTTTATCGAACTACATGTACATCCTACATGTAGTATCGTTTGAGTGTCCCTTTTAAAATTTATTTTTGGTATGTTTTCCCACAACTCCATCAAACAGTTTACTAAATATTTTACTAATATCATACAAAAATGGCACCGTAAACTTCCAGTCGTATGCCAATATTATAGTGGCGGTCAAGGGCACGTCACGGTCATGCATTTTTGTTGTTTTAATGTAAACGGGAAATTTGAGAAAGTGAGCGAGGGAGCAAATTTTGACCACCATGGTCACCAAATGATTTGGCTGTCCATACCAAATCACGGGATCTAAGCAGTGGTGCGTTGTGAAATTATTCACAACATTTCTATTTTAGTATGAAAATAGTACTTTTATTACGAAATGTGGGAAAGCAGTAATAAAAACTGTTTAATAGCAACATTTATCGATTGATAAAGTACTACAAGTATTAACAAGTTTACTAGTTTTCTGGGGTCATATTGCAGTGAGCATTACATACATTGGTCACTGAGCTCATCAAACAAAAAAAGAGCGTAAAAAAAACGTGACCGGGAATCATATGACCGCCAACATAACATTGCCATAACAGACCGTACACATGATAATGTGTTGCACTATTTGGCGAGAGTAAGTATATAAAGGTTAAGAAAACATTTATTTTGTTCATGGTGTAATTATCCAGGTGGAAGCAGTTTTTTAACCTCTCTCACAAAAATAAACACTAGCCTTGTCAAAAACAGCTGTTGACAAATTTTTGCTTCAAATTTTTGCTTAATAAAACGAAGTTAGTGAACGTGTTTGTTTTTGAATATAATGTATATGCCAAGACATTTAACTAGCTTATCTTATTTTGTCGACGTGTTTTAAGCTAATCGCTTTGCTGTAATAGACCAACCTTCCAGTTTCGAGCCTAATTAATACCAACAAATTTCGACTAAAGTAAGCGAGGGATTTGCTGCTGCTGTTACTATTAAAGCTGCTGCTCGATTTCTTCACAAGTCAGATTTTTTTTGCACACAATTTCTTATCGCGAGATCTTTTAGCTTTTTGATTATCGTCAGCTTGTTTTGAAAACATATACTATTTAACAAAACAAAAAATCGTTCAAAACAGCATTAGCGAACGACCAAATACATTTCTAAGAGCTCTTATAATGAATCACTTGACACTTATAAAAAACCTCTCTCTTTTTGAGACAAATTTTTGAGAACTATAGCAAAATATATGGTGTGGTGAAAAAACCGCACCTGGATAATTACACCATGATTTTGTTTTGTCTCAGCAATGCTGGTGGAATGTATCCGAAAAGATAGGAAAGAAAAAGCTACAACCATAGTAGAACTAGAAAAAGTAGTGTTAGGGCTGTATGTGTTCACTTTCTTAGTGACCATAACTGTCTAACTAAGCCATTTTGGTATTTTTGCCAATTTTTGCTTTCATATTGCGTTCTCATTGGTTGCAGATTTTGTATGAAATGTCAACTTCGTTTTGACAGTTTCGGTCACCTGCTCTCCGCGCTCATGAACCAATAAGAGAAGATCACGCAAAGAGCAGTGCGAGAAAAAAGTAATTTTTCGTGCAACGTCATCGGTCACAAGCATGCTATAAAACTGTCAATTTGCATATGTTTTGCATGCAAAACATGTGAAAACTCGGATAAAAGTAAAAAATTATAAAATTAATAAGTTTAATTCGCGAAAAAGTGTTTGAATACTTTGTTTGTTTATATTTCCATGCAGTAACTAAATGTAAAGAACGCTGTAAAAAGAAAAACTGCAAATAAATAGAATACAAAATTGGATGTTCACTTTGTTTTTATTATTGAACTGTTTTGTTCAATTTTCTTTTCCTCTGCATTGAATTGTTCACAATTTCTTTATTTAATAATCTTATTTTAAAAAACATTCGTGCGCGGAAAAACATTTTCTTTATTTTGTTGTCACAAATAACACGCTCTGCACTAGTAATGTGCGTCTGCAAATAATTTTTGCTTATTAGCAGCCCGTCGCCATTTACGTCGTTGAACACTTTTTCCAACTCAGTCATATGCACCATGAGCTCTTCCGTTGGCTTGGCGAACCGCCTTCGCTTAAATGATATACCTAACTAAGTGATGCTGCCGCTTCTTCTTCCAGCCTTATGTTCAAAACGTCTTTGTGCAATTTGTGGCAGATGTATCACGCGAGGTTTTCCAAACCGCTGTTCACTCCAAGAAAAAGATTAAAAATATTGAATTCATAAAATTGTTAAATTTTACTTACACTTGCGAATATAGCTGCCGTATTTTCGCTTGAAGTAACTGCTCTGAAGAGCGGTTAGAAATAGAAGCGTCCCTGTTTAGTTTTTCTATTTCCTCTACAGGAAAAACTTCTCCATGACCAACGACTCCTGAAGCAGAGCACTTACGATTTATTTGTTTTCGCGCTTTAAAATTCGCTGACATCGTTCTGCATTTGCTGGTTGCACCTCCTTGGTCATAACTGTTGGGACAGCGCCCGGCTTTAAGCGCATATCTTTGCCAAAACCTATCGTAACATTTTTTAAAAGAATATTTACGTGGAAATGTAGAAGTACTTACCCATTTGAACTTGGACCCTTCTTTCGAAGTCTTCAGGCAGAAAATGATCTCCACAGATTCTTGCCATTGCAGTGTCGACATTTAGCCGACAAAAAATCTCCCATTGCTTACAAGCAATTTTTGCCTTGGGGAAACGGTAGAAACCAACGTATTTGTTTTTTTTTTGCTGTTGCAATTAATGCATGTCGCTACAGCACACTTCGTTTTAGTATAAAAACACATTACATTTATATGATAACTCTTTAAAATTTTAGCAAATAACATTCAACATCCAATCACTAATCGTAAACAAAAGATTTTGTGACCGATGACGTCAGACCTATCAGCTGTTTTTGTTTACAATATGGCGGCTCTTTTCTTTGCATGATCTTTATTTCTTGGTTCATGCTCCGCGCTAACACACATATAACTGTTTTTTTACTCTCGCACTCTGCGCTCTCATGGCAACGCTTATTAATAGAGCGAACGTGTGAGTAGAAAATGTGGCTTGGTTTCTTGTTGCTATAAAAAATATGGGAAAAAAGTGCTTTTAACTTTTAATTTTCATCTGTCTAAATAATAAAACATTTGAATACAAACTATATTGTGCTCCTGCTATGAACAAGAGCTTTCAAATGATTTAAGTTTCATTCAAATTTGTTGTCTAAAAGTCGGTGAAAAGAGGGCCAAAGTTTCATGTTTGCGTATTGATTTATAGAAGATAATAAAAATCAATCCTATGGAATGAAGTGGCAGGCATTCACATTCACATAAACTGTTTAAAGTCTAGTAAAATTAAACCGAGTTTAACTCACCAAAATTGGACGTTTAAATCGGTTTAGGCAAAAAAGAAACACATTATATGATAACACTAGGCGCCACCATTTTTGAGATCCACATGCCACTATACTTTTCTTATGGTCTTTGGCCTGCTAAACACGAATATTGCAATAAAAAAATTTTCTATGGATAAGTTTTTGAGATATGACCTTTTGAAAATTTTCCCCCCTTTTCCAGGATATAGTGTCATAAATATCAACCTGTCTCGAGAACGATTTGACTAATTTATAACTAAAAATGAAACACCAAATTAAAGATTATTAAATTGCTTTCAACTGTTTTGAAAAATTTTGACATTTAGCCCTGTAGTTTTGACGGTATCTGAAGAAATTCCAGATTTTTTTTTTTTATAAAATCAAGTCGAATAATGTTTCAATAAACAAGATTAAATCGAAATTACAAAAAACATCTCAGTTTATTATTTTGTACGTGAAGATATTTTTTTGAAAAAATAATCCAGTAGACCATAACTTTTAAAGAATATTCATTGTAGAAAAATTAAATTATGGACCATTGAGTGAAGGTACCAAAATTCTACATTTTCGTGCTTTTTACGTGCTTTTTTCCATTTTGTGCAGCATTATATTTATTTATTCAATAAGCACATATTTCAAATTCAATAAACCCAATTATTATTAAATATATTTATTTATCTAATAATTTTTTAGAAAAATCTAAACCTCCCGCACACGGTTTGAAGGGGTCGGGGTATATTAACTTTTTGCAAACGTATTATTAATGAATTTCAGTTAAAAACAAGCAAAATCTCTAGCGTGGATCATGTTCCCATCCCCGTGCTAGCTATCTAATCTAACGCTGGGAAATATTAAAGAAGGCATGTTTGATGGTCCTCAAATAAAAAAATGGCTAAGGAGTTAAGAATTTGAGAGCTTGTTGTCATCCGATTAGAATACTACATGGAACTCGTTTAACTTAATTGTATCTGATTTTTTCGGTAACAAAAGGAACCCAGAATACGAAAAAATTGTTTACGACTTACTTAAGAATTATGCAAAAATTGGTATGCATTCTTTATATTAATTTAACTTTAGTACCTATTTTAATGCATGCTTCCCGTTCTTATCATTCCTACAAGAGGTGCAAGCATGTCCTAAAGATACACTTCCTGAATACCTACTTAGATTTTTTCCTCCGAACCTTGGTGACGTCATTGAGGAACACGGTGAACGTTTTCATCAACAAATGAAATATACGGAAAGGCGCTATCAAGGATCCTGGAATGCAAATATAATGGGCGACTACATTTGGTTTCTCATAAGAGAAACTGATTCAGGATTTAATCGATAAAATAAAGGAAAAAATCATTTACCCTTACCAGCCTTACATATTACCAGCCATTTCATATAAAAAAACAATAAAGTATATGTTGAATACTTCTCTGAACTTTCTATTTTATCATTTTCTCGCCTTTATTTTATCTCTTGGAGTATTCTGCTGTCTATGGTAGTACAAATAGCGAATAAGTAAATATCTTACTATTTTTTAATTTTTATCTTTATAAACAAAGTCAAAAAAAGTTATATCACTTCAAACTTTTTAATTTGCACTCTTGGTCACACCCATCACATATTCTAAAATATTTATTTCAAATAAAAAACAGTATTTTCTAGACAGTAGGTATTAAAAACAGTGAAAAAAATTCCAAAGAAAGTATTAAAACAAAATTATTGTTTATGTTCTAAGAAAAATTTTACACAATATATTCTGAAAGATATAATTCTTCAAAAGCTCAGAATTGTATGAACGCACCCATCACAGTCTTTTGATTGCCATTCTGAGCAGAAAACGGGTTCTTTCAGTGTTCATCTATTATTTTACGTTTGTAAACTTAACAGCCCTTGGAATTGAAGTCCTCTTTTTAATAAGAAATTTAATACATCTGAATTATAAGCAAAAGTCTGAGAATATGGTCACATCCGTCACAATGAAATTGCCCTAATTCAACATCTCTGTCTTTTTCCTCCTTTTTTTCTTTTTATTTTTCTTCTTTTTCTGTCTTTTTAGAAATATATGTATAGATATTACATTTAAAATTAAAGTTTTTAATTAAAAATTAAATTTAGATGTGTTTACATTAAATTAACAGTCACCAAATGGAAAAAAGCATAAACAAGTAGTATTTGAGTACCCTCACTCAATGGTCCATATCTTCATTATTACACCATAAATTTTCTTCTGAAATACTGCGTTTTTTTCAAAAAACTATCTTCACGTACAAAACGATAAACTGAGAAGTTTTTTTTTAATTTCAGTTTTTTTTTATTGAAACATTATTCGACTTGATTTTATAAAAAAAAAATCTGGCATTTCTTCAGATACCGTCAAAACTACTGGGCCAAATGACAAAATTTTTTCAAAGCTTTTGTAAGCAATTGAATTATCTTTAATTGGGTTTTTCATTTTTTGAAATTGGTCAAATCGTTCTCGAGATAGGTTGATATTTATGGCACTATATCCTGGAAAAGGGGGGAAAATTTTCAAAAGTTCATATCTCGAAAATTAATCCATAGAAAATTTTTTTATTGCGATATTCGTGTTTAGCAGGCCAAAGACCATAAGAAAAGTATAGTGGCATGTGGATCTCAAAAATGGTGGTGCCTAGTGTTATCATATAATGTGTTTTTGTTTTGCCTAAACCGATTTTAAACGTTCAATTTTGGTGAGTTAAGCTCGGTTTAATTTTACTAGACTTTAAACTCGTACTGAAAAACTGGCCCTTATAATTTCGAATGCAGTTTATGTAAAATTGTTACAATGTGAATTCCTGCCACTTCATTCCTTAGGATTGATTTGTATAAACTTCTAAAAATGAATACGCAAACATGAAACTTTGGCCCCCTTTTGGCCCCTCACCGACTTTTAGACAACAGATTGGAATGAAACTTATATCATTTGAAAGCTCTGGTTCATAACAAGAGCACAATATAATTTGTATTTGTATATGACTCTTTCAAATGGTCATATCTCACAAACCTATCCATAGAAAAACTTATTGCAGTATTCGTGTTCAGCAGACCAAAGTCCATACGAAAAGTTTAGTGGGATGTGGATCTCAGAACATTTTTTGCATTTTGGCGCCTAGCGTAATTTAAGTTTTTTTTTTCATAATTGTCTTCTAAAATCCTTTAAAAATAATGCCTTATAAAGGTTTTTTAAAATTCTAATTATTTTTGGAGTTACAGAGCTATATATGTATACACTCACGCCGAAGTGCAGAAACAAAACTTAAAATGCGTTTTTCTCGAAATCACATTTTTCAAACTGGGGTGTCGTTTTTCTAGAGAACCAGAAGTCGGATGAAGAAGCGGCGGGCGGCGTTTTGTAGGTAATTACGTCAGGCAGGTCCTGAACTAGGATAATTGGGCTAACTCTACTATCGGGGGAGGAGTGTGGCAAAAACACCCAAAAACAGAGCTAACTTTTAACTTTTTTGTTTTTAAATCGCGCAATTTTGTCAATTTTTTATATTTTGGAAATAGCCTAGTTTCGGACCTGCCTAATGTGATTACCAATAAAATGATGACTGCAGAATTCCGCTATGACATCAGGTTATCAAGAAAAATTATACCCCGTTTGCCTTCTCATTTTAACGTACCCATTTTCATCGCTCTGAGAGGGGTGCGATAAAAACAACACCGAAACATAAAAATGTACAGAAAAAGTTAGAAAATTACGTCTACTTTCACGTAAAAAACCCAAATTGAAAAACGAATGAGCTGCAGCAATTTTAAAAACACGTTAGTTTTGTGGGCTTGCAGCGCAGGTCATACCATAAGTCAATTTAACTTCAACGAATTCTAAAATATCTAGTTAAACCTTGCTTTAACGTCCAATTTTAGTGAGTTAAGCTAGGTTTAACTCACCTTAACCCTAGGTTGACTAAAACTTAAACTCGTACTAAAAAACTGGCCCTAAGAAGTTATCGTGAAGCAATAAAACATGGTATAGACATTTTTTTTTTTTTTTGTAAAGATTAATAATTTTAAGCAAAACAAACTGCATCAAAATCAAACATAGCTTCCAAAAAAATGTTTAAATTTGCAAAGTAAAATGGGATGTTTAATATGTTTTTCATGCGTAAACATTTTTTTAATGGCTTAAAATATTTGTTTAAGCATATCATTTTGAATGCCGTACACGCTGAAAAAATTATCGGTAATCTATTAATAACACTGTGCATGAAGCAGGTACTTTTTTGCAAACAAGCTTGCTACATATCATTTCAGCATAACTCCAGGGCGCTGGGTTTAATGGCGTTAACCATTTTTTAATCCTTCGACCTATTTTAGATAAATTCGATTTTCAAGGTCAATTACATGTTAATGCAGTTTTTTAAGAAAAGCTCAAGTCTTGCCATCACCTGATGAATTCGTTCGCCATGCTCATCAGATTCGGTTGTTGAAAATTGATTAAAATTTACATGGGTACTAATTTTTATTAGTTCTTAGAAAATTCGTTACATGGAAATAATTAAATTCGAGGTTTCGTTGCGATAATTTCAATTTGTTCACTGATCGGTAAGGTAAGAACTAGATGCTCTATTAGGAGACGTTTGTTGAAACTTACAAGAAGAAATATATAGAAAAAGACTTCATTTATATACATACTTTTGGACTCATTTTGAGGACCCATAAAATGTATAGGGTGTTTTTTATAAAGTGATACAACTTTGAGTTAGTATCATTGCTTTATTTGTCCACAAATTTAACAGCTGATAATTGATTTTTGTTAAGTTTGCCTTGACATTTTATAATAAATCAACTAAAATCAGAGCAACGCGTGGAAATTTTGGATATTTTTAATCAAAATAATGGTTCTGTTCGTCAATTTATGGCGTACATAATCGTCCTTCAGAGCTGCTAATTCGAAGAACAATAGATCGTTTTCTGACCACATTTACTGTTACTGATAATGTGCATCCCGTGAGACGCCGAACAGTGCGCACTGAAGAATCTGTAGCCGCTGTTCAGGAAAGCATTGAAGATGATCCTAATCAATCAACTCGTCGCCGTTCTGAGCAACTAGGGTTCTGTCCTTCCACTTTATGGAAGATTTTACGAAAATATCTTGGCTTAAAACCTTTCAAGATTCAACTTGTGCAGGAATTAAAGCCAAACGACCATCGTATGCGCCGCAAATTCGGCGAATGGGCTGGAGCACAAATTGATATTGATTTTGAATTCCATGGAAAATTTTATTTTCCGATGAAGCCCATTTTTGGTTGAATGGGTACGTAAATAAACAGAATTGTCGTATTTGGAGTGAGGAGAATCCACAAAATTTTATCGAAACACCATTACATCCACAGAAAATTACTATTTGGTGCGCTTTATGGGCTGGTGGAGTCATTGGCCCATATGTCTTCAAAAACGATGATGGTCAGAATGTTACTTCCAATGGTGAACGGTCAATGGTGAACGGTCAATGGTGAACGGTAAGTTTTTTCGTACCTCAATTAGCTGGCATTAATCTTGCTGGTATGTGGTTCCAACAGGACGGAGCCACATGCCAAACAGCGGGCGCTACAATTGATTTACTCAAGGAAACTTTTGACAAAAATATAATTTCAAGAAATGGCCCAATTAATTGGCCCCTAAGATCGTGTGATTTTACCCCATTGGATTATTTTCTTTGGGGTTATGTAAAGTCACTTGTCTACGTTTATAAACCACAAACAATTGAACACCTGGAAATCAACATTCGAAGAGTTATCGGCGAGATACGGCCGCAAATGCTGCGAAAAGTTTGTGAAATTGGTGTTCCAGATTGCGCCTTGTACGCCGTGACAATTACATGACATTTAAACATTAATGTCATAAAATTTTCTATCTCATAAAGCTCATTTCATTGATATTTAAAATATATTATTATATTTTATTATAATTTAAACTTATATCACTCTATAAAAAACACAATTTATTACTTTATGTTAATTTGTACTTAAATTTAGCGCTATGATTTTAGTTAATTTCTATTGCTTAAAACAACTTAATTTATTATTTAAACAAAACTTTTATAGGAAACACCCACTTTTTTAGTTTTGGGGTCAATGTGAACCCTAAGAGTTATGTTTTGAGGTTTAAATGCTTAGCGAAATTATTTGCCAGGTAATTGTTAATGTTTCACCTGAAGACATAAAGCCGCTAAAACTAATAAAAAAACAGTTTTTCTAACAAAAACTGCATTAACTCGAACTTGACCTTGAAACTCGAATTTTTCAAAAATGAGCGAGAAGATTAAAAAACGGTTAACGCCATTAAATTCAACGTCCTCGAATTATGCTGAAATGTTATGTCACAAGCTTGCTTGATATTTGAACATGCACGGATGTATGGATTTTTGTTTAAAATTTGTTTTTTAAACTAATAATTTTTGAAATTAAACTAGTAAGGAATTATCTTCGTGTTGGTGAAGTTTAAATACCCCTACTATATTTTCGAAGTGAAGCATATCTTAGAAGTTTTATAACGTAAATTCGTATGTAGGTTTCGAGACTCAAATGCAAAATACGCTTAAAGTATCGAAGATTATGTGTTGAATACAAGCGCGTCGGAAGTGAATTTCATCTGGGGGGCAGTACAAATGGTGGTGCAAAAAAAGTTCACCAAAATTTCTTCACATGAAACATGACGAAGAGAGAAAGAAGAGGAAAATATATAATACAAAAATATTATTGTTGTAAAAAAACTGATATTTTGAATAACTTTTCCTTTTAAATTGTTTATCTAGCTAAAAAAGTGGGGGGGCAACTGCCCACCTTGCCCGCCGCTTCCGACGCCAATGGTTGAATATCCAATCACTACACAAATTTTTATGGAATCTATGAAGTCTCACTTTATGTGTGTCCAAGGTAGGTGGTTTTGCCAAATTTCAAACTCAGTATATTTTTAAAAAAATAGCATATGTGTAAAATTTCAAGTCATTCAATAAATATTTTGTTGTGTTTCAAAAATTTAACCATTTTCATATAGTCACTTTGTATGGGAGGAAGGCTTGGTTTTCATACTATTTTGGCAAATATCAAGTATAAGGTGAATGTAATTAATATTTAGATATAACATATTTTCATACAAATTTTTTCCTATAGAATACGAATTTTTAGCGAGTAAAATCTGTTCTTAACAAAATCTATTCATACTTTGCATATTTTTGCAGAATTGACTCAAATGCTTACTTAATTTACTCTTATTTTTTCAATTGATTGAAGGAAAATGCTTTAAAACCTTTACTCTTGCTTTCTCCACACAAAAAAGTGGTAATACAATATTTGATTCGGTACACAGCTGTGGTCAACGCAGAAGAGGACGACCGCGTCTTCGTTGGAAAGACCAAGTAGAGGACAACGTGACGGTGCTTGGAATTTCCAACTGGCGCCAGCAAGAGAGAGACAGAAATAGCTAGTGTACGATTTTAGATGAGGCCAAGATCGAAATACGGTTGTAGCGCTAATTTAGTAAGTAAGTATGTAACTATTTTAAAAATAAAATGCGAATGTTAGCTTTTCTTTTGACGCTCACAGTAGTTTGAATTCAAATTAAGAACTACTTCCAGTTTAGTTTATTTTGCAGTTAGTTAAGAAGTATTTTAGGGTTGACTTCATTTCAAGCGAAATCTGAAATAGTTGAGGCTATTGAATAATTTGAATAATTTGCAGATACAAAAAAGAATTTCCAGAGCTTGTTTAAAAGTACGTTTACTTCTCTTTTCTTCTAGAATGTTTTTGAATAATATCCAATATAGTTTTTTGTTTCACTCAACTTCCTCTTTAAATTTATTACCCTTTTTATAGCAATTAGTTTATCAGCTAAGACGAACTGCATATAATTTAAAAAAAAATTTTAATTTTATTAAAGCACTTGCTCAAACACTTTTGAGATTGTGTCGCAGCTGTGCTAAGCTTGTTTTTAATCCTTTTTCTATTAGTCTGGCAGCAGATTGCAAAACTTTGGATTCAGGGTTCAGTAATGAAATCATTCAAAGGAATTAGAAAATTTTAGATGAAAAGTCTTCAAATTATTTAATATTAAGTTTTTTCAAATAAATTGATTTTAATTCATTAATTTCATTAATTTTTATTATATTCAACATAATAGTTTTATTCCTGAGAAAGAAGTCAAAAAATACGTTATTTCTCATATTAGTTGTTTTTAATAATAATTATTTAATAATTTTAAAAATTATAATTTTATGTTAATATATGTGTATATCATATTACTCATATTTCATATTGCATTCATTATTCATATCATATCATATCATATCATATCATATCATATCATATCATATCATATCATATCATATCATATCATATCATATCATATCATATCATATCATATCATATCATATCATATCATATCATATCATATCATATCATATCATATCATATCATATCATATCATATCATCTCATATCATATCATATCATATCATATCATATCATATCATATCATATCATATCATATCATATAATATCATATAATTATATAAATAAATGTGTATATCAGAGTATCGTTTGAAAAAATGTATTAGCTGTTCATATAGTCAAAGCATGGTTATATAAACTAAACTAAATTTTGGTGGCAATTTGCCTAGCTTGGGTGGGTCAATTGCACATAAAAAGCAGGCGAGCCATAAAAACGAAACTTCTATTGACTTCAAAGTGGCTTATTGAGTTAAAAGAATTTTTAAAGGTGGTGAGAATCGCACTTCCAACTTTGAACTACAAATAACGTTAAAAACTAAAATTTTTTTAAGAAATAAAGCCTAGAAGTAAATGATGCTTTCAAATTTAAAAAAAAAGTTTAGCAACAAGAAAATGCTCACTTTCTTTTGTAAAGCTATTAACTACATGTCTTGCCAATAGAACTTTTCAGAACATGTTGCTGTGCAAGAGACATACAAACAAGATAGTCAGTCAGTCGACTCAAGAACAGACACATAAACGTAGACAGCGTAATACTCCTTAAATAAATTGAACGAAATAATTCATTAATTATCTAAAACGAATGGAACAGTAGAAAACAAAACAACACAGCAAAGCTATAGCAGCAAAAAGCACTTTAGCACAACAAGATGAAGATGTTGTCTATATATAGAAAGCAGAATGACTACAGCAGCAAGGAAATGTCTGCTATGTGAAGGACATTGAAACAAGAACAAGAAAAAATCAATTAGCAATTTTGTCCGCTTAACATAAACATGGACGCCTTCATAGTGTCTCCGATTGTCATGGTGAGTTGGGGTCATGACTGTGGAAATGGGAGGAATAGCAGCTACCACTGCTTCTTCTTTTTCTTCTTCTTCACTAGGTTTTTTATTAATTGGTGCAATAAATACAATAATAACAATAACAATTACAAGCAACAAGGACAAAATTTGTTGCGGTAACTGTTTGATTATAACAAATGTTGCACGATTAAGTCGCCTGCCATTGTAGAGAAAAAGCTGCCATTATTTCTTGTATATTTATATACTATGTATGTATATATAGGTAAATGATAGAACGTCAAGACAGTAAGTTTAAAGCCAAATGAATGAATATTGGGATTTGTAAAGTCGTATCTTATTTGTGAAAAACTTTGTTTAGACTACAATTTGGTAAATCATAGAACATTTCCAAAAAAAAAAAAATGGAAGTTCAAAACTCTAAGTTCTTTTAATTATATTTAAAATTATATTAAAATTTTCAAATATCACTATAAATGCATGTATAGTGCATTCCATGCCATTTTGGCCTCTATTAAAACTCAATAAGAACATGTTTTGTTTTCTCTTCACTGTTACTTTATCAAATATGCATTAAAAAGAAGCTTAAATTAAGGATTTCTTAGTATATTATGTTATATCAATCGAACTACAAAATTTGAAGCAAAACAGAGACATAAAGTGTGAACTGCTTCCTAAAATGACGTAGAAATAACTATTCCAAAATTTTTATGAATACCTGATGGGAGCAGTTTTTATTTAACTCCGGTAGCTAATTTCAAGACCATCTGGACAGACTGACTTGATTTACTGTCTCGCGTTTTAATTTTCATCTTCAGCCGCCAAGTACAGTCCTATGACGCTTTCATGGCCACCTTCACATTCTTACCGCCATTAGGTAATGCCTACTCTTTCCTTTTAGCATTACATTTCTTAACATTTAACATTTTTGTTTTTCAATTTTCCATTTTCCATTTGCCCAGTAAATCTTCACGTTTTATCCTCGAAGACTTCAAGCAATTAAACACTGCAACAAATTCATTTAACATTCATTTAATGCGCAACACTTTTAGCAACGAGCTCGTTAAATTTTCACGACTTTCAAGAATTTTCACTGGTTCTGCAAATCCTGCTGCTGCTGCTGGCCAGCGGATTTTTCGGTTTATCTCTACCTCGACAGCTGCCAACGACAGATAAGCAGCGAAAAACAAGCAACAAGAAGCGAAGCAAAACTAAATCGAGAACGAAAAAAAAAAATGGCCAAGGCGTAAACATTGATTCGTTTAACAAACGGAAGAGAGTCGCCGTAACGGAAATTGCTTAAATCTTTCTAATTAAATTTTAAATTGTTGCCAGCGCTGGTTGGGCACACCTTAGTAACTTTTTCTGCTAATTTAGGGGGTAGGAAGGGAGAGCGCGCATGTAATTCCCATAGGACATTGCAAAAAAGGGCTGCTAAATAAATGCCTAGCAGTAAAAAGTGTTTAAAATCAATTCGATTTTTGTTGTTGTTGTTAGGACCCTAAATGAAAATAAATGAAATCGAAAGACAACACAAGGCCAACGGAAATGCGTAAAAGTATCAGTTTGTTTTTAGGAGCGATAAAAGCCACTTTTAAGTGATTGAAATGAAGTAGGCTTTTAGGCGTAATTGATTTTTATTTAATGTGCACAATTTTTAAAAAAATTGAGAATTCCAAAATATATAGGTGTTAAAAATAATAGCAACAAAATGCTGAAAAAAATGATAAGTGAAGAAGGTAATTGCTGCTACGATAAGAAATTTTTTGACGCAGAATTACGTCTTACAGCGCAGTTTGTATGGGGGTCATTTTCACAAATTTGTTCAAGCAAAATTCACGTTTTTAGTGGACATTTTCAGGTGTATCTACAGCCTTAAATATTCAGAGTACAAAGATAAAACATATATTTCGACTTCAATATGGCCGAAACTAGCCGAAGCTTTTGGTAAAATTTTTTTGCATCAGTCATTTAATTGAAACATAAAAATATTTACAGCGCATTGTTTAAAACGAAAATTATGAGTTCATCTATAATTTGATTTCTCGTGTTAACGCAAAACATTTTGGTTAATTTTATGCGTTCGATACTATCATTTTCGATTTTATCATCTCTATTGCAATTGATATTAAAGTTTTAAAGGTACTGAAGCCAAAAATTTATAATTAAACTTCCGAACGAATTCTGTGTGGTAAATAAAGGAAAAGAAAACGACATATTTCTATTTTTATAATACTAAACTTTTAAAAAAAAAACAAAAATACTTTGTCTTGTAGTTCAGCATAGTACTATGTTTGCTTGCGTGAAATTTCGCCTGCAACATTCATTTATTTGTTGCGTGAAATTTCTGACTTAAGGTCTCTGCCCACTTACGGCGCGTAACGAAACGACTGTAAACCGGCTTCGAAAAGGCAACGTAATGTTCAGTGCACACTTAACGAAACGGCAACAAAAATTTTAATTAAACAAAACAATAAGCGCAGAATTCTCTAGTACACAATTAGCTTAAATAGCTTTGCTATTAGATGACGATGTAGAAAACTGATAAAATCATAGATTTAAGATTGATTTTATGCTTTAAAAACGACCTATCGATGTCGAATTTTTACTTTGCACAATAAACTGTTGGAATCCATTGTAATTTTTGTAAACAAAGAGAACGACAAGCCGGTCAGAATTCTTTGAAACGATCTCCACCGGCTTTTTCGTCGGCGTCAACAGTCGTTGCCGTTTCATTGTCGCTTAGTGAGCATGTATACATAAGAACACATGGTAGTTATATTTTGTAGTTTCGTGTCGTTTCGTTACGTGCCGCAAGTGGGCAGAGACCTTTAAAGTTTGTTGCGAGGAATTCCTGTGGCAACGTCTCTCAGAGAGACTCAGAGAGTGAGTTGGGAAATTTCATGATCTCTCTGTTTTCACTTTAAAATAAATATGCAGTACAATTAAGTGAAAAAATCACTGTTGCCAACTTGGTGGTTTTTCCCACCAGATTTGGTGCATCTTGAAAATTTTAGCGCAAGAAAAATGAGGTTTGAATCCTGCTGCATTTTTTGGTGCATTTTTTAGTGCCTTGTTTTAATTTCGGAGCCACCAAATGTGCCTTAGTTTGTGCCTTAGTGTATAATGGAAATTGATATAAGGATGTGCTTTAATAGTAAAAGTATATGAAAACATTAGTAACTTTTTGCGTTAGAGAAGTTGAATAAGCTTAATTAAACTATTTGAAATTTCTGTAACCTGTGAAGTAAATTGTTTTTTAACAAATAAAATAACTGGTAGTTCAGAATATAATTTAATTTTAGAATTCAATTTTATGTTTTATAAAATCTAATAAATGTGCTGCATTTTTGAGGAAAAAGCGCATTTTTTCGCCATTTTGGTGGATTTTAGAATCCACCGCAAGGTGGCAGCACTGGAAAAAATGTTGCTCAGGAACATGTTGCAATAGTTTCACGCAGCGGAACGGAGTACTGCTCTGATAAACATATTGAGAAAACTTCCACTCATGTTTCGCAGCTGTCATTTTTTGATTTGAGTGGAAATTCACACGAAACTGAACAGAGTACTATGCTTTATATAAAAATGTTCATTATGCTTTATATAAAAATGTTACAGGTGCATACTATTTTAAGTGTGTGTTGAAGATATAAAGTATGCAATTCTTTTGTAATAAAAAATAAAAAATTATCTAGTGTATTATTATAGTAAACTTCAATTAACTATTATAAACTTCAATATTCAAATAATACTTTTATTTTCCTTACATGTATAAAAGTACTTTTGTTTCCTTTTAATAAAAAAAAAATATTTGTAAAAACTGTAATTTTCATATTAATAACCAGTTTCGGTTTCGGCCGAATATTATAAAATGACCGAATATTCGGTTTCGGTCGGACACTAGTCATGGGGCGAATGAAATTAATATCTTATTTTGGATTTTGTCACCTCTTTAATAAAGTCACAAAAAAGACAAATCTAAGAAGAAAAATTCACATTTTTGTAAGAAAAAAAAAACAAGCTTAAAATGCTTTAGTAGCTGCTTGTGGCAATGATGTTGTTGTTCATCATTGAAATCATGATGTTATATTAAATGTATATTTCAGCAAAGCCCTTGTGTTGTTGTTGTTATTATTTGTAGTATGCGGCTACTACGTTCTGCCAGCAACAACAACTCTTTTTTTCCTTGCTTGGTCTGCAACGGCAAATAAGTATTCACTCTGTTTTTTGCATATCTCCTCGTGTGTCGCAGTGCTGGTTCACTTACCTAAAATAAGATCAATTAATAAATTAGGAACAATTAAAAAAAGTTACAATTAAATACAGAATAATAAATAACAATTGAATACAGAATAATAAAAAGTGTCTGCATTTATCACATTATTAATACATACATATATTCAAAATTTACATATATGTTTAAATACATATTAGTTGATTTTGATTTTTATTGTTTGTTATTGTTTTTGTTAATCTTCAGAAAGATTAAAACAATAAATAGTCCTACTCTTTACAAGTTCTGAGCGTTTTTGACACAAGCTGAAGCTATGTAAGTTCGCATGAAATATACTTATAAAACTTAACATAAATACTTAACAAATAATAATAATGTAAATGTAATGGAAAGTGTGTCTTACGATTATTTCTCATCGAAGCATGATGCTTGTTTTAAAGAGTGGGAGTAAAACACAATGCATCTTTAACTGGAACTTTTTAAATGTTTACTTGAAAAAAATCAAATAGACAAACAAATTTCAGTTAAAAGCAGCCGAAAATTAATTTTTTTGTACTTGTGTTGAAAACGTTATTGCTTATAGGTTAAACTAACTATGAAAAAATTGGCTTTTGGACTAACTTCCGAAATATCAGGAGTACTGTAAGGCGGGTTCAAATTCGGACAGATAAGGCCACAAAATTTAACTTTATTTATATTAATTTTTTTCTCTTGTTTTTAATTACATTATTACAGACATAATTTTTTTTTCTCTAAGAATTTAAAAAATTTTTTAAATTGCAGCGAGAGAGGGAAAAAATTAAGAATAATAATGTCACAAATAGAAAAATAGCGAAAGAATACGGAAACAGAAAACTAGTGGAAACTTGAAAAATCACAACTGATCGACCCCCCATGACAGTTTTTTTAAACCTGGAAAAATTGTGTAAATTCGTTTTGATTTTCAAATATTTAATATTATTAAAAAGAAAAAAAAATACAAATAAGCCATCCAAAACCGAACTTAAAGCATCGTCAAAGAAATATAGAAGAAAATTTTTTTTTTAATAAATAAAAACATCCGAAATAAATCTTTTTCCACTCATTTGAATAGATAGCTAGTTTTTGTGACAAGCAATTTTTTTTCTTGGTACCTAAAAATTCTTGCAAGTAAAAATTTTACTAGCATAAACTTGTAGCTAATTTTTTTTCTCTCTCACCTTTTAACGCTCTCGTTGCGATTTTTTTTCGAGTACGTGAACGCTTACTATTAAAAACTTGTATCCAAATATCTTTGTTTACATTTAAAGCAGATGTTTATATTCTTGTGCTAACATTTTGAGCTTAATATACGGAGACGAAGTCTAAACATAACCTTCTGTTATCATGAAGTATTATGTTTAGAAACTCCTACAATGACAAAATAACAGAGAATAAATCTAAAAATAGACTTCTGTTAAGACAAACATTTGTAGGGTTTTTTTGTTTACAGAGCCAAAGTTGAGAGAGTCTGAGCTTAGCAGAGGCTCAGTATAACAGTTTGACAGCAAACAGAGTTGGGCCACTGAGACGAATTTAACATAGTGCGTAGGCTTAACATTAAAGACAAATTAACATAAATAGTCATGACCATAAGGAAAGGCTGACAGCGGCGGAGTAAGGTGGCTGAACACATCGGGCGATGTATACCGTTTCAAAACTTGCATGCTGAATGATGAGAGAAATTAACGGGTTGAATCCAGTCCACGCTGTTTCAATCCCAAATACCAAGGTAAATGTCCCTAAAACAATTTTTTTATATAGGAAAATAAACAAGGGCGTGTGCAAAAGTTGGTACCGAGTGCAAACATTGAGGCCGTGTGCAAAATTACGGGGCTATTCCAGATTTTTATTGGTATAAAAGCCAAAGCGAATTTAATTCGGTCTCTTTTGCTGGTCATAATTGATATCTACAAGACGATACCATAGTTCGTTGGTTTTATTTCAAAGTGAAGTGAATAATAGTTTTAGTGACTTAACTTTTTTTAAGTAGCTAATTAAGTTTAATCAATAAAAACTAAAACAGTAAAAATTTCTGTGAAAACTTTTGAATTAATAAAAGCTTTATTAAATTTTAAAGCTCAAAACCTAAATTTTCTAAATCCTAATATTAAAATACATTAATTTGTAAAAATGTGACGAGAAGAAAAAATTAAAAAGAAAAAGAACTAAATTGTATATATAATGTACGAACAATTATTAAATATGTAAAGACTTTAAATTATAAAATTAATGAAAATTTATATATAAAAAAAAATAGGGAAAATTGTGCAATACATAAACTTAAACACTAACGAGCTAAAATGGAGTAAATTACTTGTTTAAAAATTAAAAGAAAAAGAGTAAAATCTGGATATTTCTTATATGTATAGACGTGTTCGAAAAAATAAGAACAGCCAAAGCCAAAAAAGAAATCGTTCTTTAAAATTTTAGGAAAATGTTTTTTAAATATCGTTCTATACTAATTTAATTGTACGCATGATAAGCTTTATAGAAACACAAAAATTTCTAATCAAGCTCATCTAATTATTTTTGTACTGGCAATAATGCTGAAGCAAGTGCAAAACCAGCTGTTCGAAAAAATAAGAACATAGTGAAAAAGTGTATTTTTTTCAATTTTATTCCTTAAAAAATTTACAAATGTGTATTATTTGGTAATAATAAACTAATATGAAGTAGCACCTCCACAATTTTTGATCACTTCGGCACATCTGGATCTCATAGAAGCTATCAAAGCGCGGCATCTGGATAGCGGAATATTTTCCCACGAAGTCCTGGCTGCATCCCACATTTCCTTCCTGTTTTTGGGCCTAGCGTCTCTTACACCTTTCTTAACATCCATCCAAAGATTTTCTATTGGGTTAAGGTCCGGCGATTGTGCTGGCCATGTCATAACATTAATATTATTATCTCGGAACCACTTCTTTGCTAAGTTTGAGGTATGCTTTGGGTCGTTGTCTTGTTGAAAGACCCATCGCAAAGGCATTTCCTCTTCAGCGTAAGGCAGCATTACGGCTTCTAATATATCTCCGACGTAATAGCTGGCATTCATATTCCCAACGATTTGAACTAGAGGCCCAACACCATTCCACCCAAAGCATCCCCATAGCATGATCCTGAGACCGCCATGTTTTATAGTTTTGGTAGTGTACTTTTCTTTGAATTGTTGATTTGGTGGGCGTCTTACGTATTGTTTACGCTTACCGTGATCGAATTGAACTACTTTTGTTTCATCGGTCCATAAAATATTACGCCAAACAGTCGCAGGTTCATTGATGAACTTTTTGGCAAACTGAAGTCTATTCTTTCGATGCTTTTTATTCAACAAAGGCACTTTCCGTGGACTTCTTCCTTTTAGATTGGCTGCAATCAAGCGTTTCCTTATTGTCGATGTAGCAACTGGTAGGTTCAATTCATTTTTTATCTGTGTGGACGTCATGAATGGCTGCTTTTTAACGATCCGCGTGATCGCATCATCCTGTCTTTTGCTGGTTTTTCTACGTCTACTCCGATTTTCAATCTTTGGTGACCAGTTTCGTGCATTTGTTATCATTCCATTGGAAATACCGAGAAGTGTTCTTATAAAAGCAAACGATTTACCTTCGCTGAGCAATTTTTTTATTAATTTCCGTTGATCGGCAGAACAATGCTTGCTTCTTCCCATTATCGAAAAAGTTACACCAAAATTAGTCACTATTCTGCACAAAATATGATAAAAAGCAACGCAACAATTATATTTGAGGTTAGGTTTTTCAATTCTGTTACATATGGTAAGTAAAAGTGCGACCATTCTGATTTGTTCTTATTTTTTCGAACAGCTGATGTTGCACTTGCTTCCATATCATTGCCAGTACAAAAAAAAAATAGATGACTTGATTAGAAATTTTCGTGTTTCTAAAAAGCTTATCATGTGTACAATTCAAGTAGCAAACAAAGATATTGAAAAACCTTTTATTTAAAATTTTATAGAACGATCTCTGTTTTTACTTTGGCTGTTCTTATTTTTTCGAACACGTCATAATAAAATAAGAAAAAAAAAAGAAATCACAAGATAACATCTTAAAAATGAAAGTGTTGCTTAAACTAACTTTATTTTGTTGTTAAGAATAAAAATTATCTTAAAATCTTCATCAAAATCTTAATTCAAACCAAAAGAAAAAAAAAACAAAAATATCAGTTTTAAACATAAAAATACTATTACGATAAACCTAAATACAAAAACCAGAAAAAAAGAAAAAAAAAAACGAAGTTTAAACCTTAAAACTACGCAAAGACGCTTATTTTAATGAGAGCTTTACAGCAGCAAATAAATAATTTCAATGTATGCTCTTAACAGTGCTCTGTAAATAATACTGACAGCCAGATCAGCGATGACAGCAACCCGAGTAGCAGCATCGATGGACAGCGAGGGATTTACAAAAATAAATAAAAAGAAAGGAAACCCGAAATAAAAGTAATGTAATGTAACTTATACATATTCATAAAAAAAAAAACTAACAAAAAGAAAAAAAAACACAAAACCCAAATGTATAAACTCAAAAAAAAAAAAAACATAGGTTTTAACATCATAAAATTTCTAGTGATTTTTTTTTTTTATAAATAAATACCTTTTGTTTTTTTTTATTAATTAAATGTCATATTTCTATACAAACAAAAAAAAATGTGAGTATGCGCATACGAATATGTAGATTTTAAGAATTTATTGGCAAGAAAAAAAAAAACTTGAATAAGTAATGTAATATTTTTATATTGTTTTTCTTTTTCTTCCTTTTCTTTTTTTATTTCCTTTAATAAATTATTATTCACTGAATTAGCTTAAAAAAAATGGTTTAATTTAATAAGTAGATTCCCGTAGGTAACAGGAAGTCACTCTACTGTTTGTAAAAGGGAGCTTGTGGTGGTTTTAAAGGGGATTTTTTTTGTGACAAGCTAAGGTTGGGTCGGGCAGAAAAGGTGGCAACACTACCAGCCACCAACCCACTTTATCAAGTGACTTTTTTTTTAATTCAAATCTTTAGTATTTTATTTTTCCTCTATTCTATAATTTAAATTTTCCCTCTTCTATACATTTTCTCCTTATATTTTTTCTTATATCTGAAAGATGAAGTTTGCCCCTTTTTTTATTCTTTTATGGCCTGTGCATGAAATTTTTTTTTGCTAACGTCCAAAGGGCAGCACACGCAAGGCAGAGAGATACCCACCCCGCCACTGAAAATAGCCGTGTAACAGCAAGCATGCACACCTTCTGACCTTGCGTATTACCACCCTATGCCCACAATATTTAAAAATCCGAGTAGGTTCGTTACAGTACCCTGCATTTATATTATTTTTAAACGATACATAATCAATATCATGTGTTTTTATATCATATTTTTTATACCATAAGCCAATACAAACAATTTTGAACGGCCAAGTTATTTTAAAACAACTTAGAAAAGTTACTTTTGCTTTAATTTTTTTATGTATATTGTATAAAATTATTTTTAACTACCCAATTTTGCATTAATTTTTTAATATAGATTATTTAAATTTTTTATCACATAATAATTAAAAAAATTTATTTATTTATTACATACAGTAATTCAATTTTAAACCAACCGGAAAAATAAACACTACGTAATGACCATCTCCGATTTGGGTAAAATTATGCATGGAATATCATTGGCGGAAATTAAAAACATCATTTTGAGGAAAAAGATTGACGTGATTTTTGCGGAGTATCAGGGTGCACAAAATTGATAAAAAATTGGCACAAAAAATGGAAAATTTATTTGTACTAAAATTAATATCTCAAACATTTCCTTACCGAGTGTTAAGTTTGAAGCAACGTAGGAAAGGTAATTAATTGGACATGAATTCAAAAATATTTTTTTCTAAATGCAGGAAAAAATAACTTTTCAACAATTTAAAAACTATAGTGAGGCCTAAATATGTTCATGAGATTTGGACATTTTGAAATTTAATTTTGGCATAAACAAAAATTGAAATTAAAAAAATAATTTTGTTTGGATGTTAAAATTAAAATAGTTAAATACTTTAAATAGTGTTCCTCGCACCCTTACATCGTTATTAAATACCTTACCGCAAGGGATGGGACCCTCAACCTCCAAAACTATCAAAACTTTTCCAAAACTATTTTTAGATTAAATTCCGTTAAATTACCTTTCCAACGGTAGCTCCAACTTGAAATTAGTTAAGGAATTCGTTTGTTAATAAAAAAATATATTTGTGTTTAGATGTTAAAATTACCATATCTCATTTACCAATTGAGTCCTCACCCTAGTTTTTAAATTGTTTAAAAGGTAATTTTGCCAGCTTTATCCCTTTCAATGGTTGGGCTCAAATAAGAACAAAATACTTTCTTGAGGTAATATTCCTATTATTTAGGTCCCAAAAAGATGAAAAAACAAACGTTTGATTTTTATCAGCGCTACTTACGTTTTGCAAGCTTATACAAATAAAATATTGTTTTGCTCCTGTTCGGCACAAAATATTTTTTTTTTTTAAATCCCTAGGCAGTTTTTCAACCCTTTAGATATTTGCTTTTTAAACCCTCTTAATATGCTTTTCATTAAAGCCATAAAAAGATAAAAAACACAAATTAGATTTTTGTCCGGTTGATTTTTTTTTTCTTATAAAATAGGCCGAAAAAAGTTTTTTTCTTTTCTTTGGCCCAAAATCAAAAATCCAACTGACTTTAATGTCAAATATCTCTATAAATTTATTTCTATCAGTTGGTTCATCTTTTTTCTAATAGAACCAAACGATTTGATTTAACAAAAAAGTTGTAAAGTAAATATAAAAATTACTTTCTGGCGAGTCCAACATATTGGGAAAATCCACCATTGACCAATTTTTTTATCGAACCCCTAGATCGAAATTAATTACATACTTTACCGCAAGGGATGGAAACTACAACCCCAAAAAGTTTTTCAAAATTATTTTTGGATTCAAGTCCAATTAATTACCTTCTCAACGGTACTTCAAACATAACAATAGGTAAGAAATGTTTGAGATTTGAATACCTAAATCAGAATGAATTTTCGACTTTTTTGCCAATTTTTGTAAATTTTCTGCACCCTGTAACTCCACCGAAAATCACGTCAAACTTTTTTCCTCCAAATCAAGTTTTTTATTTTCATCAGTGATGCTCCACGCAAAATTTCATTGACATCGGATATGTTCATTATGTAAAGCTAGTACGTTCAAACTGGAATTACTGTTAGTAATAAAACCTATATTAATAAACTTAAACTATCTCTATTGCTGTACAAAAAGAAATTCTACTGTCTTCTGTTTCCTTCTCTACTTTGCACAAAAACGCATTTTATGAAAGCAGCAAAACTTATTTTGTAATTTTATCTCTCTTTTTTGATTTTTGTGTATCAAAAAGAAACTAAGCAATTAAAGTTAACAAATAACAAATAACTAAATAACAAATCAGACCAATTCTATGCGCGAGTTGTATGACATATGGCCATTGGCCCCTTACTGATTTCTTCCCTCAAAATATATAAAATGTGTTGGAAAGCATGGATCATAGTCTTTCCCTGAAAATATCCCTGAATTGAAATCCCTGTTTTCATGAAGCACAATGGGATGTTTGTAAGTATTTTGTAAATAAAAAATTTAAAGACTTCTCTATCGATAAAGCTCTCCGCATTAACAAATGATGTTGATGAAATGGTTAATACTCTTAACTTTACTTGCTGCTTGTAACTGTTCGGTCCCACAACGAATTCAAAGCCACTAAGCCATAAATATCATATATGAAATCAAAGAAAAAATTTAACTAGGAGCCATTTTTGAAAGTAAATTTAAAATACGTTCTATTTTAACTATGAAAACTTTTTTAAGAAGCAAGCCAATGCTCTTCAAGAAGTTATCAGGAACTATATTAAAAATTTAAGGAACTCTAATTAAACAACATCAAACCTGACAACCATCATTTAACGAAGTGTGGTAAATGACAAATGAATTTTTAAATGAAATCTTATAAAAGAAGACGAAATCTTAACATACCTACTCTAAAATATGGTGACAGCATATCTAAGACACCCTCAGAGAAAGCAGATTTTTTTGTCAAACATTTTACAAAGTTTTTTAAAAATTCTCTAGCTTATGATAATCCAGCACTTACTTCCGAAGTAGAACATAAGGTATACGCAATTAGTTGTGATGAAGCGGAGGAAAATATACCAAACCTACCAACTGTCTGAAAAGCAATTGCAGCTTTCATAGGGTTAAAAACCAAGAGCACCCGGAATCGACAGCGGGATTCAAATATGGTTTCGTATTGAACTCGATCATACCTATAACCTAAACTATGTCACTTAAAAAAGAGAAAAAGTACATTTCCACTGTACCACCGTGTAATCAATTATCATAATAGTTCAAATGCTATAAGACTGAAATTAAAAAATATTAATTCAGAAATATTGCTTTAAAATCCATAAAATATGTAAAATCGTATATGCTACGCACTTAACTCTGGATTTGAAAGATCCAGAAATGAAAAATGAGCGTTCGCAGATCTGAAAACACTAGAATTACAAAATCTTAAAAATACTATAACTTTGATTCCAGAGCACTTAGAGACTTCTAAAAACTTAAATTGAAGGTGTTGAATAGTACTACTACAGCTGATATATATTTTTTAAATATATTTTTTAGTTGGCGCACTCTTTCAGAAAGTACGATATTCTTACTAATATGAAAAAATTTTTCCTAAAATCTGTTTTAAATATCGTCCTGAGAAATAAAATTGTGTATATATTTATGAGTTAGATTTTTTTTTTCACATAGTCTAGTGTCGTGTTCAAGGCATTCGAATGTTTTTGCCTTTTTTTTACACGAGAAGAATGTTTTGCGCCTCTTTTTGCCGCTCTGAGAATTGCACGACTCAACGTGTTTCCGTTCCATATAATTTAGAGTAATGCAATGATGATGTTATAGTAAAGGTAGAATTAGGAATTTATAAAATATTTTTTTTTATAATTATTGACAAAAACATTGAATTTTAATTTGAGCGTTGCTATTCATCGTCCTATTTTTCATGTGAGAAGTAACAATCTGGGATGTCAAAACCTTTAGTAATTCACGATGTTTATCCGTTTGTAGGTTTTTGCCACTCTAGAAAGAGTAGCAACTGAACGTCTGGCCTATAGTGCTGACACCTGCTTTATTTTCGTTAAAATCCAGAAATTTATAAGGCTTGTTTTTCCGAAAGGATAGTCTTCTTCATTCTCTAGTTTTTTAATAGCAAAAAACCTGTCCTCAGTGAGCTGCTGCCGGTCTTTTAGCAGCTTAAAAAAATTGAGAACAATCTCAAGCTCATCCCACACTTCGTCACCTATTCCCGATATTTCAAATATTACTTAAAATAAAAAATATGTAATGTAATAAATAAATATGTAATGTGACCATATGCACACAAGAACTTTACACATATAGCGTAATAAAGTTGTCGAACGCGATCGATTTTGTTTGAACATATTTTATTTAGTAGCTTACAAACATTTCCCATACATTTAACGGACGGGCCTCGTGAGGTACATTAGGTTCAATTACGGCCTTATTATAAAAACAGATAAGTTTTTTATACGAAAGTAATGCAAATTTTTTTTTAGTTTGTTTTATTACGTTTAGAAAACATTAGCTGGAGTTGTCATAAAATATTTCGGCGCTCAGAGCAAAGAAAACAAATTGACGACTTCTCAAAGTCAAAATGGGACTCAAAAATCCCCCCCCCCATTAGCACATCCTAGGGTTAAGAAGGACGTGCTTGAACTCAAACTGACATTTTTCACAATTGGCTACAAGGTAAGAAATCTTCGACTAGACTTTAGTCTCATTACAATATTACTCCTGTTTTTTATATCTTGCAGTTTAAAATTTAAACTTTGCAAATATTAACTCATAATTAAAACTGTTCTGTACAAGAATTTAAAAAAAAAGAAATGTTACAACATCCATTTTAGCTTTTTGACTTAAATTTTATTATTTTTGTTTAAATTTAAGCCTTATTGGCTTAAATTTAAGTAAAATTTTGCAATACTTTTCGTTTTTAACACAACTTATACTAAATACTAGTAAGTTTGGATACTAAATTTGGATTTAAACCCGTAAAAAGTTAGCCTAGCAAAACTGCGACTCAATATTAGGCGACTCTGTGCATATGTTTGCTTATCGCGCTTGTTATATATAGGTTAATAGCCTGGTGGTTACAGTAGTTAGTATACAAACTGAATGTTGTGCGTTGGAATCTCGCGGTGGTTTGCCATTTTTTTTTATATTTTAATCCAAGGCTGTACTAAATTTGAAACCAAAGCTGGTGTATACTAATATGTAGTACAGAAAAGATTAAATTTTAGTACAATATTTCTCACCGCGTTATGTAGAAACAACTCTATATAAATAGGATCAGCAGAAATTACTGAAACTAAATCGAAAGGTTTTGTCTTCGATTATTTCGTTTATAGTTTCTTGTTGATCTCACGACTTGCCAGTGAAGAGAAAAAAAGAGAAGCTGAATGATTCAAAGTATTTGGTTTTCGTATTTGGTTTTGGTTTTCAAAGTATTTGGCTTTCGCTTTTGTTAAATCGAGTCATTTAATCCAATATCGTTTTGAGTTTAATTTTATATTTTTCTCAATAAAGCAAATATCTAAAAATTTAAATTTATTTATCAGCTACATGAAAAAATAATTTCCGGCCCTCTTTCCCTGAATAAAATGCTGGCTACGCCCATGTGACCACCCGTAATTCTAACACAGTCTAACACAGATTTCATGAAAATATTGTTGCTTACATCTGCGCCTCTCTTGGCATCCAAAAGAACTACAAAATCAAATTAAAATGTAATTATTGATCAAGAAGTTTATTAAATTAGCTGATGAACCTTATATTGTCTAAAATGATTCTGTCGAAGAAGTCAGCAGTGATGAATGTCAGTAGTAAAATGAATATTTGATTTTTTGTACAGATGCATACATATATTTTTTTTACTTTGTATATCATTGCACATGTTGTTAATGAAAACAAAGTTTTCAATTGTAAATAAAATAAAATATGCCTTAAAGTAGAGTTTTTTATCAATACAAATGAACCAAATGGGACCACAGATGTACCTCCTTTACTATATCACCTTAAAAATTAATACCGGTCCAAGGAAGGTACCCCTAAGATCTTACCGATTTCGACCATTTTCAGTATGCATTTAATTTTATATTTGCATAATCTTCTGACCGAGTTTAATTAAGATTGGTCATCTTTTGTTTGTACCTCACTTCTACGAAATTATGTAAAAATACATACACTCCCTGCCAAAAACGCATGACCCAGAAATATTTGTAGAAGGGATTAAAATTTTTTTTTAATTGGTTTTTATACTTAAAATTTTGATAGGAGTTTATTGACATCTTCTTTCCAATAGTGCTAAAAAAAAATGTACATCTAAGGCAAATGGTTCTCAATAGGTTCCCTTATGTAAAAAAAGTCAAAAATACCATTTAAATAGAAAATACAATTGAACGCCTCTAAAACAAAGGCAAGTTTTTTTTACTTGTCTTAAAACGCTCGAAATACCCAAAATGCCTCTTCGCATCAACAATATATGGGATTCTCAGTCGTGGCACTACCGACCGCACGATTCACGAGAGACACCGTGTCTGTTTTGTAGATTCTTGGGTGAATCTTACTAAACCCATAGTTTAGAGTACATTTGTTCTTGTTTAGTTGGTCCAGACATTTATTGTTGAGGATCAACAAAACCTCCATCTTGGATTTTTTGGGATCAGTTTTCGCATACTCAGATTTAGGTTCCAACTTCACTACCTTCCAGTTCTGAGTGGATATAGCTGGGTTGAAGACCTTTAGAATTTCCAGAATCTCCTCAGGTTCAGAAGGGGTGACTGGAACCCGGACTCTGCCTCTTGGTCTTGATGGAATTTCGTCCAAATTTACCGCTTTTAGTCGAGCGCCTGGGTAGACCTCACCGACTTTTCTAATCGCCGCTTTGAATAGCTCAGCGGATCTTTCATTGCCACAGGCCATCAGCTTGACATTGCCCTGAAACCATCCCGCATCCGTGCATGACGGAGGTGGCCAAGGGTTGTCCTTGAGGACCTGCAAGGCGACCTTAGCGAGCGAAACCTCTATCCAGCTCCATTGGTGCTTGGGTATCTTACCATCTTCGCTGTTCTGGTATATCACCCCTGCAATTATGCTGTTCTTAGCAACCTCTGCGAAGGATCTTGCTCCTACACCATGGGCTTTAGCCCTCTTGGAGGTCGGGTTCAGGGAAGGTTCCTGCACAGATCGATTTCTTTTTGTGGCTGTAATTTTTTGCCGGGGACGCTCTAGTGTGAAGTCTGGTAAGACTTTTTTTGCCCACTCGATATCCTCCTTAATTTTTTCAATGTCGCTCTTCCAGACCTGACCTTTCTTAATAGGGTCAGTGGCCAGATGTCGAAGAATTCGGGATGCCTTTTTGTGGTTTGCGTAACCTGCTTTAAGATGATCCCTTCTTTCATAATCGGCCGCCCTAGCACTGACCATTACACCCAAATAAAAGCTTCGTACTATGTACAAAACAATTATTATATTCTACAAAGCTTTTTGTTCTCTTCAGCCTACGAACGACTTTGTAAGTAATACAAATGACCGTTTGTACATTATACAAAGAAATATTTGTACATTTTACAAAGCATTCGTTTCATCTACAAAGATACGAACAAATACATATACGAACGCTGCTGCCACCGCTTTGTATATTATCAAACAATGTTCGGTCAGGTCACAAATTTATACATTATAGATTTTTACAAACTAGCGTTTGTAGAATGTACAAAGTTACGAATTCAAAATTTTTTTTTTATGCGGCCAACACTACAAACATTTGTACTATGTACAAAGCATTTGTACATTCTACGAATAGCCTCTGTTTGTATTTCTACAAAGATTTTATTCGTAATTTTATCCTAAATATTTTTTGGGTGTGGGATTTCCTTAGCCCCCGATCCACTAGATGAACCCGCGTCTCCGCGTCGATTATCATCAGTGTTCGAGGAACTAGAGCGTCCAATGCCCGATGCACAGGCTTTCGATGTGCTTGCTATTGCTGAGAGGGGGTGATGATTAGATGGTATCACTATCATCGACTGACTCTTATTTCTAATTGAGAAGCTTGGGGGTGCCATAGCTCTTTCGTCGGAACATAAAGTCCCTACCGGGTTTTTTTAGAGTTCCGGATCCCCTTTTGGGTGTTGAAGTATTTTTGTTTTTGCATTTATGTTATCCATATTAAATCCCACGAGTGGCGGAGAGAGGAAGGTTGACCCAGGCAGAGATCCGCAGTACCTGGGTAGGGCTGATTAGAACCGGCGTTCACCAGGTATGCGGAGCAAACCGTTCAAGACCGAGCAATTATTTGAAACTGGGTTCTCGGCCAGGCTGATCCTCGGCACGGTACGTGTGACACCTTCATCCGACCCAGGGGGAAAGAGAATGAATACTAGAGAAAAAGGAGGCGGTCTTAGTTGTTCTCACAGAATTCGTAGGGTAACACAACCTTGTGAAGAACGTAAGCTTCCCCCACACCCAGCGATCGGAGCGACCACTTACCTCAGGGTGCTGCCGGAGTCGTGGGGGATCTTATATATTAAATTATTTAAAAACAAATTTGTTTTGTATAATTTTTTGCGATTGAAAATCTTTGGTCAATCGTGAAAAGACGGCTCGGGCAGTACGAAGCAGCCCCAACAAACATGGGTAACCTTTGGGATCGTGTAAATGCGGAATGGAATCGAATTCCAAAAGATTTTATCGAAAATTTGGTAGAGAGCATGCCAAACCGCGTAAATCAAGTTATTTTTAATAAGGGTCTATGGACCAAATATTGAAATTGGATTAGTTATTAATTTTCTTGAAACGTGCAAAATTGAGTTTATAGGGTTATTTTCATTTTTTCTTTCAGACTCTATGAATTCATCACATTTATTATTGTTGCTTTACTTCTATTTGTTACGAATAAAATAATAAAAATAAAATTAAATATTTTGTTTGATTTGCTTGTATGGTTTTGTTTTTGTGGATGACGAAAGTCAGTGTCTTGAACATGCACTCACTTGTGCTCGCCACTGTATGTGCGTTAGGGTGGAGCGATTTGAACATCTTAATGGGCGCTTTGCGTTTCTGATTCTTTGGATTGTACTAAAAAGTCCACTAGACCATACGTCTACGGTGAAAATCGAGCTTCCAGATTTTGACTTGCAGTTTTTTCTCAGACTTTTGTCACGTTTTTTTTTTGGCCTATAACATCCAAACCATTGAGATTTTTGTCTTAGTATTGGATCGAAAATCTCAATGGTTTGGCTGTTATAGGCCAAAATATCCAAAAAAAAAGACGTGACAAAAGTCTGAGAAAAAACTGCAAGTCAAAATCTGGAAGCTCGATTTTCACCGTAGACGTATGGTCTAGTGGACTTTTTTACCCAGTACAATCCTAAGAATCAGAAACGCGAAGCGCCCATTAACACTTTTTTCCTTCCATACTAATCGCCCCACTCTAATGTGCGTATTTTAAAAGTAATTCAAAATTCAAATTTTAGTTAACAAAACATATTTTTTATATGGAAAATATATAATGCATAAAATAAATAATTCGAATTTATTTTGATATTTCAAAAATGAATAAAATTTTCAAAGCACAAACTTTTCTCATACGAATATATGAATTTCTTCTTCTTAGATTTTGCTTTTTTGTGACTTTGAAGAAGCGTCAAAACTTTTAGTAAGACACTCATTTTATTCGTACTCTAACTAATATTTTGGCATGTATTTCTTCTTTGAACGATGAGTATTAAAAGCTATTATTAAGTTGTACCCTAAATTTCACCTAAAATCCTTAAATGGGCTTGAAAAAATTTGTCAAAATTACTCCCATACAAATCGCTCTGTAAGACGTAATTCTACGTAAAAAAAACCATTTTTCAGTTTTAGTAGCTTATAAGCCAAGCCTCTTATATGTAAACTAGATATTTTATATATTGTACAAATGAATCATAAATAAAGAAAATTTAGAATAAAAATTAATTTTTTTTTTTTATTTTAATTTGCTTACTTAAAACCACTTTTTGCAAAAAAAATATAGATATGTATATGTACTACCATGCCACTGTTGTCAGCGGCTTCACCACGGAAGTTTTTTTATCAATTTCTTTAACGCTTTAAAGACTGGACAATTTTTTCACACATGGGATAATTTTTACCTATTTTTGATTTTGACCAATTTTTATGTGATACGGCTAGATTTTTTTCTTTTGTTTTGTTTTTGAGCACCGCTCTGCATTTATATGTATCTCACTTTTCGCCTTACTCGAGGCTCATGAGTTTTTTTTATTGCGCTTTGCTAGCATGGTACAATGGTACAATTATTTGACAAGGTAGCCGTGACAGTTTTTTGGCGATTGGTAGCTGTCAAAAATAGCTCAAGAAGTTGAAGTTTGCTACTGTTGACTAGCTATGTGCTTATTTCTAACTTTTCTTTGATTCATTTAATTTATTCGCGAAGTTTATTGAAATGTTTTAAGTTTGCTGCGGTTGACTAGCTATGTTTAAGTCATCGCTTATTTTTTCACTTTTCTTTGATTAATTGCATGAATAGCTAATTTTGACAATTACCCATTGCCGCTTCTGAGAAAAAAGTCAGTCTACGCTACTACCTTGTCAGTAATTGTGCCATGTGCTAGCCTAGCACGAAGAGAAAGAGAAAAATAGAGAGCAACATGGAGTTTATTGAAACTCTCGCAACCAGCGTTGCCAGACGTTTTTGAAAAAAACTGTAAGTTGCAAAAAAAACTATAACCCTAAAAACGAAACCGTATTTCAGCAAAAAAAAAAAACTGTAACCCTAAAGAAACAGAAAGCTTTATTTTGTTGGTATTTATTAAAATGAAAATAATAAAAAACAATTCATTTACGAAAACAAAAACAATAACATAAGTAGTTAAAAAAAACTTAAAATAGCATTTGTACTTTTGAATAGATCACATTTTGTTTTTGAAATTAGATTTAATTATTTTTCGTAAATTGCCTTGTCAATTTTTGCGTACGTTTGGTTCGATTTATCAAACTTAATACAGATGTATTCTTTTTTAAGAAATCTTTTGTTCTTAGAATTTTACAAAGTGCTGGAATCTGTAACTTATTTCTCAGTTTTGTTTTATTAATATTAATTACTGAAAATATTCTTTTAGCTTTTGAAGTGGCTATTGTAATGCATGAAACAGCAGAAACCATTTTTCCCAAAAAAAGATATGCTTCACTACCATCTTATTTTTTATTTTTAAAGTAGATTCCCAAAAAACTTATGTATTACTGCCAACATTTAAATTTAAATCGCCGAAATCACTTTGACGAAATTCGTGCCATTCATCATCAACTTCTTAAAATTCGTCAATGCTTATAACAATTGTCAAATGTCGACTCAATTTCGATATAGATGGTTGATAACTATTTAAAACTTTACTTGGGGACAGAAGTTCCACATCCTTTAAAAATTAATTTTCAAATTCAAATTTCATTAACAGTTTATAACATAGCTCAACTTAAAATTTTACGCAATGTTCTCTGAAATCGATTTCCTCGATTTGGGATGGTAAAATTGCAATGATGGAATATAATTGCAGGGCTAAAATGTTGTCACAAGGCATTTATTTATAAATTTTTTTATTATCAAAATAAAAATTAGAAACCAAAAATATTTCAATTTATTATTTCACATCTGAAATTAAAAATAAAACTGTAATTTGCACTACGAGTCAATTAAAAAGCTGTAAGCCTGTTCAAAAAACTGTAATTTACACTTAAAACTGTGAATATGGCAACGCTGCTCGCAACACAAACGTGTCAAGAGACAACGAATAAGCAATGCGTTGCAGCAGGGATGATTTCTTAAAAAATTCAATGCCTTAATTAAATATACTTATTATTAAAATTTTGAAAGAAAAATATCCCTAAATAAATTTGTAGCACCAATATGATGTATTAAAATGTTTTTCATAAAAATCGACCTAATACTTTTGGAGTAAGGTCGTAACTTTAAATTTGCAGTTAAATTTTATATAATAGTATAGATATAGATATAGATAGTTATAGAAGAAGATATAGATAGATATCGCATGCATGCATTAAGGCCGGAAACCAACTAAGCTAATAACAAAGTTTTATTTGCTGAGGTCTCTAACTTAAACTGGAAATAACCTAAAATCACAAATGCAAGCAAGTTGCACAAAATTCGTCAAGTTTTGCATTTACTTAAGACTGACATTTATACAACCCCGAAAGCTCGGTCAGACTGCCGTGGCTGCAGTTATTATAACTGACCTAAATATGATTTTGCGGTTGCAGCTTCTGCGGTAGAAGGGTGGGCATGCATGTGAGTGTGTGTGTTTTCAACTCATGTGTTTAATTCTGTGCGTCCATGTGGCTGTGACCGCTTGTATGTAGCATATGTTTTAATGACACAACATTAAAACAAAAAATCTTTTCAAACTTTGATTAAGTTTTGTGAAAATTACATTAAAAGTGAAACATGAGATGCTGTAAAGGTTTAAATGCTTTAAATTTGCCGAATGTAGGTCAGTTGTTAGTGGCACTTAGGCAAGGATATTGCTTGGAGCTTATGCTTTTTTTTTTGTTGCTGTTGCTTGTTGAACAAACAATCTGTCAGCAGTTGAAGATGCAAAGTTAAAAAAAAATAAAATATGTTTTCGGCATGCTTTTAATATTTATCTAATCTCCATATTACTCATATTAAAGTCTTTTAAATTAAAACCAACATGTCTTTTGCCAGGGACTTATGCACAGTGTAACAATTTGATATACGCTGCGGCTTTGACACAAACTATAAGGAGTTGTCGTTTAACAATGAAAAAATGTCGCATTTATTTACACTATTACGATTACGACTAATAACAACGACTAACGATAAATACGACCTACTAACTTTATAAGATATGCTTAGCTTAGGTAAGATTTGAGATAGTCGAAAGGACTATTTATAGCTTTTGTTTTAATTTTTTCAGGTTTTTATGAAAAAAGCTGAACTGAAAAAAGTAAAGTTTGATTCTAAGACTAAAGACTTTGGTCCTTTCGACTATCTCAAATCTTACCTTAGCTAAGCATATCTTATAAAGTTAGTAGGACGTACTTATCGTTAGACGTTGTTATTAGTCGTAGTCGTAATAGTGTAAATAAATGCGACATTTTTTCATTGTTAAACGACAACTCCTTAAAGTTTGTGTCAAAGCCGCAGCGTATATCAAATTGTTACACTGTGCATAAGTCCATGGCAAAAGGGAAGCCGCTCGGAAGCCGCTCGATTTTAATGCGCTTTACTATGTCGATGTCAGCGTACAGCTCATACAGTTCATCATTCCACCGTATTCGGTACTCGCCATTGACGCAGATTGGTCCGTAGATCTTACGAAGAATCTTTCTCTCGAATGCTCCTAAAGTCTTTTCATCTAAACTGCTCAGCGTCCAGGTTTGTGATGCGCAAAGTAGGACGGGCATGATGAGCGATTTATAGAGCGTGATTTTCGTTCGTCCAGAGAGGGCTCTGCTTCTCAATTGCCTACTGAGCCCAAAGTAACACCTGTTGGCAAGAGTTATTCTTCGTTTGATCTCAATGCTGATGTCGTTGGTTGAATTAATGCTGGATCCCAGATAAACGAAGTTCTTCACAACCTCGAAGGAGGTATTGTCAACGGTAACGTGGGTTCCAAGACGCTGGGACTGTTTGTTTGTTGACACTAAGTATTTCGTCTTATCTGCATAAGTGAATGCAGATTCACTGACAGACCCATTCGACTTGACTCTCTTTCTAATCTGGAAAATGCTGCACTGACTTCGCGCGTATTATGGCCAATGATATCTATGTCATCAGCATACTCAAGCAGCATAACACTCTTGTAGAATATTGTGGGGAGAGTATAATAAATGGTGGGGAGAGGTCCTTCTCGATTTTAACTGCGCTGCTGGTGTTGCTCAGTGTCATCCTGCAAAGTCGTATTAGTTTTGCAGGAATACCAAATTCAGACATGGTGGAGTACAGGTGCTTCCTTATTGGGCTGTCGAAGGCGGCTTTGTAGTCGACAAAAAGATGGTGAGTGTCGACTTGTTTTTCTTGAGTCTTCTCCAAGATTTGTCGTAGCGTGAAAATCTGGTCGATGGTGGACTTTCCAGGTCTGAAGCCACACTGATAAGGTCCAATCAGTTCGTTTACAATGGGCTTCAATCTTTGACATAAAACGCTCTACAGGACCTTATATGCGATATTAAGAAGGCTTATCCCACGGTGATTGGCACAGATAGTGGGATCGCCTTTCTTGTGGATTGGGCAGAGCACACTGAGATTCCAATCGTTCGGAATGCATTCTTCCGACCATATTCTGCATAGAAGCTCGTGAATGCATTTAAGTAGAGCTTCGCCTCCGTTCTTAAACAGCTCAGCAGATAAGCCATCAGCTCCCGCGGCTTTTTTATTTTTATGCCGAGCTATAGCTGTCAGAACTTCATCATAGTCGGGCAGCGGAACCTCAACGCTGTCATCCAAAATTGTGGTTTCCGGAATATCATCTCTTTTGGCGTGATTGTTGTCAGCGTCGCCATTTAGAAGCTTAGAGAAGTGTTCCCTCCATAACGTCAGTTTACTCTGGATATCTGTCACTAGATTCCCGTCTTCATCCTTGCAGGAAGAGGCCCCGGTTTTAAAACCATCGGCAAGGCGTCTTATTTTTTCGAAAAATTTTCGGGCCTCATTCCTGTCACCATACATCTCAATCTTCTCCTGCTCGCGCTTTTCTGCCTCTCTTTTTTCCGCCTGAAAATATGTCTCTCTTCCCTCCTCTTTTCTTTGTATCGCTCCTTAGCAGCGCGCGTTACAACCGACTGCAGGGTGGCTTTGTATGTGGCGTCTTTCTCTGCAGTGGCGTCGCGACACTCCTGGTCGTACCACTGGTTTCGGCGAGGGCGTTGGTAGCCAATCACCTCTTCAGCAGCCGCACGCATGGAGCTGGAAATGTGTGTCCACTGCGCGCATATATCATCGATTGGAGGAGTGCTTTGAAGCAGGAGTGAGAGTCGAGTGGCGAAAGCATCGGCTGTCTGTTTCGATTGCAGCTTGTCGACGTCTAGCTTTCTCTGTGTAGGGTTGCGTGTATTCTTAGCTGCGCACAGACGTGTACGGATCTTGGCTGCAACAAGATAGCGATCCGAGTCAATGTTTGCACCACGGATCGTGCGTACATCCAATACACTGGAAGAGAGCCTTCCGTCGATCAAAACGTGATCAATTTGATTCTTGGTTTTTTGATCAGGGGACATCCAGGTGGCTTTATGAATATTGAGATGCTTGAATCTAGTGCTACTTACGACCATGTTTCGTGCTGCGGCGAAGTCAATCAGCCTCATTCCGTTATCGGAGGTGTTGTCGTGGAGGCTGAACTTTCCGACTGTATTTGGCTTGCTAAACGCGAATATCGCAATAAAAAATTTCTATGGATAAGTTTTTGAGATATGACCTTTTGAAAATTTTTCCCCTTTTTCCAGGATATATTGTCGTAAATACAAACCTATCTCGAGAACGGATTGACCATTTTCAAAAAATGAGACACTAAGCTAAAAGATAACTAGCTAAATTACTTGCAACAGCTTTTTGCAGATTTTGTCATTTGGCCCAGTAGTTTTGACGCTATCGGAATAAATTCCAGATTTTGTTTTTGTTGAAAAAAATCAAGTCGAATAATGTTTCAATAAGCAAAAAAAAAAAAAAAAATCGAAATTACAAAAAATTTCTCAGTTTATCATTTTCTACGTAAAAACAGTTTTTTGAAGAAAAGAACACAGTACTATTGAAGAAAATTCATGATATATAGAACCAAAACAATTAGGCAAACCACATAATTTTTAGAAGAATCTTATTGCTTTTTATAAGAAAACTTTTAAAAACATTAACAAAATCTTATCAAAACTTCTTGTTTTTTAAGAAGAAATCTTATAGATTTAATAAGATTTATTTTTGAAATGTAACAAGGACATCTTATTGATTTAATAAGATTTATTTTTAAATTATAATAAAGACATATTTTTAAATCAAAACGGAATCTTATCAACCTTTTACATAGAAATATACTTTTAATTGCCTGTAATATTATCAAAACGATGAAGAATTTGATGAAGAGGAAATCTTCCATTGTCCACTCTTTTTCGTCAAGATGTGGGTATTATTGGCATAAGAAATGGAGTTCCAATGCTTAATAATATCTTCCCAAACGTGAGTATATTTTTATTTGTGCAATAACATATGTCTGTGATCATTTTTATTTTAGATCGAACTTTCTTTTGATGATGTAAACCAATGGGTTGAAGAAATTCATGATTTCTCTTCCTCTAAAGCAGTGTTTGGCAAACACGAGCGCACACACACAAACGTAACATATGCCTCTGTTCGTTTGCTGAGAGATAGACTGAACGCTGCTAAGCTTTACACCTCGGCTATGCAGTATTTCTCTGCTACGCCGCATCGTTTGTGTGCTTTGCCGATCATGGCTGTGTGAAAAAAACGATTTGTGCCGAGCACGCGTGCCTATGGCGTGCCAAACACTGCTCTAAAGAGAGCGTGCAAAATGTCGAAAATGTCGAAATCAACTTTCCGGGAGAAGAACAATCGAAAATAAAGCATTTTGAAGTCATAAAACATTTTGAAATGTGCATCAAATGGAGCGAACAGAATAATATTGATTCTTCGAAATCGATAGTTTTGAGAGAACTTCAAGAATAAGCAAATCGTATAAGCCTAGTAGTTCCTCAAAAGCAAACAACATATAATCAATTCTTCAAATCTTCATAGACTCTTTTCTTTTTCATAAAATGGAGTTTTTATAAATAGTCTCTTATAATAATCTCTTAGTTTTTATAAATAATTGCTTGCCAATATTAAATAAAATTACTGAATTTTATATTTTTAATGTTTTCCATTATTTTTATTTTTATTAAATATTTATAATAATAAAAACATACATATAATAAAACTAAAAAATATTTTTACTTTGCAGGTTCAACAATCAAAAAATTCTTTCGATATAACGAAATTTTCGATTTAACGATAAGGGCTGACAATATATAGATCGTTATATCGAGACACTACTGTACATTCAAAGTTGTTGCATAAATAAGTTTTTTAACTTAACAAGCAAGACAGTTTTCAAAAAATTGATTAATAATAAAACATAAAAATTTATAAAAACATATAACATTAATATTTTAGAAAAGTGCATTTTGGTTGTACTCAGTACTGTAAATTTAGTGAAGGGGACTTACGCTTTCAGAATTTAAAAATAACGCATGTAAACAATTTTTGTATGAAAGTTATTATACCTATTGAAAAAGTTTATTTTGTGCATTATTCATTGTCGCAGGAAAGCCTTCAATTTGACTTTGTCATCAAAATACCCGGCGCTGTCGAGGCCTTCAAAGAAAGTGGCGACATCCTCAATCTCCATTTTTTGAAGAACCTCCTTCGAGTTTACTCCATAAATTTTTAGTTAAGTCAAAATTGAGTCACTCAAGCCCTACGACTGAAATATGGCTTGAGTTTCCAGAATTTCAACCTCGTCGAAAATAAGTTCGGGAACATAAGTATCATTATCTACTATCACATATTTTTATTTTACTTAAAATAAATTAAATCCATAATAAGCTTCATGAATTCACTTCACAATTATGACTGAAAGCTAAAGCAAAGAATAAGTTGCATTTTCACCGTTTCTACCTTCTTAATCTTCTCTCTTCTTAAACTTTGGAGAGTGAAAAAAGATTTTCTTATTAAAGTATTAATAAAATTACAACATCATTTCATTCATTTAATAAGAAATCTTATCAAAAAATGTTTGATAGTAGTTGTAAAATTGTAATAAGATTTTCTATATGGAATTGAAGAGATTTCTCTATGAAAAATTCTTATTATTTGGTAGTATTAATAAGAAAACCTCATAAAATAGCTCAATCAGGTGATCTTATTGACTTTATGTAGTGGTTTTTGGCTGTGTGTAGAAAAATGAAGTTATGGACCATTGAGTGAAGGTACCAAAATTTTCGTTCTTTTTACGTGCAAAATTCTACATTTTTTTATTTAATTAGCACATATTTCAAATTCAATTAGCCCAATTATTATTAAATTGATTTATTTATCTTTTAATTTATTTTGAATGTGAAACAGATACGCCCACCTCCTGCCCACGGTATAGTAACTTTTTGCAAACGTATTATTAATGAATTTCAGATAAAAACAAGCAAAAAACAAGCATTCTCTGTATTAATTTAAATTTAGTTCATATTCTTATGCATGTTTCCAGTTCTTATCATTCTTACAACAAGTGCAAACATGTCCTTAAAGATACACTTTCTGCATTCAAACTTAGATTGTTTCCCCCCGGGAAAAAATCATTTTTAAATATTACCAGCCATTTCGTATCAAAAACAATAAATTAAATGTTGAATACTTTTCTGAACTGTCTATTTTATCATTTTCTTGTCTTTATTTTATCTCTTGCCAATGGGCAATTCCACGTCAGACGACACTTCCCAGGAAATTTTTTTTTTTGTAATTTTGCTTATACTCGATCCTATGCCTAAGTGTATGTTCGCGGTACATATTTATCTGTATTTTAAAAAAATTAATTTTGACATTCTCGCCTGGAGTATGCTGCTGTCTATGATAGTACGAATAGCGAATAAGTAAATATCTTACTATTTTTTTCATTTTTATCTTTATAAACAAAGTAAAAAAAAGTTAAAGCACTTCAAATTGAAAATTTGCATTCTTGGTAATACGTCACATTTTCTAAAACGTTTATTTTAAAGAAATAACAGTATTTTCTATACAAAAAGTATTAAAAACAGTCAAAAAGATTCTAAAGAATGTATTACACAAAACTATTGTTTGCGCTCTAAGAAAAATGTTGCACAATATATTCTGAAAGATATAATTCTTTAAAAGCTCAGAATTGTAAGGTCACACCCGTCACAGTCTTTTGATTGTCATTCTGAGCAGAAAACGCGTTCTTTCAGTGTCCACCTATTATTTTAAGTTTGTAAACTTAACAACCTTTGGAATCGAAGCCCTCTTTTTAACAAGAAATTTAATACATCGGAATTATAAGCAAAAATGTGAGAATATGATCTCACCCGTCACAATGGAAATGCCCTAATTCAACATCTCTGTCTTATTTCCTTTTTTTTTTTTTTTATTCTTTTTATTTTTCTTCTTATTCTGTCTTTTTTAGAGACATATGTAGAGGTATTACATTTAAAATTAAAGTTTTTAATAAAAATTAAATTCAGATGTGTTTACACTAAATCAACAGGCATCAAATGGAAAAAGCATTAAAAGACAGAATTTGGGTGTGCGGAGAATATTAATTTGCTTGAATCAAGCTTAAAAGCAAATCAGCAAAACTTTGCTCAATCACAATGTGATTTTTGAAAAAGATTGCTAAATTGCAATCATTCCTCGTGTATTTAGGAAAAAGCAAGATTTTGATTAAATTCAAGCAAGTTATTATAAACTGAAAAGCAAATTTTTACTTAATTCAAGTAAATATTTGCTTAGTTATTATAAATTGGAATAGCAATTTTTTACTTAATTCAAGCAAATATTTGCTCAGTTATTATTTATTTATTTATTTATTTATTTATTATGTTGACTTTAGAAAAAACTTTAATTTATTTATTTTTTTACTTGATTGCTAAACCTTAACAGGTTTTATAGCAAATTTAAAATTATAAAATAAGATATTTAATACAATTCAAAAATATAAAGTATGATTTTGAATGAAATAATGTATTTTTAACAAACTAAAAAGTTTTAGTAAATTGCTTGAAGTATATAATTTTATTAAAGTATAAAAAATAATAGAAAAAAAGTTAAATCAAAATCGATAAAATCAGACAGCATAGCAGGGTTGCGTATTCAAGACAAACAAGGTCAAGTTAGCAACAATTTTTGTATACGGCGGAGTCGTGTGACAAACAAGGTCTCATACCCAATAAAACACCACTCCAATAGGTATATATATAATATATATCGTTCTGTCTCCCTGAAGCCGGTGAAATCCTGGCTTGACAGGGTGGTTACTCGACAAACTAGGTCAACTTCACCAAACCAATTTTCATAAAATAAAGAAAATCAGTTGCGAACGCAGGCACCAAGACAAACTAGGTCTTATCGGCCACTCATATTAATATATTACAAATCGATCTAACGTAGTGTTTCAAGAGGTAAAAAGACACCAAGACACCACGGTACCGTCGACAAGTGTAGTTACAATCATCATGAAGTTATGAGGCAACTGAAGATCCCAGGTTTAGGTCCATTCAGATTACTTATATGTTTATCCACCAAAATTTAACATTTTACGCTTAGGTCCATTTATCCATTTAGATTGTTATATTAATTTATAATTATTCCAATTATAAATTGGAATAGCAAATTTTTACTTATTTTAAGCAAATATTTGCTTAGTTATTATAAGCTTAAATAGCAAATTTTTACCCAATTCAAGCACATTTCTTCTAAACCCACGAGCACACGTTTATTCTTAATGAAGACAATTAGACGACGATTGGTTAACAACTGCGATGTTCCAATGGATAAGCCCATGCACTTACACTCACGCGGCCGAGTTTAAAATCTCTAGCTGTTGGGATTTTTCAATTTAATTAAATTTTAATAATTATTTCGCTTCGAAAATATGCTAGATTTCAGCAAAACCTAATCAAAATTCAATTTATAATAACTAAGCAAATACTTGCTTGAATTAAGTAAAAAATGAGTTTTCTCCGTGTACCTTCACTGAATGGCCCATAACTTCATTATTCCACCATTAATTTTCTTTAATAGTACTGCGTTCTTTTTTTAAAAAATCTATTTTTACGTAAATAAAAATATAAACTGAGATGTTTTTTGTAATTTCTATTTTTTTTTTGTGTTGAAACATTTTTCGACTTCATTTGAAAAAAAGATCTGGATTTTCTTCCGATAACGTCAAAATTACTGGGTCAAATGACAAAATTTTTTCAAAATAGTTGTAAGTAATTTCATTATCTTTGATTTGGTGTTTCAATTTTTGAAATTGGCCAATCCACTCTCAAGATAGCTTGATATATATGACACTATATTCTGGAAAAAGGAAAAAATTTTCAAAACGTCATATCTCAAAAATCTATACATAGAAAAATTTATTATTGCAATATTCGTATTCAGCAGGCTAAAGTCTATAAGAAAAGTATAGTGGGATGGGGATCTCAGAAAATTTTTTGCATTTTAGTGCCTAGTGTTATTTTTATTCTTTTTCATATAAATTTTAAAAAATTTTTTAAAGCCTAATATCAATTTAACCACGACATTTCGATATTAATATAAAAACGTCTTGTTTGAAAAATTAATTGAAAACACTTTTTCTTCAAAATGGCTACAGTCGTGTTTAAATGTTTATATGAGAATTTTAAGAAATAAGAAAAATTTGTGTAGAGAAAAATGAGAAAAATTATCGTCCATCTTAAAACATATGTATTGTTTTCTGCGTATTCTTTTGCAACGAATGTGGTTTTAAAGGTTGGAATTTTGATCATTGTAAACAGTTAAGCCAGCAGGTTAAACAAAAAGTTTTTAATCTAAGCCTTCTGAGTCACGGACATTTCAACTGAAAATTGTTCTAAAAATTAGCTTAAGCTGGAGTACGTTTTCAAATTATTATTTTAACAAAACAAAATTAAATAAAATGTTATTTCATTCACAAAACAGAGATTTATTATATCTAGCTTTGATTATATGCATAAATAATGCTTATCAAACAATAACAATAACAAAAACAAAAACAAGCAACAGCAACAAAAACAACTACAACAACTACAAAACAGTAGCAGCATGGCAATTATATCACAGCAATGATAAACAAACATATAATAAATTCATAAAATTTCGTGTGCAGATTTGCGCGCATAATAATTCACTTTTCTTATCAATGCGGCAAAAACAACAACAAGAAAAACAGCAAAAATGATGGTAAAAGCAATTATATTGCCATGTTTGTTATTTAAAAAAAATTTTTTTTTATTTCATTGTCTATTTTTTGTTCCTGTTATATCTTTTTTATTATTTTTTTTTTTCAAAGCAATTTATGCTTTTTCAAATGCCTACAATAATTATGCACCATAAAAAAATGACCGGACAGCATGTGTTTTGTTGTCATTGATCATTGATTTGTAGTTTTTTGTTGCTTGATATTTATGATAAATATATTTTCCGCATGCTTGAAATGCTGCAACCTGCATTAAAAAATGATGCATAACAATTACTTTATACAAATGAGCACACAAAGGAAAATTCATATAAATTTATCAATTTATGTGAAGGCATGCTGCAGGTACAAAGGATTACATAAATCATTGCAACAGAAATATGAACTAAGGCGCACCACCTTACTGTAAATAATGCAAATATGTCAAGATAGTCAGGCAAAGCTGTTCTATCTTCTCCAGCATTGCATCAATGTCGTCACATATTTTTTGTTCCAAAACGATATAGCGTAAAACTGCAGCATTACTTAGACATTGGATGGCAAAACAAGTGCCCTTTAAAAATTATGTAATTTTTTATTTATATACTACCCCAACAACAATCAGCTCGTACGTCTGAACATTTTTTTAATATTTACATTTTCAATTTTAATTTATATTTAGACCACAATATCTTTGATGCAACAAAGCTTTTTGTATTCCTAAAGCTTTAAATGTCTTTTCTAAGGCCGCATTCATTGTGGACGTATTAGTTTAAGCTGATTCATAAAGCAGTTTTGTTGAGCATTTTTGATCATAGTGATGATAAATGCTTATTCAATGCTGCACAAAGTAGCTTCTTGAGCTTATTGCTGTTTATAGTGCGCGCTTTCTGCTTGTGTGAACAAGAGAGATGGATATATTAGCTCTGAAACCATTCAAAGAGTAGCTTTATGCTCGGAGTCAGCTTGCACTATAAACACTTTCAACTTTTTCAATATATATATATACTACAGACAGCAAAACCTCTCAGCTCAGAAAAAAGCGTTCACTATGAATGCGGCCTTAGAAATTACATTTTAAGTTTTGGGAATACAATAAACTTTGTTGTATCAAAAACATTGGTTTCTAAATATAAATAAAAGTTGAAAGTGTTAATATTAAAAAAATTTTTAGGCTTACGAACTGATTGTCGTTGGAGTAGTAGTTACTTCAGCGTTCACTTGAGAAACGTTATTATCTATTAAAAAAAAAACAACGAACAACAAATCTCAGCACTCAGCTAGAATAATCTGTAGCTCTCAACAGCTTTTTTAAATATGTTAACGTTTATTTTGCAACAAGTCTGATGCTAGCAACGTTTCTGTTATTTATTCCTGTTTGTCACTTGCTTTATATGTTTGTAGCTTGACATATAAATATACCCTGCAGTCCAAGGCATTGTGCACGAAAATATCATGATGATTTCTTAAAGAAACTTACTGCATGAGATACATTTGTGGATAACTATTTAACAAATCCGTCTCATTTTCGTTCATCGAAAGCAGAAAGTTTTCAAACAGTGCACGAATTTGGAATTTTTACATGAGATTTTCGTCAAGGAAATGTATGACAGAGTAAGCATGTTTCGTCAAAGAAAAATCGTGCATGATTCGTTAAAGACTCCCTTACGACTAGGACTACTGGGTAGTGGAACTATTGAAAAACCCATATGATTTTAAAAAAGTAATAGCTTTCTACAATGCTTGTTTGAAACGGATTCAAACAGCGCACAGTGTAACGATACCATATATAGAAGGAGTTACACTAGAGTAACGAAAATTTCTGAAAATACTTTTTTGATAAGAGAATTATTCTCACAAAGGTGCGATCAAATCGAATGAATTTCACGCCATCTTCTCATATAGCCGAAATCGGGAAGGTGGTATATTTCCCCAAAAAAGTATCCCAGATCAATAACATTTTGTACACCTTGTTTTATAACAGCAACAACTAGATTGTGTGAAAACGAACCAAATCAGATGACTCATACGCCTACCCCTCATATAAACGAAATTTGTAAAGTGGGATATTTCCCCAAAAAAGCGTCCCTGAGCTAGATGCTTAGATAGAAAGTTTTTTGATAATGCTATATATTTTAAAGTTTTAATTTAATTGTATTTACTTTAATAACTAACTTCAACAATTCTTATGTTATCTCTGTTATTATTTTGATAGAACTTCGAAAATTTACTAAAAAGGTACTTCCACAAAAATGTAATTTTTGTAAAGAATTGCAGGTCTTTGGAATAAATGTTTCTTTCGTACATTTATTTTTACACATCTAAAAATCATATTAAAATATTTCAGAGGCACTATTTCGTTTCTTATTAAAAAATCACTTTCGAAATTGGAGAACTTTTTACTTTTTTGTTAAAACGAAAGAGTTATAACTAATGCTTCCATCCGTACTGTATTTTGCAGGACAGTCCTGATTTTCCTGGTTCGAGCAAAGTCCAGCGTCCTGTTAAACGCTCTCAAAATCCTGCTTTTTATTATTTTGTCCTATTTTTTTTTTCTCTCATGTTTGCAATTTAGTCCATTTTGTTTACTACTCATACTTATTTTAGTAATAAGTCAAAAATTTCCCTTTTTATACTTTTTTTTTTTTTTTTGCAACCCTGTTAAAAGGGTCTGTGCAAATCATTTTTAAACTTGTCGAAATGTCGCAGTGAAAGTGTGTGTTAAGCAATCAACTTAAAAAAATATTCATTCCTGGAGAAAACATGCAGTGAAAGAGAGGTGTTCTGCTCAAAGTGCAAATGAGTAAATGGAAAATATAATTAATAAGACCATTTTAATAAGAATATTTTTTTTTATTTTTGTAATATAACAAAATAAATTATTTGTAATATAACAAAACTATATTGAATATAATTGAACATTTAAATAAGACGATTTAGATCCGTTTTTGTTATAAAAAAATTACATATTGGACACGAATACATAATATTAATTTAAAGGTGATTAATGCTGAAGATTAATGCTGAAATTCCAAAAATAAATAATAAATTTAATAATATTATATCATTAAGAATTATGAAATACTTTTTTCATTCTTTCAACATGCAAGTAATAACCATTTTTCGAATTTAAATTGCGTCCTGCGAAAATGTCTCTTTCTTGCGATATGTCCTGTAAATCCTGTAAAATCTCAAAAATTTTGTCAATTTGTACTGCTTTTGGTGAAAAAAGAGATGGAATTGTTATGCTTTGTTTTCACTATGTCATTTTTATGACGATACAAAAGTTTATCACCTGAAACATTACCTTAATAAAACTCTAGAACATTTTCTTTATAGCTCTATTTAATAATTTAATTGTTTTTAATTTTCCAAGGTTGCCAAAGTTAGAAAAAATGTCAATATGTGGATTTTTTCAATTTGATTGACAACAACTGACCACTAAAAATGACATAGTGAAAACCAAGCATAAGTTATACCGATAACGTTACCACCGTGACCATGATAAATATAAATCATAAAAAAATTTAAACGGCTTGCACTAATTTTATATTTTCTTTACGTACGTATATAATTTATGTAAATTTTCTTAATCATGCATTGTAAAAAATTACTTTAATAACGTCCGTTCTTTCTTTATCACAGCAAGATATAAAGAAAAAGCATTAAAGTTATCACTACAAAAATGCAATTTTTGTATAGAATTTCAATTCTTTGGATTAAAATATCCTTTCATACAATTATTTATATTTATTAAAATAACAAATTAAAAACTTGTAGAGGTATTGCTTCGTAATGGTAATGCTAAAGTTGCTGAAATTTCATTTATTACTGGTATCACGAAAAAACAACAAAAAAATATTCTTCCAGGCAGAGACAATTTCATGGTCTGTTTTCTAATAAAATTTGTGCATACTTATAAATACAATTCATTAATTTTCAAAACTATCCATATGTAATGTTTGTTTCTCTTACTAGCATAAGTTTACGTTGAAAATACCAACTTTCATGGTGTTGTGTAAGATACACGATTTTGTAGAACAAAAACACAAATTTTGGGGAAATATTTTGGATTCCACTTAATTCAAGTATTCTCTCTTGACGCATATGGGCAACTAGCATGAGAACTAGTCCACCAATTTTGATGTAATTGATATCAAATGGGTATGAGTCATAATATTAGTAATGAACTGCGTACTACTCAACGAGAAAAAGTCAGTGGAATCATCCTTTTATCAAATATTCTTCGCTCTACCCTACTTACAGTAAATATACTTAAATGTTTGTTTTTAGATAAAAACGACTTATTGCGGTTAATATTTTCGATAACAGCTCAATATTTCAAGAGAATTGCGCTTGTGCTCTACTTTGCACAAGGTGTTAGTATCAAAATTAGGCTAAAAATCAAATTAATATCAATTATTTTAAGCAGGATTGTTGGCATACATAACATAAAGCACCATGCCAATTTTTATCATTGTAACATTAAAAAGGCGGCATTAGTTTCACATTGACCATTTATGGTATATGAGGGGTACACGAGGTAGTGATCCAATTTAGCCCATTTTAATTTTAGTGTCATGCTTTATTGTCATTATGCTTATTATCAAGTTTCATGATTCTTGGGCATCTCCTTCATATTTTATATTACTGAGCTTAACACGTTATCAAAAAAACGGATTTTGATCATCTTGGCACATCCAAAATATTCAAAACTTTTAATCGCGCTTTTTGGCAAACATTCAAAAATGTCAAAAGCATGCATGTGCAAGGAGCAGGGTTGTCATCCTTTCAGTATCTTCGATGTGCCAGCGAAAAAAGTTATTTTTTTTATGGTGTTCGTTTTAAATGACCATTTTTGAGGAGTTGCTGTGTGGGTAATATTAATGGCACACTAATGCCACCCACGTCAAAATTTTTTAAATTTCATAGGTTTTATTAAAATGAGTTTAAAATGTTACCTTTCTTATGGCGCGCGTTTTCTACATCTCAAAAACTACGAAAAATTAACAAATGCCACAAAAGTGTTATCACGCCTTGAATGTGTTATAACTTTCGTTAGCTACATGGCACATCAATAATAAAAACATATATTTTGTACTAAAGTATTTTCGTACAAACACCATTTACATTTTACCGAAAGTTGGTGGCGCACGATTTTTATATAGCTCAGAATGTAAAAATCTGTGTGTTAATCAACTCAGTCTTTAGTGTTTTTTTTTAATTTCCATCCCAGTAGTAACTTAAGGTAGCAACTTATGAAACTAAAATTAGTGAGGAAATTTTGTTCCATGAATTCTGAGTAGACGCTCATTTAAAACTTGAACTTAGCTTAGGACACATGAAGATTATTTTCATATTCACGGTTATACAAAAATCATAGATTTTAAAAGACTTTGGGAATTGCCTATATACTTTTTTCATTTTCGTTACTAATAACGTTTATTTTCAATTTGTTGTTTTACGTTGACTCGAAACAATTATAAAGGGTGATTTTTATAGAGTAATACAACTTTGAGTTGGCATCACTGCCTTACTGGACCATCCATTTAACAGCTGATAGTTGCTTTTTGTTAAGTTTGCTTTGACATTTCATTATGGATCGACTTACACCAGAGCAACGCGTGCAAATTTTGGATATTTTTAATCAAAATAATGGTTCTGTTCGTCAAACTTTTCGTGCACTTCGTCCATTTTATGGCGTACATAATTGTCCTTCAGAGCTGTTAATTCGAAAAACAATAGATCGTTTTCGGACCACATTTACTGTTATAGATAATGTGCATCCTGTGAGATGCCGAACAGTGCGCACTGAAGAATCTGCAGCCGCTGTACAGGAAAGCATTGAAGATGATCCTAATTAATCAATTCGTCGCCGTTCTCAGCAACTGGGGTTGTGTCCTTCCACTTTATGGAAGATTTTACGAAAAGATTTTATCTTACTAGCATAAGTTAACTTTAAAAATACCAACTTTCATGGTGTCGTGTATCTACAAAAACACAAATTTTGGAAAAATATTTTGGATTCCACTAAATTCAAGTTTTCTCTCTCGACACATATACTTTTTTCTTTTTCGTTACTTATAACGTTTATTTTCAATTTGTTATTTTTACGTTGACTCGAAACAGTTATAGAAAAGAAACAAATTTTTAAATTGGTCATAACTTTTCTTTTCAAAAATTTTAGTTTTTCATTGTTTTTTTTTTTGTTTCTTTTTATTGGAACATGTGTAATATTAAAAAACGTAAGTTTTTTATTGCTTAGTTCTATTGGAACATGTGTTATATTAAAAATCGTAAGTTTTTTTATTGCTAGGCGGCCACGATAGTCTAGTGGTAGCACGATTGACTGTCGTCACCCGAGGGTCCCGGGTTCGAATCCTGGCCGAGCCATGGTCGTACGTTTTAAGCTTTCTTTTCTTATTTCTAACCAAAAGAACTTTAAAACACATCAAATTATGACGAAAAGTTGTAATTGGTGGTGGTGGGAAAGTTTGTGATGAGGAACGCTTAGTAACTTGATTTGACTGAGGTCAAGGCATAACACTTGCTTTAGATGCAATATCACATGTTTCAACAGCATTCTGCCACATAAAGAACATCCTTCACAAAAGTGTTGCACTTGATTACTCCCTTTTTTCATTCGTTGGTATGACAATGGACCGATTTCGTCTAAGTGGGCCGGTGTAAAGACCTTCCGCCACCTTAACCTAACCTTAACTTCTTGCTCTCAGTAAGAAAAAGTATCACAGTCCAATATTGCAGATGTAATACTTCTTTACTATGCAGCTCATAAGTTCTTGAAGCTTTCAATTAATTTAATTAAGCGTTGATTTAATTACATAATAGCTTATTAATAACGTAAAAATATATATCTCAAAAATAGCTCTTGAAATGCAACGTAAAAAAATTTGGAAAATAAAAGTTATGAGCAACATAGAAAATTTTTTCTCGTCGATAACTGTTACGAAATACGTTCAAAATGCAAATTTAAAAAAACTGTTATCAAGCAACGAATAAAATATTTTTCAAAATATCACCAACTTTTTCGGGCTCAAAAATATAAATAAAAGTTATTATACATCATTTTAATTGTGAGGTTTTTAGATCAAGTAAGTTTAAGGAAGGCTTTTTTAGTCTTTATGATTTGACACTTGTTCGAATTTACTCGTAAGAATTTTAATGTTCTCATCGGCCATTTAATCATATGACATTAAAGCAGTGGTTATTTTTAGATCAAGCTTTAAACTCTACCAGGATTGCTGTCGGTTCTAGTTGATTCTTTTTTTCGCTATTAATTGCACGGTTAGAAATCTTGGACTACATTTTAGTGTTACAACTAAAATATTACTGGATTTTTTAAATTTTGCGGGTTAAAATTAAAACTTTGCAAACTCATATTTAAAAATCTTCTGTACTAGAATTTAAACCAAAAGAAATATTACAGCTTCCATTTAAGCTTTTTGGTTTAAATTTTAGCTTTTTGGTTTCAGTTTAAGCTTTTTTGGTTTAAATTTAAGTACAATTCTGTTATACAATTTTTACTAAATTCTAGCACATTTGGCTACTAATTTTGGATTAAGACCTGTTAAAAGTTAGCCTGCCAATGCTGCCACTCATTACTGGCCTTGCAGTTTAGTGAAGAGTGCGCTAGACTGTCAACTCAGAGCTCTCCGGTTCGAATCCGGGTTCGGGCATGGTTCTTTTTGCTTTCTTTGTTCTTTACTATATTTAAGAATTATTGAAACAAAAAATCCACAACTCAATTGTGTAAAGTGTGGAATTTAAGGACAAGAACAACTGAGGGCTGGAAATGCTTGCCGAGGTTAAGGCATAACACTAGCCTCGGTTGTAAGTAATTCAAATTGTCTTTCACGTTTGTTCCGTCTAATTGATAATTCACGTATGGTTCCAATCAATTCTTCCTCTAACAATCTATCTTTTTCCTTTCAGGTCAACACCAAACGTTATTTGTATAAGGCACATGCCTTGGTTCTTTGATCTTTTTATAAAAAAAAAAAATATTAGGAGACTCGGCTCATATGTTTGTGTATCGGGCTTATTATGTTTGGGCCAATAGCTCAGTGGTTAGAGAAGTGAGTTTGCAAACTGAATATCGTATGATCGAATCTCGCGGTGTTTGTTTTTTTTTTTTTTTGTAATATTTTAATCCAAGCTTGTACTAAATTTTAAACCAAAGCTGTATTAAAACCTTTTTTTAGTATTTTGCAAATACTAGATTTGAAACAAAAGCTGGTGTTGACTTCTATGTATTACAGAAAAGTTTCATTTTTATTACAAGATTTCTAACCACGTGGAATTGCAAATAATTTTGCTTCGCTAGAAGCTAGTGTTTTATTGGCACAACCAGATGTTCAATTATTTATGACTTTCACCGAAATCGATAAATTATTTTTAGATTATTTTATTGATTTAACATTAAATAAAGACCCCTTATTTGTTCAGGCTCTACCATAGAAAGTAAACTAGATAATTAATTGTGATCTATTCTATTAGCTATTTTAGATCTCTGGTTATAATGAAATTATTAATTTAACCTGGTGTTTAAATAGATACTCTTAAGCAAATTATGTTTTCAAAAATATTTAAAGAATCCAAATTGGGAAAGTTATCTTCCGTACCACTTCTGATGGCCGATACACAAAACCTTATATTCACTTTTTTGAAAAAGTTGAAGGATTGCATCTAAGTATGCAATTTTCATAAACAAGAAAATGCATATGCGAAAAATATGCAAATTATTATTTCACCAAATTTAAGACAAACGTTAACACATTTATCATTACCACAAAAATTTTGACGCTTGTACTCGAGTGTACATTTAGATTCGAATATTCTTCTCACAGGACACCATGAAACAAAGATATACAGATAGCTTACTCCGTTCGCAAAAAATGAAATCTTCTGCGCACTACGTCACTCGAGCTCGTCAGCTGTAACACGTGGTGCATACACACAAAAGAAAATGTGAAAAAGTAAAAAGTAAACACAAGCAGCAAGCAGCACAATTGCAAGCATTTAAAAAATATTGCATTCATTTAATTCAATTTCTAATATTGTGCACTTATAGTACGCGTAAATTATAATTTTTAATTATATTTTATGTAATTAAAATTAGTACTAATGTTTTAGATGCTTTTGATGAAAATAACAGCGATTTTAGTTCGGGCCATAAAATGAATTTACAAGATTTTCAACAAACGAAACAACAAACGAGAAGAACAAGAAAATGAAAACGAAGCAATCAAAGTGCTGTCAAACACATCAGTAACGTAGCTATTTCTTTTTGTGTAGGAGAATAAATGGGAGAAAACACCCCTTTATATATGTATTTCTTTTCAATAATAGTACTGAAAAATAAATTTGCTTAAATTTATTTATGAATATATTTATAATGTAATTTATATCATTTCAATAAACCCAGTTTCAAAAAGAAAATGTCGATATTTTTCATCGCTATAAATAAATTGTCGCCTTTAAATATATTGTGACTACGTTTTTATTTAGCCACTTTGACAAGCTCGAACTACGTCACAACAAAGATGGCGGACATGCGCAATACTTTATCTGTAGTTCTTTGTATCATGACAGGACACTGTGGGCAAAAATTGAGAGTGGCATTGTGTTTGGTAAACAATTGTCAGTTAAAATTTAAAATTTAAATTTGCTTTTGCTTTAAGACATATGTATTCTTTCTCTTAAGGATCTAAGCACTTTGGCATCGTTATTTTTTACTGTTTTTCTCATAAAACATTTTTGTCTTTACCAGAAAGGAAGACATCTTTTTAATTCCTAAAATTTTTTTTGGGTGATCTTGAAAACTTTATGCAACTTTTGAGATCTCTTAGAATATGAAATTAAAAAAAAATTGTAATTCGAGATGCCCTTATGTGTGTGTAATCGTGATACGATCGAAACTAACTAGGTTTTGTATATCACACTTATCCGGGGTAAACAAAAATATGACGAAGTCATTAAATCAAGCGACTTGTTTTTTGCCATTTAATTACTTAGAAAAAACATTTATGTTATTGGTTGTAAGCTAGTTTAGTTCTTAAGTGCTCGTAAGTTCTACACATGCTCTTAAGGCGGAGTCACTGATCACCTTCAGCATGTTTTGCAAGTTTTTTTTTATATGAAGTTTCCTCTCAGAGAGAGAACTTGCTGCACGCTCTTCAACTTGATTAACATTATTTCAATTCACACAAAAACTTGCTGAAGGCTATCAGTGAATCCAGCGGTTAGAGAAGACGAATATTAATTAAACTTTAGCTGTAAACTTAAGTTGTAGCTCAGCGCTAATGTATTGAGGTAGAAATCAGCGATTAAAACGGTCACACTTTAATAATTTAAAAATGGAAATAAAATTCGCATAACTTACAATGGCTTAAGGCTATACACTGCACTAACACGAACATACATAATTTTCCCTCAACCCATATCTTTCTCAACAAAGCATTCGATATGCTTTTGATTTGCTGCATACAATCAACACAAAGATGCATGCTTTCCCAAGAGATGCATACCAAGGAATACAAAAACAACAACAATGCATTTGTATTAATATTAATGTTGATTTATAGCAATAGATGCGCTTGCACAAATATGGAGGCACGCCGTCAAAGATGCATTTTGCGCTTATCATGTGGTCTCTCATGCGGCTAAAATATAGCCAAAGGCAGCTAGAAATTTTGAATGCATTTAATTGCAGTGCAAGGCAATCACAATGAATTGTTTGCTTGTGTTAGTCAAACACGTACCAATCCTTAAATGCACAAATTTACCGAAACACACACTCGCAAATTATATATATACTTGTGTCGATAAGAGGCACTAGGTAGCAAAATGCTTCCATAAACGCTTTTTTTATATTTTTTTGATATTCTTTTTGAAATTCAGGTCCAAAACATTAACTTCCGTTGCTCTTTTGAACAGGTTTGTATGTTGTTCAATTTACATATCTCAATTTAGGCGCCGTAAATCAAAAAATTAATTTTAACCCTGTAGCAGTTCAAATTTATATTCTGTTCATTGCTTGTATATGTATATTTTTATTGCTTCGTTGTGTTATAGATATGGCAATAAAATATTGAGAATTCTGCATGTTTGATTAAGCACTGATTTTGGTATTTATAATAAATGTAGCAGCAAAAATGCACCTGCATTCTATGCTTGACTGCTTGTTGCGATTCCATGCGGGGGCATTGACATAAATTGTTAAAATAAACCTCTATCTTTTTATGGAAAATATTGTAAATAAATTTTGCTATTTTGAACAAACAGTGTTGAGCGTCAAATAATATTGAACAATACGATAAAAAATAAAAAATAAATAAAATTTCACTGTTCCAAATATTATAAACTACCACGAATTCTAGCGATTCATACCCAAGTTTCACTTAAAAATGCTTTATAATCTTTGGCTTAAGAAAATAATCAGTAAATTTAAAACTACAAATATGTATTTATAATAAGGGTTCTCATCTAAGCATGTAACTGACCCGTAAACGTTGTAAGCCTTGTGAACTTACATGCGCGTAAACTAGCTGTCAAAATTTGTATGGGCGTGAGTTTACATCATTTCCGAGCCTATTTTGCAATGTAAACTAGCATGTAAATCTACGTGTGTGAATGAGGGCAATAATTGGCGCTAATTATTACATATTTAAAGTAGTTGAAGTAAATTTGAACAAGTTTTATTTATATCTCTATGTCAATGAAGGTTTTTAAAAGGTTTAAAATTAAAAAAAGTCATAATGTTGTCGCAGCCGCAGCCGCCATTTTGTCGACATTTACGCTATTTACACTTTATTGCTCATCAAAAGTTTAAATGCTATACATGTTTACATGTTTACATGCTTAGATGAGAATCCTTAATATCATATAATGTTAATTTAAAGGGAACTCGCGATATCTTCTCAGTTGTGGATATGCCACTTTTCACGAGTTGGCTTGATAATAGAGCAAGATGTTTAATTTTTTGCAGTTTGGTACTTAATTTTTCTCTACAACGAATAAATTTATATATAAAAAAATTTGCAAAACTAGAACTTAAATATATTTCATAAGTGCGAGCATAAAAATAATTGAATAATTTTTTTATACTCAAAAACGGTTCTTTAAATCAACAAAAACTACAAATCTTTTAAATAAGTCTGAAAACTGCTAAAACTGTAAAAAAAAGGACACTATGATCACTTTTTTAGAGCATGTGTAACGGAGGCGAAAATTTTGGAGTCAACATGGACGTTAAAATTCAAAAATGAATTTTAAATTTCAAAATTTTAACATTTTGGTTGTTGTGGAGCGGTGCTACCATCTCTGCGAGAGGGCGGCCCTTTGCATTTAGTTTGAGGGCGCCTTTTTACAGCGCCCCTGGTTCTCGATGACCAGTATTTATAAGGCCGCTCACTCACAGAGGTGGTACCATCGCCCCGGTCCAGTGACCCGCGGACACTAGGTTGGCCACGGCTGCACGTGCTAGTTAGCCATTGCTAGCAGTTCGGTGAGATGTGGGGTGGGGTCTTGTGGCCGTCCACGTGTACCCTTGCCGTACAAATGTCACGTGCATAAGTCATCGCACGTCGGTGATTCCAAATAAAGAATACAAAAAAAAAATTTTCTGAAACTAGAATTAAAAATCAAGTAAAACAAATATAAAAAAATAAAGGAAACCGTTTGGGCACCCCTGGCCCAATCATCCAACACCTACTCGTTGAGCTCTGGTGGACGAGCTCGGCCCACACTTTTCCCACCCTTCCGTGAGGGTTCAGGGGCTAAATGTATTGGAAACCCTCCCAAGCAATCATCTTCTCCCCCTGACCAAATAAAAACGAACTTAGTGGTTCATTTTGACAATTTCAATTTAATAATAAAAGAACAATTGGCAATTACATATCTATAATTAGTTGTGCAAATAAAATTAGATTTTTAGTTGTAGTATATAGTATAAGTGGAAATTTTGCCTACGTTTTTAATAGGTAGTTTTATTTTTAGATTAAAAAAATAATCTTCAGTTTTATTTTCCTTTAGTTTGTTTAGTTTTCTTTACTTAATTTTAGTTTGAAAATTTAGTTATGTAGGTTATGTTAGGGTTATTTTTCTTGTTAAATTTTACTTTAGTTTACCTTAATTTTATTTTAAATTTTTAATTTACTTCTAGTTTATTTTGATTTTAGTAGTATATTTAGTTTATTTTGAATTTAAATTTAAATCTCGTTTATTTTAATTAAATCTTATTTCTTATATATTAAAACTTATTTAAATTTAGTTCAAATAAGTTTAATTTTAAAATAGTTTTACTTTAGTGTAGTTAGCTTAGCTTAAGTTAGTTAAAATTGTGTATCAATTAAGTTTTAAGTATATTAAATTTTATTTCAATTTAGTTTTAATTAGTTAAAGTTAAAGATAGTTTTATTTTAGTTTAGTTATATTAAATTTTATTTCAATTTAGTTTTAATTAGTTAAAGTTAAAGATAGTTTTATTTTAGTTTAGTTATATTTTCTATTAAATTTTATTTTTATAGTGGTTTATTATTTGTATTTTATATTACCTTTTTTTTTTATAGATAAGTTTTAGTTAATTTTTAAGTGAATATATATTTTTAGTTTGGTGAATTTAGTTTGAAATTCTCTTAAAATATTTTCATGTAAAAATTGTAGCTTTGTATTAAGTTCTAAGTATATGTGAATTTTAAATTTTAAGTATGCTTAAAAGATATATAAAATATAAGAAAAATTTAGTTAATTTATGACAAATATTTTTGTTTTTTTTTTTTTAAACTATCGTTGCATGATAATTATTAAATATTTGGAAGAAATATTAAAGGATAATAAATATATATAAGTGTGTATATATTTTTAAATAGTTACGCGCTAACGCTATAATAAAAACACTGTAATGGCATTAAGTGTCAAGCAAAAATGAAAAAAATATTTTTGGAAAAAAAAATTTTCAAGCGAGCGTGTCATTTTAAAGGACTTATTCTTATATTAAAAATATGCATAAGAAATGGTAACAAAATATAAATTTAAATGTGGATTCCTTAAAAAAATTAAAGACAATAATTTAAATTCTTTTTTTTTTTTCTTCAATTTGGAATGTTAAAACATTATGTATATGATTTGAGTGCATTCAAACCGTTGCCATACGTAGAAGTTTCAACGGTCACGCTATTTTGATGTAATAATTATCTCTGCAGATTTGACAATTATTATAATTTGCTATTTTTAACTTGCTTGCCAGCTTTTGAAAAGCACCCAGAATATAGCTAACAGCAGCTTTAAGACTCTTGCATCATTCCGCGCCGTTTTCCGCTGTTTGCTCACGACAGCAAAACAAAGTTCGGAATTATGCTGGTACCCAAGCTGCGGTCTGTGGACAAAGCTGTGTCTTCCTAAAAGCTATCAACGTCTTTTTCTCAAAAAAAAAAAATTGCTATAAACTGTTGAATGGTGACAAAAACTCTAAAGATCAAGTTTGTGATTGCCGTTGCAGAAATGTGCAAAGAAATTTCGTTACAAGGGATTTGTTACAGCGCCTCGTTTTAACTATTTTCTCTTTTTACCTTTAAGGATTTATATTAGTTATAGCTTTACTGAGGTTTTAAAATTGCCCATATCTCCTAACTGTTTCCATCCAACTTGCAAATGGCGTCAAAAGTGTGTAGTATTATCGGTGAGAGAGTGATCTAAAATTGCACCTTTTTGATTGATTTATAATAATTACAAGTTAACCAATTCCGGTTAATTTTTTTTTTTTTGGGACCCGAGCAGATGACAATGATGCTTAATATAATATGACTCGCTAATCTTTTTCTTCGTTTGTCGAGATTGATTCTCCTTCTCTCATGCGGTAGCGTCAACTAGCGTCGAGATAACAACGATCCTAAACTACAAGTAACCAGGGGTCGTTTTGCAAGTGAGTTTTTTCAGTGCGTTTTGTCCCTACGTTTACACATGCAAGTCGTATGGTATAATCGCACCTCATACACGCTGTGTGACACAATGATTGAGACACAACTGGCAAAAGACACCATGGCAGAATCTTAAAAGCAATTAACTCGGGTTGGCAAAAGATGTCAGCTGGCAAATTTAAAAGCGTGTCCGCTGTCAAGTTTGCAAGAGAAAAAAAAAATGTCACTGTCAACTTTGAAAACTTGTCAGCTAACACACTTGAAAACATGTCAGCTGTCACAACTGCAAATATGTCACGGTCAAATAACACCTTGTCGCCGTTACGAGTTAGGGTCGTTCACGATGTTGCGCATTTGATAATACCTTGTGTATTTTGAAACAAATACAAGGTTTTATCGATGGTATGTTCACGCTAAGTGGTAAAGAGTGAAAATGTTATACCACAATGATATGACAAATACACCACATCGCGAACAACCCCAACAACGCAAATGGTGAGATTTGGTGCCGTTACAAAACAGTTATTAGGAACCGTCTAGCACGCGTTACAAGAACTGAAGGCACTATTCTCGAATGTCTTTCGCATGAAAAACACCAAGCCGTTTGTTAGCCATATCAGCCAGCTCGTAGTATGCCGAACCCATCTTCTTAGTGATCCTAGCTTTCTCGAAAACGTTTGCCAACTTTGCGCTAAAATGCTCAGAGGCCTTGCTTTGGGCGAAACTTCTTCGGTAAACAATCTGACCAACTTCAAAACTCACGGGACGTGAGCGCATGTTGTAAATTTTCTCATTTTTCTCAAATGCCTGACGCAGATTCTCTCTCACTTGTTCTCGAATCAACTCAGTTCTCTCTTCAGATTTTACCTCGGCTGTGGGATCTTCCAGCATGTTTAGTTTTCGCAGAAGTTCGTAGCTTTTAGCATGACATATCATATTTTGTCCGAACACAACAAAATATGGTGAAAAACCTGAAGAAGAGTGAACTGAGCTGCGGAGAGCGGCACTTATCGCATATAAATTTTCATCCCAATCTTTTTGGTCAGGATGAATATATGCGCGAACGGCTGCGATTATTGAACGATTCACACGTTCAACAGCATTTGACTGAGGAGAATAATTTGCAGTTAAATTATGCGTGACACCATATTTTTGTACTAAGTCTTTAAACCTATTAGATCGGAATTGTACGCCATTGTCAGAGGTTATAATTTCGGGAACACCGAAAATTGCGAAAATTCGCTTCTCTAGAAATTCGACAATCTTTTTGGCAGTAAAGGTCCGAATTGGTTCCAAGAAATGAAACTTCGACAGGTGGTCAAGCACAATCACCAAACCCACGTTACCTGAGCGCGACCTTGGGTAAGGCCCTAAAAGGTCAACGTAGAGTCTCTGAAATATGCGGGTAGAAGTTAATTGTTGTCCCATGGGTGGACGAAGTACGTAATTCGGAGCTTTGGTCAGTTTGCAGACTTCACACGCCAGCACATAGTCGCGGACTTGTTTTGCCATTCTTGGCCAAAAATACAACATTTTGAGTCGCGTGAGCGTTTTGTGAATTCCACCATGAGAACTCATTGGGTGATCATGAGCTTCAACAATGAGAGATCTTCTCAATTCCTCAGGCACCCAGAGTTTCCATGACTGTTCTTCTTGGGTGGGATCACCACTTGCAAATTCACAACGCTTGTAAATTAAGCCGTCCACAACTTGTATGTCTGGTTGTTGCTCGTTATTTTTTTGAAACTCGTCAACCAGCTTTAGATAATTTTCTGTTTTAAAATGTGCAGAAGAAAAATCCAAAACTGGCCAAGTCGTAACTGCAGTTTCTGTCAATTCTGAAATTTCGACATCCTCCGGCAAATGCACTCTCGATAAAGAATCGGGAACTACGTTTTGGCTACCTTTGCGATGAATGATTTTAAATGAGAAACCTTGAAGTTTCAATGCCCAACGAGCAAGTCTGCCATGCAGGTCGGTTTGGCCCATTAACCATTTTAAAGACGCGTGATCAGTGATCACTTCGAATTCATGCCTTTCGATGTAAGCTCGAAATTTTTTTATGGCCATGACCGCTGCAAGACATTCTTGTTCTGAAACGGTATAGTTTCGTTGCGCTTGGTTAAATTTATGTGACATATACGCAATCGGGACTTCTTTTTCATCATCATCACGTTGAGCCAGAACGGCTCCGACTCCATACTGAGAGGCATCGCATTGGATTGAAAACGGACGCGAAAAATCAGGGCTATGAAGCACAGGTGCACTACTAAGGCTATTTTTGAGGGTCTCAAAAGCTGCTATCGACTCCTCAGTCCAAACAAATTTTTTCGCTTTTTGCAGCATGTTGGTCAACGGTGTCGAAATGGAAGCGTAATTTAGCACGAACCGTCGGTACCATCCACAGACACCGAGAAAACGACGAAGCTGTCGCACAGTTTTTGGCAAGGGAAAATCTCGAATCGCTTGCACCTTTTCTGGATCAGTACTGATGGTTCCATGCCCAATCACGTGACCCAAATAACGAATTTGTTTGAGTAAAAATTTACTTTTTTCAATATTTATCGTCAGACCAGCATGTCGAATACAGATGGCTACCTCCTGCAGCAAAGCTAAATGATCGTCAAAGGTCTCGGTTATCAAAAGCAAATCGTCTAAGTATACAAAAACTTGTGTTCTCAAATGAGCAGGTATGACCTTGTCCATCAAGCGAGACATCGTCTGCGGTGCGTTACATAGGCCGAAAGGCATTGTAACAAACTGGTACAACGGTCGATTGGGCACTGTGAAGGCTGTCTTATCCCTTGACGCTGCATCCAATGGAATCTGCCAGAAGGCATCCTTCAGATCCAAACTCGAAATGAATTGAGCCTTAGGAAGCCGACTGAGAATTCCATCAATGAGAGGCAGGGGATAAGCATCCTTCACAGTAACCTCATTTACCTTACGCGCATCGAGACACAAGCGCACTTTATTAGGTTTGACGATCAAGGCTACAGGTGATGACCAAGCGCTTTGCGACACTTCAATGACACCAAGTGCCAACATGCGGTCGACCTCAGCGAAAAGAAGTTTTTCGACCCCAGGAGAAACCGAAAAGTGTCGTTGTTTGACTGGTTTTGCTTGCCCTACGTCAATGACGTGACTAATCAAGCTGGTGCGGCCTAAGCCTTGTTCAGAAAAAGATGGAAAATTTAAAATGGTGGCGTTTAGTCGAAATTGCTGACGAGTAGTCAACACATGGTGGTTGGAATCAACTTCAGAAATCTCTCTAACAGGAGAGCCGTTGTAATTTTCCAGAAAGAGATCTCCAGCCAAGCCAAATGCTTTTACGAAATCAACTCCCAAATACAAGTCTTGAGACAAAGTTGGAACTATCAAAAACCTGAGGGGTTTGGTGACTCCTCGAAAGGTGATGGTGGTGTCGAGGACTCCTGCAGAAGCATGACTCGTCCCGTCCGCCGTCTTAAGATCAATCGCACACCTTTGCCACTTCAGTTGCTCGCTAGACATCAGTCTTTGCGCCAGCTGGTTGGCTATGCAGCTGATGGTGGCGCCAGTATCGATTAACCCCATCAACGTTTCGCCGGCTAATGAGACCGGTGCGTAAGGACGAACATCATTCCTCGGAGCAAACGACAAAACCGCCGAGCACGCAAACTTTCTCAAGGCTCGGACCTTTTTCCAAAATTGCCTCAATCTCGCAGTTGATCGCCGTTTCTTTTTGCATTGAATTTGAATGGAGCCCTCGCTCTGAAATATACGTCGACGCGCAGCGTTATATTCGAGCCAACGAACATGCAACGGTTTGAACGTCCGTTGTGGCACAGTAGCAGCCTTTTCTTCACGTGTTAAAATTCGAATTTGGGTATTTGGTACATCCGGGATTGCCTCAGTTTGGCAGGCCACCTCAGAAGTTAATGAGGGGCAGTTGGTAAATCTAAAAAAAAATCATTATTCTTATTGGTAGGTGTAGCGTTCGCGTCACCAGGCTCGCATGCCAGCTCAGAAACCTGACGCTGATTTTGATAGTTGCGAGAATTCCTCCCGTACTCTTCATCAAGCAATTCACGTTTCTGAACAAACGCGCGAAGCTGGCTAACACTTTGTATGGGAACATACAACAAACTACGCCTAACATCCAAACGCAAATTCCTTTGCAGAATTTCCAGCAAAACCTGAGAGTCAAGAGGCCGTTGTAATTTATCAGTCAATTGCAAGACTGCTTCGTAGAACTCATCAAATTTTTCATCAAACTTTTGCTTCCTATTTCGCACCAGATCCATGATGTCTAGATCAGTTCTGCGATCACAAAATTGGCTTCGCAGCTCCATGCACAACGCACCCCATTCAACCCTAGGCACACTTCGATGGTAACGCCAGAACCATTCCAGCGCCTTTCCAACGAACAACATGTGCGCATGACAGCACAATGCTCCGAAATCTCCTCGCAAACTTTGCATCGTCAGAGCGTGCACTCGATAAATAAATTTATCAACTGTTAAGGCATCTTCTTTGCCACTGAACGTGACTTTCCAATTGGAAATCAAACTGGCAACGTTCTCTGACGGTACAAATTGCGAAGCAGGTCCTGGAGCATTGCGAACAGGTCCACTGTTATGCGGCATACTGCTCGGTGTGTAATGAGCTGGCATACTCTGGACAAACTGTCGATTGTGACCCGAAGTTGAAGGTGGAGCGGGCCTAAAGTTTGGTGGGGGAACACTATAAACATTCGGTGCCGAATTTATACTTGGCATTGGCTCCAAATTCTGCTGAAAATTCCGCAAGGGGTTACTGCTGGATGTAACTCCATGAGGAGTATGTCTGACTGGATTAATTTGCAATTTAGCGAGTTCGGTACGAACTGCCTCATTAATCAAGTGCTGCAAATCACTATCCGAATACTGATGTCGAGCCACCGAGGACTGAAATTGATCAGAAGGACCTTGAGTTAATGCGTTAGCTACTTGGTTAGAGTTTAGTTCGACCGACCCTTTTTGCACAGGTTGCATTCCCGACATATTTAAATCCGGTAGTTGTGCCTGACTGAAACCTAGGTTTCTTTGGCTTCTAGTGACCGGACGTTCTTTTCGTAATGCCCCTTGGCTCTCATTCGCCCTACTAGGAGAAAGTAAAGAAGGATCGACCACCAGATTTGGTTGCCATGGCTTAAGTTTCTTAACTGTGCACAACGTGCGGCACAGCGGACAGCTGTGAGCCTTTATTACCCACTGGGATATGCAATCTTTGTGGAAAATATGACTGCATGGTGTTGCCACCAGGTCATCAGCCTTGCCGAAGGACTGCGAGCAAATGCTGCAGCAATTTCCAGCTAGTTCCACCTGTACCGTTAAATTTTCATCACTATGATGCAAAGGCATGGTAAAAAAAAATCAAAAATTTATAAATATAATTGTATAGGTCTTATTTATTTGGTCTTAGAAGAGAGAGATTTGCTTTGAAATTATGTTGAGCGGTTGTTGGTTGATTGAGTCAGGGGGTCCAATAGATAATAAAAAAACTTGTTAATTAACCGGAAACTACAACTTAAATGGGCTCACGTGATGACACGAAGTCCAGAAAAATAGTCCCGAGTGAAGCGGTCGACATGCGCACTAAACGCAACAACATCGCAATTCCAGGCAACACTCGACACTACCTCCGAACCCGATATCATCACGCAAGAAAACAAAAAAATTATTTAATAAATTTAACTATTGAAAAATTAAAAATTGAAATTTAATATCAATCACAGTTTTCATATCAAACACAAAGGAATTAATCATTTCAGTGATTTGTCTGCGGATTCGAATGCAGATTAATGTCACAGACGGATATTCCAGCAGCCAACCCTGACTATCCAATTCAAAATATAAAAAAACAAAATCACAAATTTTTGATAGAAAAAAAAAAACTGCTAGAAAAAACAATGTACTCTTTGGTTGGAATCACCGACGCGCTACCGAACATCACAAAAAAATATTTACGGAGAGAGTCGATAATTACAAAATTTTTATCGGCCCCACGTTGGGCGCCAATTTGTAACGGAGGCGAAAATTTTGGAGTCAACATGGACGTTAAAATTCAAAAATGAATTTTAAATTTCAAAATTTTAACATTTTGGTTGTTGTGGAGCGGTGCTACCATCTCTGCGAGAGGGCGGCCCTTTGCATTTAGTTTGAGGGCGCCTTTTTACAGCGCCCCTGGTTCTCGATGACCAGTATTTATAAGGCCGCTCACTCACAGAGGTGGTACCATCGCCCCGGTCCAGTGACCCGCGGACACTAGGTTGGCCACGGCTGCACGTGCTAGTTAGCCATTGCTAGCAGTTCGGTGAGATGTGGGGTGGGGTCTTGTGGCCGTCCACGTGTACCCTTGCCGTACAAATGTCACGTGCATAAGTCATCGCACGTCGGTGATTCCAAATAAAGAATACAAAAAAAAAATTTTCTGAAACTAGAATTAAAAATCAAGTAAAACAAATATAAAAAAATAAAGGAAACCGTTTGGGCACCCCTGGCCCAATCATCCAACACCTACTCGTTGAGCTCTGGTGGACGAGCTCGGCCCACACTTTTCCCACCCTTCCGTGAGGGTTCAGGGGCTAAATGTATTGGAAACCCTCCCAAGCAATCATCTTCTCCCCCTGACCAAATAAAAACGAACTTAGTGGTTCATTTTGACAATTTCAATTTAATAATAAAAGAACAATTGGCAATTACATATCTATAATTAGTTGTGCAAATAAAATTAGATTTTTAGTTGTAGTATATAGTATAAGTGGAAATTTTGCCTACGTTTTTAATAGGTAGTTTTATTTTTAGATTAAAAAAATAATCTTCAGTTTTATTTTCCTTTAGTTTGTTTAGTTTTCTTTACTTAATTTTAGTTTGAAAATTTAGTTATGTAGGTTATGTTAGGGTTATTTTTCTTGTTAAATTTTACTTTAGTTTACCTTAATTTTATTTTAAATTTTTAATTTACTTCTAGTTTATTTTGATTTTAGTAGTATATTTAGTTTATTTTGAATTTAAATTTAAATCTCGTTTATTTTAATTAAATCTTATTTCTTATATATTAAAACTTATTTAAATTTAGTTCAAATAAGTTTAATTTTAAAATAGTTTTACTTTAGTGTAGTTAGCTTAGCTTAAGTTAGTTAAAATTGTGTATCAATTAAGTTTTAAGTATATTAAATTTTATTTCAATTTAGTTTTAATTAGTTAAAGTTAAAGATAGTTTTATTTTAGTTTAGTTATATTAAATTTTATTTCAATTTAGTTTTAATTAGTTAAAGTTAAAGATAGTTTTATTTTAGTTTAGTTATATTTTCTATTAAATTTTATTTTTATAGTGGTTTATTATTTGTATTTTATATTACCTTTTTTTTTTATAGATAAGTTTTAGTTAATTTTTAAGTGAATATATATTTTTAGTTTGGTGAATTTAGTTTGAAATTCTCTTAAAATATTTTCATGTAAAAATTGTAGCTTTGTATTAAGTTCTAAGTATATGTGAATTTTAAATTTTAAGTATGCTTAAAAGATATATAAAATATAAGAAAAATTTAGTTAATTTATGACAAATATTTTTGTTTTTTTTTTTTTAAACTATCGTTGCATGATAATTATTAAATATTTGGAAGAAATATTAAAGGATAATAAATATATATAAGTGTGTATATATTTTTAAATAGTTACGCGCTAACGCTATAATAAAAACACTGTAATGGCATTAAGTGTCAAGCAAAAATGAAAAAAATATTTTTGGAAAAAAAAATTTTCAAGCGAGCGTGTCATTTTAAAGGACTTATTCTTATATTAAAAATATGCATAAGAAATGGTAACAAAATATAAATTTAAATGTGGATTCCTTAAAAAAATTAAAGACAATAATTTAAATTCTTTTTTTTTTTTCTTCAATTTGGAATGTTAAAACATTATGTATATGATTTGAGTGCATTCAAACCGTTGCCATACGTAGAAGTTTCAACGGTCACGCTATTTTGATGTAATAATTATCTCTGCAGATTTGACAATTATTATAATTTGCTATTTTTAACTTGCTTGCCAGCTTTTGAAAAGCACCCAGAATATAGCTAACAGCAGCTTTAAGACTCTTGCATCATTCCGCGCCGTTTTCCGCTGTTTGCTCACGACAGCAAAACAAAGTTCGGAATTATGCTGGTACCCAAGCTGCGGTCTGTGGACAAAGCTGTGTCTTCCTAAAAGCTATCAACGTCTTTTTCTCAAAAAAAAAAAATTGCTATAAACTGTTGAATGGTGACAAAAACTCTAAAGATCAAGTTTGTGATTGCCGTTGCAGAAATGTGCAAAGAAATTTCGTTACAAGGGATTTGTTACAGCGCCTCGTTTTAACTATTTTCTCTTTTTACCTTTAAGGATTTATATTAGTTATAGCTTTACTGAGGTTTTAAAATTGCCCATATCTCCTAACTGTTTCCATCCAACTTGCAAATGGCGTCAAAAGTGTGTAGTATTATCGGTGAGAGAGTGATCTAAAATTGCACCTTTTTGATTGATTTATAATAATTACAAGTTAACCAATTCCGGTTAATTTTTTTTTTTTTGGGACCCGAGCAGATGACAATGATGCTTAATATAATATGACTCGCTAATCTTTTTCTTCGTTTGTCGAGATTGATTCTCCTTCTCTCATGCGGTAGCGTCAACTAGCGTCGAGATAACAACGATCCTAAACTACAAGTAACCAGGGGTCGTTTTGCAAGTGAGTTTTTTCAGTGCGTTTTGTCCCTACGTTTACACATGCAAGTCGTATGGTATAATCGCACCTCATACACGCTGTGTGACACAATGATTGAGACACAACTGGCAAAAGACACCATGGCAGAATCTTAAAAGCAATTAACTCGGGTTGGCAAAAGATGTCAGCTGGCAAATTTAAAAGCGTGTCCGCTGTCAAGTTTGCAAGAGAAAAAAAAAATGTCACTGTCAACTTTGAAAACTTGTCAGCTAACACACTTGAAAACATGTCAGCTGTCACAACTGCAAATATGTCACGGTCAAATAACACCTTGTCGCCGTTACGAGTTAGGGTCGTTCACGATGTTGCGCATTTGATAATACCTTGTGTATTTTGAAACAAATACAAGGTTTTATCGATGGTATGTTCACGCTAAGTGGTAAAGAGTGAAAATGTTATACCACAATGATATGACAAATACACCACATCGCGAACAACCCCAACAACGCAAATGGTGAGATTTGGTGCCGTTACACATGTTAAACGAAAACGTAGAAATAGTAGATGAAAATATTAGCAGAAAAAGCATTGAAAAAATATATTTAGAAATAGCAGCAGAAAGAGAAGTAGAAAAGAATATTGAAATAGAGGAAAAAAAAATAATAAAAGGAAATAATACAAGAAATAGTTGAAAATTGTAGATAACATTGTACATAAACACTTTCTAATCACTCAAATACTGTTTCAACTACCAAAATATCATTATTTTATTATAACATACGTAGTAAAATGTAGTAGAATAAAAAAAGGCGAAAGTAAAAGTAAAAATAACAGTATAAGTAGAGGTAGCAGAATTAAAAAAAACAGTAGTAGAATTATTAGTACACTAAGTAGTTGAAATAGAAGATCAGATAGTTATAGTAAAAAGTAAAAGAAGATATATTAGTAGAAAATGTAGTAGAAATATACACATCATGCTTTACCATCATATAACACCCATCATCACTTACCATACTACCATTCCATACCATTCCATACCATTATGTCATTCGTAGTAGAAAAAGTATAAGAAATAGGAATAAAAAGTTGAAGAAACAGAAGTAGAAAATAGCAGTACAAAAGTATTTTATATATATCCATCCATACAATCCCATACAGTATCAGTAATTTAACAGTAAAATACCTTTATAATATACCATTATATCATAAATAACATGATCATCTATCTCATCATCTCATACCATCATTACCCACATCACAACATAATACTCTTTAACTCCCGAAGCCTAATTACAAATCTCCACTGTGGTTCACTAACATCTACCTTAGTATAAAAAGGAATTGGCCATTTCAGCCCTTGAAATGACTTTGGCCTAGCTTCTATTGATCAATTGTGTTGTGTGTGCTATTTAATGTTTAAATGCAAATTATCGAGAGCTGGATCTACCTGCTTTATGACGACTCTGAACGGTTTATGTTCTCAAGAAGCTTTACATGGCAGTTTCTACTCTCTGAGCATTGCCATTGTTTGGAGAGGGGTGGCGGCCGAACAGAAACATAAATTTAGTTGAAAAACATTCGGTCTGAGCTAGGCACTGAACCTGAGCTACAGCGGTACTTTAGCTTACGGGCCACGCATTTTACCCAGTAGGCTACGGCCACCACATTTACCTTAGAACCATGCTATATTCACATGAGTCAAATGTACATATGGTGCACAAGCCCTAAAAAGTCATTTTTACTATCGCACCATAAATTTTAACCGTAATGCCTAAGGCCACGGAAATAAAATCCCATGCAACAAAGCGGAGGTACTGCAGCAATCTAAAGACGTCATAATTCTTTTTTTGTCAGAAGGACGAAGAATTAGCCTTAACTGTCGTACAATTTTTACCGTAGCATTTTACGATATCGCATTTTCGTTGCATAGGCTGCTGTCTCCGTGACCTGTTGACGTCATATTTTTTTAATTTCTTTGTGAAAGCAACTTACCCATTCTTCGTTTTACTTTCATAACATTTACCATAGTGTATATATTCATCAAGTAATAATCTCATTTTACTCCTTATCGTGCTCGTTTCATCTTCAATCAAGGAATGCGTTTTGATGTCATCAATTTTTTTTGAGGAGTTATACGTCAATTTATTATTAATAATAAGGTGTGATTATGCAGCCTTTACTGGCGTATAATAATCCTTAGCACTTTTACGCAGCGAGTAATAAATTTTTTTGCATATCGTCAAAGAACCTACCTTAACAGTTATACCATAACTTTTATTAATGCTCTTGTACTTAGCGAGTGATAACACTAGTAAACAAAATCGGAAAATTTCTCAGCCCACCATACCTCACTATGATTTTCTCATGGACTTTGGCTCACTAAACACTAAATCACACATACAAATTTTGAATTGTCGCATTTTTGAAACATAAATTTTTTAAATTTTTGTTTCTTTATTTTTGGAACTTTTCCTACTTTTTTTGGTATATCTCGAGTTTTAATTGGCCAATTTTAACAAACAAACACTTTACTTAAAGGTAATATAGCCTTATATAATTTGCTGTTACAAAGTTTTGAGGTCTTCCCAATAGTACATATACTACCGATGTTTTTAGGGAAAAAATAAGATTTTATTTGAAAAAAATCGACGTCGAAAATATACATATCGTCATAAGAAAAATAGAATTCGCAAGGATAAAATTTGTTTGAATTTTTTTTGCATTTATTTTGAACTTTTTAAAAGAAATATGTTACTTTTGATTAAAATCCACGTATTTTCTTTATTTTTCCAAATCGGTTGAAATTCAGCATTTGATATCAATTTTCAATTTATGTATTCATTTTATTTATTACGTGAACTGATGAATTACAATCTCAAACTATTTTTTCCGTTCTTACAAAGTACTTAGACATAAATAGACAAGTTAAATAGAATAATATTAAGAATTGTGCAATACGATCAGCTAGTGATTTTTTCCTTTTCATATTGAAAAAACTTTGTTGTTGTTGTTTCTTTGGAAAGATTCGTTAGAACAATTAATTGTTCTAACTTTGACCTTAAGCTCAATAAACGATTTTAAACTATCAAACAACTAGAATTTGTATTTAAAATCAAGTATGATTTAAACTATCAAACATTTAGAATTTGTATTTAAATCATATAAAGTCAACATAACAAATATAGAGGTCATTTATGAAAAAACTTTAATATTAAGAATATTTAAAAAGCTGTTGCATTTTGCTACTGGCTTATTGTTACCATACTCTCATTTGGTCTTATGAAAGCTTTCTTCCAACATCCGATTACAATTTTTTTAAATTCTGAAAACATTCTGTTTCCTTCTCTGTCTTTTGTAGCTTTCGTGGTCATTGGCGTCGGAAGCGGGGGGAAAGTATGTATGTATTATATATTTTCCTCTTCTTCATAAGCATGCTTGCGGATAACCATTTTCTTTCTCTGTGTTTGCAAAAAGATAGAACAAAATGTAGAGTTTCTACTGCAAACCCACCACTTCAGTTTAAAAGCACCCTTAAGTATGTAGCTTAATGCTTGTTAATTTTGCAACTCTGGTAAGAAAAAATTTGACATGTTCTTAGGGGCTTTCCATATTGGACGACATGTTGTACGATAAGTTAGATGGAAAACTAATATGACTATTTGATTGAGCGTTCGAACGATCCAACTTTTAAAGCAACATCATTAATTGCAAGCTCACAAGCAGAACACATCCGGCTAATAGCTAAGCAACTTTTAGATGCCCTAACAATTGAGCAGTAATTTTACATAGTTGTACAATATTGTACAATCGGCAGCAAAAAACCAAAAATTTCGACTATCGTTTTAGCTTGCGCATGGTACTACATGTTGTACAATCTGCCATGTTGATCCAATGTTTTGGACCATGCGAAAGCCCCTACTGTGAATTAGCTGATTAAAATCCACCTCGACGCTTTGAAGAAACATCAAATCCGGTTCCTTCAGTACAGTTGCCATTATATGATCGGCTACGAAAAGATTATTTCGAAATTTTAGATCTTCTCTCAAATGAGATAACGGCTAGATTCGATCAAACAGGTTGATATTTTACTTTTTTTTATTTTTGCAAGTTTACACCAGCTTCACTCAACCGACTCACTTTGATTTAACATTCGGTGAGTCGGTTGAGTGAAGCTAGTGTAAACTGGCACTTTGTAAATCTTATTGTACATTTAAACAGATCTTGACACTCTGGAATCGTTGGGAAATATTGTAATCGAAGCCTTCAACGGAAAAGTGCCTTCTGAACAAAATCTAAAAACAAAACTTGATCTTTATGCAGATGACTTTTTTGCAGATGAAATTGCTGAAGCAATTGCCTGGCCAAACACCTTGAAATTGTAGTGGCATTGTATCCCAATTTGCGAAAAATTCGGTTACTGTAAAAAAACTATTAAATGAAGTTGAAAAACTTATTGCTTTGCTTTTGACTGTGCCTGCATCAGCAGCTTCATCTGAGCGTTCTTTTAGTGCACTAAGACGACTTAAAACGTATCTTCGAGCAACTATGAAACAGAAACGACTCACTCATGCGGCACTTATACACATTCACAAAGATAAAACCGAAAAATTGAATTCGATGGAGGTGGTGAAAGAGTTTGTTTCTCGCAAGGACAGAAAGAAACATTTTGGAATAATTTGTACATTATTGCATTTAAACCATATAAAGATATACATAGTCTTGCTTTATAAAAGCAACCATTATTTCTTATATTTTCATATTATCATATGAAAGATCCTTTAAAGAATGATCTCTAATATCGAAATTGGAAGAGCTTTTAAAAATAATGAAATTTTTATATTTTTTATATATTTTTATATTTTTTTTATTTTAAACTAAAAAAATACATACTTATTGCTTAATAATTTTTCACCAAATCTCCAACGATACCCTTGTAATTTGGGCTTTTGTTGTTTCCAAGAAAATTAGTAACAACCACTTTGAACAAATTTCAGTCTGCAGCTTCAACGGGAGGCAAAAGTTTTGGAAATTTTTCGTTTTTTAGTAACTTTTTAATCTCGGGTCTTGCGAAGACGCCTTCTTTGATCTTTGCATGTGTGAAAATGAAACACTACACCCTCTTTATACAGCTTTTTGGTAAAGTTTTTGATGAGTCCCAATTTAATGTGCAACGGGGGAGTATGATATTTTGTCTCCTCACCATAGGATCGTTTGTTATGTTGGCTTCGCCGATTATGCTGTTTGTCCTTTTCGGTCATTCTTTTAGTGAATAATGAAGATCATCTGCGCAGCTATTCCGAAGGCAAATAAAGCAGAAATTTCTAGAATATTTTTGATGTCAGAGCAAAATTGCCAATCACATTCTTATTATCTGATGTATTTCAGCAATTTGGTCATCGTTTCGTATGTTTCATTAGTATTAACAGCATGTCCGATACGAACTGATGGCTTTTCATTTCCATTGTGCAAGAAAACTGCTTTCAAACTCTCTTTGCTCCCGTCTATAAACAACCGCCACTCATTTGGAATATGTTCTTTGTGGAGCTCCTTCAACAAAACAGACACATCATTGCAATAGCAAATTTCATCTTCCTTCGTGAAATACTTTGCGTAAGATACGTGACGCTCACGCGTGAAGCCACACTCAGAAAAAAGTTTATCAGAATATGAGAAAAAAGGCATCATATTATATGAAAAATGGTATTAACTTTGCTCCAGAGAATGCTTTTCTCTAAAAGTGATCCCAAAAATTCCCTAAAAATGGCAAAAAGCTTCCATGAAAAAGAGAATTATTTTCTCATTAATAAAAGACACCTTCATTTTAATAGAAAAATATTTCTTTATAATACGTTCAACCGTTTTTTTATTGTATAAATTTTTCCCGAAAACAGAGAAATATTTATTTAATTTTAATAAATTTTTTCTTTAAGTTACGTTTATAGTTTCTCACAAAAAATAACAGAAGTATATCCGCAACTACGATTAAAAAATTATTTTTGTGAAGCATTTGTTTTAACGCAGTTCTACGCAAAGTAGAAGTATTAATTTCGGGACCCTTTATAAATATTCCCGAAATTTATTCTGAAAAACGATTTTGTAAATGCATCCAAAGAAACAGTAGTAATAAACATCACTTTGTGTTGCTATGTTAAGTAAAAAAAAAACCTTTTGAAAGAACAATCGTCCTAATATGCAGAACATGCAGCACTTGCTTTTCACAACATTATTCAATTGCTCTGACGCTTTCTATTTTTTTTCGTACCTCATTCAATATAAGAAAAATATATCGATTTTTGAGAAGTCTTTTTAATTTTTGAGAAAGGATTTGTTGTTACTGAAGAAAATATTTCGCATAGTGAATTATTTATCAACATAAGAGAACATTTGTCATTTTCTATAAATTTTTCTCTATAAATGAGATTTTTTCAGTGAGAGAAAAATACTTATCATTATTAGAGACATGAAATATTTTCATTTCCCACAAGGAAGGAAATTTTTCTTCGAATATGTGAAAATTTATTATAATTGAAGTAAATTTTATTTGAAATAAAGAAAATTTCTATTATCGAAAATAGAGAACTTTTTTATCACAAAAAGATAGGTGTTTTTTTCTGAGTGCACGTTGTTGCAAATAATTCTGATTTTTCTTTCGATAACTCCAAATCTCGAACCCAATCGTTTAAGTCTTGCTGGGAAAGTAATTGTATACCTTTCTCCAATGCTAAATCACTTTCACTTAATTCGAACGGATTTTCTGATGATTCAATGTTTATGAGGGCTGAGCCAGGAAACACTGGATACGGAACATCACTCGAATGAGGTACCGGAAATTCACTTGGGCAGAATTCCATTTCAAACTCTTTTCAAGGCCAGAACATTTGCTAAGGCAGCAGTAGCAATCATTCGTGTGACAAAATGGCTTTTAAAAACCATTGGTGTGTTGAATTTCATGTATCGGAAATAAAACAAGTAAATGTTAGACATGTAACGAATATATATAAAAAAAAAGAATTCATACCTTCGGTCAACTACCCATTTGCTGAGAATTGACTGGCATGTAGCACAAAGAGACTTGGTGTCCATGAATCGGTGAGATTAGGTAGCATACCAAAGTATTTCAGATAACTTTGTTGAAGCGCATCAGTAAATTTGCGTTCATTTCTTTTTGCCATAAATTCACCATACACATTGAAGTTTGGGTGGTTTACGCACTCGTACTCTCGACTTCAGTTACTCATTTCACAAATTTTTATACTAAATAAAATTATTCAGTTCGTATATGCGAACGTGTTTTAAAACTAATTCAAAACCACAAAAAGTGTGTCTTTTATATTGGAAAGAGTGATATAAACCGATATATCATCATCGGGCATAATCATATTTTATACTTAGATCATACTTAAATCATAATAAAATACAGCAGTATATTTCAAATATCAATGAAACGCACTTTATTGGTTAGAAAATTTTATGACATTAATGTTTAAATATGATTTCGGCCGTCTGGTCACCACGGCTGGCGCGTACAAGGCGCAATCTGGAACACAAATTTTCACAAACTTCGCAGCATTTGCGGCCGTATCTCGCCGATAACTCTTCGAATGTTGATTTCCAGGTGTTTTATTGGGTGAGTAAAAGTAATGGTTTTTTAATAAGGAAACACGAATACTATGAAGTAACTCAATTTCATAACCATCAACATGAGCTTTGTCCTCATTAATCACAAATATTTCTTTTTTACCCCTTCTTCTCCCTTTTCTTCTTTATGGAGGAACATCACTTCTTACTGTTGTAAATTGGGTAAAATTACTTACCCAATTGTTTATGGTTTATCGATGTAGACAAGTGACTTTGCATAACCCCAAAGAAAATAATTCAATGGGGTTAAATCACACGATCTTGGGGGCCAATTGATTGGGCTATTTCGTGAAATTATATTTTCGTCAAAAGTTTCCTTGAGTAAATCAATCGTAGCGCCCGCTGTGTGGCATGTGGCTCCGTCTTGCTGGAACCACATATCAGCAAGATTAATGCCAGCTAATTGAGGTACGAAAAAACTTCGAATCATGTTCCTATACCGTTCACCATTGAAAGTAACATTCTGACCATCATCGTTTTTGATGACATATGGGCCATTGACCCCGCCAGCCCATAAAGCGCACCAAACAGTAATTTTCTGTGGATGTAGTGGTGTTTCGACAAAAGCTTGTGGATTCTCTTCACACCAATTTTGTTAATTTACGTACCCATTCAACCAAAAATGGGCTTCATCGGAAAATAAAATTTTCCACGGAAATTTAAAATTAGTATCAATTTGTGCTTTAGCCCATCCGCCGAATTGGCGGCGCATACGATGGTCGTTTGGCTTTAATTCCTACACAAGTAGAATCTTGAAAGGTTTTAAGCCAAGATCTCTTCGTAAAATCTTCCATATAGTGGAAGGACACAACCCCAGTTGCTGAGAACGGCGACGAATTGATTGATTAGGATTATCTTCAATGCTTTCCTGTACAGAGGCTACAGATTCTTCAGTGCGCACTGTTCGGTGTCTCACGTGATGCACATTATCAGCAACAGTAAATGTGGAGTAAGTCCTTTTAAGTAACCTTTTATAAAAAACAAGTAGTTCATAAAATGTTTTTAAATAAAATCGACATGTCTGAAAGACTCAGACCTTATTTTCCAAAATATTTCTAATTGGACTAATTGAAAAAAAACTTTTTTCCTTGCACCTATAAAAAATATTATAACCTTCTACCTAGGCAACACCTTTTTAATTTTTTAGGGTCTGAAAAAACTTTCTAAAGTTTAGAAAAAGACAAAAATTTCACGAATATTTTTGTTCTTATTTAGTATGTTAATATTAATTTTTATTACATAGGGTGTTTTGGGAAATACAAAATCGATCCACCACATATCTGGGATAACACAAATGTTAAATCAGGTAAATATTTTATTGAAACAATGCCCAATTGTACTTTGTTAAAAAAGTACGTTAGAAATCTCGAAAAACTTCATTCATACACTTTAATTAAGAAAAAACTTTTAAATTATCAAATAGCGGAATTTAGGTATTCCACTAAAAAGTTCATAACTTCACCATTGAAGCATGGATTTTAATCAAAAGTAGATTGTTCTTTTTGCAAAAGTTCCAACATATTGCAAAAAATTCAAGCAAATTTTATTTATGCAAATTCTATTTTTCCCATGACAGTATTTAAATTTTTGACTCCGATTTTTGTCAAGACGTTTTTTGTAAAATATTTGTATTTTTTTACTTATAAACATCACTAGTGTCTGAACTACAGAGCCGATCTCAAAACTTTGTAAAAACAAAATGTTTAAAGTTTAGTTACCTTTCAGTTTAGTGTTCGGTAAAATCCGTCAATTAAAACTTGAGATATAGTTAAAAACGTCGGAACAGCTCCAAAAATTTCAAAAAGTTTCATAAATTTATACTTCGAAAATGATACAATTAAAAAAATGTAAATGTAATTTTCCAACGTCCATGAGAAAATCATAGTGATATATTGTGGGGAAAAATGGCTGTTAACCTGTGTAATTGAGTGTTGTCATGTCAAATTAAAAAACTTTCAACAAAGTGCATCAGACAGTAAAATAAAAATAGCATTATCGATTTTTTTTTTAATTTAAGCTTATGTGAAAATAACTCTTTTTTAATGTATTCGTAAAATTGAATTTGCCAAAACTAAAAAATAAGGACTTTCTGATCTGACTTTTTAAGAGCATTTTTTGCTGAAAATACATACGAAGTTCCTCAGTAAAAAGCGTCTCCATAGCGAGTGAGTGATTTTCTTCACACAAAAAATCATAATTCGAACTCGTTTATATATATACGGCGAGCGTGTTTGTGGGCTAATTGGATTCATCTTTCCACCAACTTCTTTTTGCTAAAATAAATAAGTATGTGTAAATAATTTTATTGTTTTATGATAATTTTTTGAGAAACGTTATAGATTGCCGATTTCGGTTACGTGGGAGGTGGAAGTGGAGGTGGAAAAGTATTCAACTGCACATAACAATGAAAACCAGCAGCTATGTGTAAAAAAACCATTTCTACCAGTTAATATAGAACAGGCGCAATCTTGCGATCAACCACTACTCAAAATATACGAAAAAAACTTTCAACGTGGTGTGAAAGATATAATTTGCGCTGATCATATATGTGTTGTAAAATATTTTGTTCCAAAAGCTATTTTAAATTGCATATTAATATTTATCTATTGTACTGTAAATTCTTTTTTTTTACTTTCGCACTCGAAAACGGAGTCGAAAAATGACACTTTCGGAATCACCGACCAATTTTTATTAGAAATGGAGAGCGGCATTTATTGTAAATTCTGGGCGTAAGCCAGTGTTAATAAAATGACTAAAAGTATAGAATCTGTATAGAGATGGAATTGTCAATATTGATTTTTCAAAACAGATGCTGCTTGAATGTTACCATATTTTTTAATTGCACATTTTTAAGTTTTGCATTCTTGATTGCGCTTTATTTTTCTATTGATTTAATTAATTATATAAATTCATTCGCACGCAATTACATTTGACTTTGACACCATAAATAATCACTTAAATAACAACAACTTCTAAAACAGCAGCAACACACATTAAAAACATGTGTGTATATCTAACAAACAAATCCTTGGTGTGAACGCTGCGTGAATGTTGCATTAAGGTCTCTGCCCACTTACGGCACGTAACGAAACGACTGTAAATCGGCTTTGAAAAGGCAACGTAATGTTCAATGCACACTTAACGAAACGGCAACAAAAATTTTTATTAAACAAAACAATAAGCGCAGAATTTTCTAGTACACAATTAGCTTAAATAGCTTTGCTATTAGATGACGATGTAGAAAACTGATAAAATCATAGATTTTAGATTAATTTTATGCTTTAAAAACGACCTATCGATGTCAAATTTTTACTTTGCACAATAAACTGTTGGAATCCATTGTAATTTTTGTAAACAAAGAGAACGACAAGCCGGTCAGAATTCTTTGAAACGATCACCACCGGCTTTTTCGTCGGCGTCAACAGTCGTTGCCGTTTCATCGTCGCTTAGTGAGCATATATACATAAGAACACATGGTAGTTATATTTTGTAGTTTCGTGTCGTTTCGTTACGTGCCGCAAGTGGGCAGAGACCTTTATCATTGCAAATCAGTGTATGCAGCTGGAGTTGTTATTGTTGTTGTTAATGTTGTTGTATCCTCTCTTTCTTTGCATAAATCAAAATGTTCGCATCTGCATATAAATAGATAGACGCATGTGCATGAAGCAGAAGTTGCTACTTCTGCTGCAGCCAAACTGTGCGAAGTGATGAACATTGGTAGTTGGCGATGGTTGGTGTGTGTGTGTGCGTTTGTCATGGTCAGTCCTTGAATATATATATATATACATATATTGTGCACAGTTAGCTGCTAGCCAGGATACATTATGGAGTATTTAGGACATTCAATGCAGGCATCAATCATGATGTTTTTGTTCTTATTGTTGTAGTAGATGTTGTTGTTGTCATTGTTATTGCAATGAAAGTGCATTTTGTTTATTAATAAGTCCATTATTTGAACATGTTATCGTCGTTGTTGTTGATCATATTGTTGTAGCTGCTAGTTATTTACTGTTAGCTAAATGCTTTCAAGCTTTGCCCTATTTTATGTCCTGGCGCAACCTTTAATTTTGTTTCTAGGCACTTGAATTAGTCCTTGTTGTTCCTATTGTTGTTGTTGTTGTTGTTTTTATTGTTAATGATTTATGCATGCAATCAATCATTTTTGGCTATTTATTGGTATTGTTGCTGGTCATGTCATTATTTGTTTATGTGTTCTAAATATTTGGCACTTATGTGTGCGCATGTATGTGCGTTTGTGTGTATTTTGATTGATTCTCTTATGACTTTGTTAACGTCATGTTTATTTGTATTAAGAAGTTACACAAATACTTTTTGTCAATATATAAATCACATTTATTAAGTCAATTTTTGGTATTAAAACAAAATAAAATCAAAGTAAAGTCTTAAATAATAACATTCAATGAACAATATATATAGTATATAAAATATATGATACAATTTATAATGAATTTAAAAAAAATGATTTATTCATTATGATAATATATAATAATTGGCTCCTAGAAGTGCAAGGCAACATTTCTTTCAATTTTTCGATTTTAGTCGTTTATTTGATCCCTCAGAGTTCTTTAATTAAGGTTTTTTCATTCCCAATTTCGGTAATTATTTCTGAAAATGTGGACCCACTTCGAAACTCACTTTCAAAAAATGTTACGTTAAAGATCAAATAAAACTGGTTACATCTTAAAAACAACAAAAAATAGAAGGAAGGTTTGTTCAAAATTATCCAATAATTTGTAATAGATAAAAAATTTGTTAAAATGGTTCCTCTTAACTACATATCAAAGAATAAGTTAACTTACAATAGTTGAGTGATCAGTTCAAAGCTGAAAATAAATTGAACAAAATTGAAAAATTGTGTTTTAATTGTTTTATTGCATGTTATTGAAAGTGAACAAGCACTAAAATGTAATTGATATTTTAAGTCTGACATGTAATTTACATTAGAAAAAAAAAACAGTAAAAAGTTCAGAACTATAAAACAAATATGATATGATATTAAGCTTAAAATGTTTATATTAAAAAAATTATTTACTTGGACCAATAAAATTTTTTTCTATTTTAATAAAAATATTATTTTAAATGCTTAGAAAATGATTTACTTACATAAAGTACATTTTTATCATATCAAGAAAAGAGTAAAATCAAGAAGAAATATACTGAGAAAACAATGTTTCTTGGAATAAGCAATTTTTTCTTTATGCACGAAAAATAATGCCTGAATTGAGAGTTTTATGCATGAGTAAGATCAATAGTCAACTTGCTTGCGTTAAGCAAAAAATGCTTAATATCTTATCTCCGTGTTGTTTAATAAAAATATGAATCTTATTATTTGTATAAGAGTCCATTGAGTAACTCTGAAATTATGCAAAGTTTCAATAAATTTTTATTGTGCAAGGATTTTTTTGCATAAAATACATCCAGATTTAAAATAATATATTTATTAGTAAAACTTTTGTATTTTATTTTTCAACTTGTTAGAAGTAAACTTTAAATTAATAATTAATATCGCTCATACGCCACATGTTACTTTTTGCATAAATCAAAGCAATCGTGCATAAAATCTGCAATTTTCTGGCCATGTCTTAAAAACTTTTCCAAAGCTTACATTTACATAGCAAGAAAATTTAATAAAACACCGCAAAATCCTTTGTATTGGTTATGCTTTTAATTTGCTTGAATTTAATTTATTTTGATGTTTTCTGTTTTTTGTTTTTTCGCAACTGAAAACTTTGAAAATTAAAGGCAGTCTTCAGTGCCTGCCCTGTAGCTAAGTAAATAAGTTAACAATCTTTAGAACATTAATGCAACTGAAATGAAAAAAAAACTGTTAAATAATAAAAGGGCTGATTAAACTTATTTTGAATACTATGTCAAGAGATTGTTAAGCTATAATCAATGTTTTTTCTAATTTACCAGCAAAACAAAAGAGTGCAAAAAGAAATTGCTTATGTTAGTTGAAGTCTTTCCACCATCAAACTAGACTGTAGGTAATGAATGCTTTTTCAAGTGCCTCACAGTGATTCGACTTTATACAAACGATAGACAAAAATGTTAGAAGAAGTCGATGGATTTGATTGAAATTTCGTTAACAAGTATGTAATAGAATTATATTCTTTTTTTTAAGTGAATGCAAGAGTTAAGAAGCTTTTTTACTTCTTTCACGTTTTTATGGTAATAAATAGTGTCCGACCGAGTGTTCGGTAAAGTATAAATAATCGGCCGAAAGCATAAGCCGAACGCGAATACTAACAAACTTATTCAAGTAAGAATATATGTAAAATTTATTCTTTCGTTATTTATTAATTTTGGTACAAAACACGGAAACCATTGCACTCGAGTTTAAGGCTAGAGCTTTTCTGTAAAATTTTTGTCAGAACTGCATTTCTGTAGTTTTCCTCGTTAAGATAGCAAATTAATTCAATTCCTTTTTATGTCATTTTGCAGATATCATTAATTCGGATGTTTCTGTTTATTTATTTATCGATCTAGTCGAAAAAACTACAAAAATTCAAAATTGACTAAAATTTGGCAGAAAATTTCTTATTTTAATTTATTTCTTAATTTATTTAATTATCAATCTAGCCGAAAAAACTACAAAAATGCTATATTGACTAAAATCTGACAAAAAATTTCCATCGTTAAGTGGGCTTTTACACTTAAATCGACAATACCAAAAAATTTGACAATTCAGTTCATAAGAAAAACAAAATGCTTAACAATTTATCTATAGGTAATCAATGATACGAAGCAGACATAGTGTCCATGAACCCTTTGTCCGATTTGTTTTGGACACTATGCCCGTTTGTGAAATAGACATAAGGACCATGAACATTATGTCATCCCATCATGATTATTAATCATAAAAAAATCAATGGTTCAAATAAAGAAGCTTTATATTGTAATCTTAAAAAAATAAACTTATCACCATTTTCCCAAAAAAGATTGGATCGTCTCTTCATATACAGCTACCCAGCAGAACTAAAACGTTGTTCACTGGTCACACCCGTTGACGGAGCAGATAAATATTGTTCGGACATTGTTTTAATATTCAAAAAGTTAAAGGAATGCCAAAAATGGATTATATTCACATTGCAAAGATTTGCATTACAAAACAAAAACATTCGGAAAATATTCGAAAGGCTAAAAAATCGGCCAATTATGCTGACTACCAAAGCAAAAGCCAAATATTCAGTCTTACACTAGTAACAACTAATTCCATAAAAATTTATATATTTTGCCAATTTTAGGAAAAAAACTTTAAGTAATAGGAATTATATTGTATATGTATATATTTATACATGTAAACATATTAGATGGGAAAGATTTTTAACCTCATTGGCTTCATAAATTTTTAAATACTCCTTGTCAAAACAAATTTATCTGTATCCTTAATTTTTTCAACATAACTTTTGACTTTGCCTAATGGCCGATTTCTTCACCGAGTATTAACTTTCGCTAATCCGTGGTCTAGCTGGTTCGTGGACTAAATTTTAAGCCGAGGATTAAAAACAGTTAGTACTCGGTCATTTCTTCACTTTCTTAGTCGGCTGATTAGTTTGCAAACGGAATGTAAAGCACTAATGCTCCGAATTTCTATATACCAATTTTTTTTTCGCTAAATTTAACAGCAGTTTTTACATACGGTTTTATTGGAGGTGTCGGCTTACACTAGCCTCACTCAATTGACTCACTTTCACATGACGCAGTTTTTTAATGTTCACACACATAACTTGCTTCACTGTGAGTCTGAATTTTCTTTTGTGTGGTTTTTTACCAAAAACATTTTAAAGTAATACAAAATACGTGTAAGATTGAGTTTGTGCTTCTTAGCTGCATATAGCACTGCAACTTCGGTAGCTCTAAGAGCACAAAAGAAAAAAACACTAAAAATGACAAATATCAAACCAAAGTAAGTCGCAAAATTTTTAAAGTTTTAAAACTCTAGCCTCACAGTCATTTATCTTCCCACTTCCTCATCTCTTGTGTAGACGTCAAAGTGATTCGGTTGAGTGAGAATAGTTTTATATTGGGCAAGACTTGAAAGCAAGTTTTTTGACGTTCCCTTTTAGACTTGCCAAAAGCTTCTACACTTGGAAATAATTGAAATCAATGCCATGACTTCTTTGCTTATTTTCTTAAAAAAAAGATCATCAAAATAACTTGCACACAAATTGCAGTACAACTGAATATAACAAACTTTCATATGCAAAAAATAAAATCAAGCCCAACGCCAAAAATGCGAAAATAACAAAAAGAACACACAAAATTGCTAGTACAAAGAAAGATATATATTTCCCCATCGTCACCGAAAATTCAAAAAAACTCTCAACAGTTTGCCACAGTTTGCCTACAAACTCAAATTCTTGCTTTCAAGTCTTGCCTAATGTATAAAGGGTCTAAGCAGACACTAGTGACGTATTAGTCGATACATTTTGATAATCTGTTCGACGTGAATTTTTTACGAAATAAAAAATTTGAATATAATAAATAAACACTCGAAAAAGTATTTGTTGAAACGTCATGTAACAAAAATAACAAAAAGTGATTATTCGAGTACTTTTTGTCAGTTTCGAGTACAATTTAAGTCACTAGTACGAAATTATCAAACTGAAAATACACGGTCGAAAATGCAGGTTTAACTTTAAAACCCTTAAAATTCTTTTTAGGTTTAAAGCTCATTTTTTAAACCCTAGTGTTTCTTTTTAAAACTCGTCAAGGTTTAGTTTCAGAAGATTCGCGAATTTTGAACTCTAGGGTTTAAAAAATAAACCCAAAAAGTTTCAAACTGTATGTATTTTGACATTTAAACCTGAAAAGTTTATTATTTGGCCTTGAGGTCTATTTTTTTAACTCTAAGGTTTAAAAAGTTAACCTAAAGAGTTTATTTTTTTATTTTTTTTTTGTAATTTTAAACCGTATGGTTTAAAAAGCGAACCCATAAAGTTTATAATTGGATTTTTTTAAGTGTTTTTTGTTGACACAAAAGAATTTAAATATGTGAAATTGTAAATTTGTTGCTGGTGAAATTTTCGAGTAGGAGGATTTACTACAATCTGGTGAGTTTTTAAAATGCGTGTTTTTCGAATTTGTCTTCTTGTTTGTACTAATGCATATTAGTACTATGCATATTTTGCTATCTTTAAAAGTTTGTACTAGAACTTTACACAAGATTTCAAAGTGCCAGAAATTATAAAGCAAAAACAAAAAAAAAAAAAAACGCACATGAAAACAAGTTGTCGGTTGCTTCGCTCTGTTGTTGTTGTTGCTGTTGCTTTGTATCGGGTGTTTTTTATCAGCTGCCTACGTTCGTTTCGAAGCAGTTAACAACAAACAGTGTTGCCGTTACGATTCTAAAAAAAGTATCCATGAAAAGGTCAAAAAAGTATCAAAAAGTATCCACTTTTGAAAAAACAACTATCCACTTATCAAAATCCAAAAACCAATAACATAATAATTTTTTTACACAAAAATACAAACTTTATTATTTTTGAACAATGAACGCCAATTTTTTAAGCTTCCATAACAATTTTATACATTTAATTTTAAGACTGATTCCAATTTCATTCTGATAGGCGTTGTAAACAGGACACTGTCTTATAGGTAGGCATGCCCTTAGAATGGGGGCTCATGCGATTGACTTCTGCTGGAGTTGCAGGGATAAGGAAGAGAAGGAGTCGGTATCGCACCTCCTCTCCTCTGTTCATGCTCCGCTTTAGCCCGTAGAAGATAGAAGCATCTAGGTAGCCTCTTTTTTGATGACCTCAGGGATCTAGAGGAGGTGCGATACCGATTATTATTAATAGTTCAGGGTGGTTTCACGACAGTGCTAAGAAGAGGAGGAATATATCCTCTGTGGTATCACAACGGACCAAAGATATGGTTTATGTGGACCAACCTAACCTAAGACTAATAAATATTTTTATTAAAATATAATAATAAGAACTACATATATAATAATATAAAAAAACATAAATTTAAGAACTTCTGTCTTTTATATGTGTTGCTATTGCCACTTTGAAAAAAAAATTTAATTAGAAACATTTATTTCAAAGACTTGAAATTTTATTTAATAATACAAAAAAACAATATTCCAAATAAGGGTTCATGACGGTACAACCTTTACTAGAATTCTTAAGTCTCGTAACAATTTGGAATCGCTAACGGGAATCTTAAGGGAAAGAAATTACAAATTTTTTTTAAAATTCGCTTAGCTATGGCAGACTAAAATTATTTTTCACAAAATTTAAAAGTTCAAAATTTAAAAATTTGTATAAGAAAATATTGCCAAAAAATGTCTCAATGTTATAAATTTTCTCAACGTTTTTGTCGAATTTAAGGGACTGCTTACTTTTTATATTTTGCAAGCAAAAACAAATATTCATATTAAAAAAATATATTTTAAAAAAGTATCCAAACTTACACTGAGGCTAAAAAAGTATCCATAAATTTTTGAAAAGAAAAAGTATCCAAATGGATCCAACGGCAACACTGACAACAAAGCGATGCAAATGGTGGCTGTAATTTCAATAATTTTTTCATATATAAAGTGCACAGAAAAGTTCAATTAAGCATATATTGTTTGCGATTTGGGAAAATCTTTTAAAAATGTTTAAATCTTTTCAGTAAAGTGATTTCTATGAAGAAAGTTTTTGTGTGAATTGTTATCGAGAAAATAAAAATGTTCGGTCTTGTATAGTTTTCGGACAATTACAGTTACAATTTTTTGGATATTTACAATTTTTGGAGCAATATTTTTGGAATTTTTTATTTTTGACAATTACTGAAAACAAAAAACTTGCCCATACAAGAAGTGGTTTTTGCCCAAACAGAGCACTTCTTTAAAAAAAGACACAGTTTCGATAGTATCGTAAGTATAGACGTAGAATTCCTTTTTTACAGTAATAGAGAAAAATTCTGGTTTATTTTATTTATATATTTTTAAACTATTTTAAAGCATTTCATCTTCTAAATAAAAATTATTCAAAAACAAACTTGTTGTTGTTGTCCTTTTTCAAACTTACCTGATCCAAGAAGCTCACAATTAGAATCATGTAAAAATTTGTTTTATTTTATTAAAAGTTTTCGTTTGATATTTTTTTAATGAATTTGTTGTTCTTAATTTTTTTTTCATAAATATGGGTAAATTTGAATTATTTATTTTTCCTGTAGTAAAGAGCACATACATATATGTATATTTTAAATGTAATTTAAAATTAAAATTTTAGTTAATAAAATAAATTTTTAATATGGAAAAAATGTAATGCATAATATCAATAATTCGAATTTATTATGGTATTTAAAAAATAAATGGAGTTTTTAAAGCACAACGCATGCTTAGTAACGCATGCGCAAATTTGCGTAGTATTATACATACATACTGCCTCTGAAGCTTCATGCATTTGTATTTTCTATTGTATTTATCAAGGCTGTTAAAAGCTCACATTTTTCAAAAAGTGAGCGGCTCATATTTTAAGAGCGCTCACATTTTGAGAGGCTTACTTTTTGAGCGCGGTCACTTTTTGAGCGTTTTTTCTATGTTTATTGTTTCAGTATAGTATCAGTATTCTTATTAGAACACCACTTCTGAAAGACTGCCTCTTCAGACTTGACCGCAATCCTGCAAGTCTCATTAAACCATGAGTGATCTTTTGGTTAAATGCTTCTCATATTATTGGGAATGATTCACATTTTTACAGCAAAACATAGTTATCAATTGAAGCACAGCCGCGAATAACACTTTAAGAGACAAAAAGTAAAACTTAGGTAAATTAACTATTTTAGTAAAAAAAAATTGTTTATTATTAATATTTGGTAAGAAAATAAAGTATTTTTAATTTATAAAATGGAAAAAGTTACATATCCAAAAGTCATTGGTTGTTAAAACATTATTCCACGTTGCATAGCAGAGAGTGGCCCATATAAAAGACTTATTGGATAGGATAATTTTCGTTAAATAAAATGCAAATGATAGAATTTAAAAATTGTTTTATGAAAAAAACGCTTAATAACAAAAACAAAAATTCATTTGAAGAACTTAAAAGAAATTATTTTAAAACCTTCGAAAAAATATATTTGTTTGCTTTCGAACACAAACGTAATATTTTTCTTTATTTAACTGCAGATTGATTTATAGAACTCCTTTTTCTTTTCATCACTTACTTTAATGGGTTCTTTTCGAAGAAGTGGCATCGTATAATTTGCCAGGTTTTGATTTCTTATGGAATTACCTTGCACAATTCGATTAAAGATGTTAAAAAAGTTTTTTATTTATTTTTAAGTTTCTTTTTTATAGAATATAAAATAATGTTCCTTTATTGCACTTATGCTGAATTGTTTGCAAGAAAAGAAGCATAGACAATCACAAATATATATAACAACAATTCAATTACCTAAAAACGTAATGTGATTAACAACGTTATTCCATTTTACTTTTGTGTACTTTTTGGAGATGTAATTTTTTGGAGGTATATTCTTAAAATATATTCATTACCAAAATTATTCAGTTTTTTATTATTATCATCAATTCAATTTTTAACATTGGACTTCTAACATTGGATAAGATGCATATTTTTGACTGATTTGGTGTTTAGGCAATGTAAGAGAGTCATGTTAGCGGTAATTAGCAATAAAATCGGGTTTGCAAAAAGTGGGTTTTGCAACGTTATTTGCGGCTGTGCTTCAATTGAATCTGCGATAAAAAATATTTAACGCAGTCCAATTTTCCCTTCCATAAAACCATGCAGTCCTTTTCGGGGCTTTAGGCGTAGAGGTCCAAGGGTTAGAATCGTTCACGTTCAGGCCTTTTTCACACTGGTACGCTACATTTGATCATATAAAAAGGGAGGAGCCCCTATGCAAAGAAAACAATGGCAGTAAGCGATACCCAGGTATATGAAAATCCAGTGGATCTGCATCCTCGACTACCTGGGTCTCGCCTAGTGCTAATATTTGAGGCCTATTTAGAGTAAAATGTACATAGACCGAGAAAAAGTTTGCTCTCAGTTCACGAATATTGAAAAAATCTATGTGAAAATGGCCCGACACTTCCGCACCATGCAAATATCAAACAAGTATGAGCATATAGGTTCATTAACTACGGCTAGAATACAGCACAATTCAGCCCAATATGCAACCTAACTTATACCCCTTTTCCACACGGCAATTTTTCTTGCCAGCAAGTCGAAAATACAAAGGAAAGAAGAGCACAGCATCAAAGAAAGAACAGCACAGAAGAAAAACTTGCCAGTACAGACTTGCCTGTACCGCAGAATTGCCGGCAATAAAACTTTCCATGTGGAAAAGGGGTATTTCCGACATAACTAATTGAAGAGAATAGTGGAGTTGACGGAAACGGAAACAACAACAATTACTTAACAGCGAGGAGCATCATGAAATAATGATATACAGATAGTGTATTCCGTTCGCAAAAAATTAAATCTTCTGCGCAGCTACGTCACTCGGGCCTGTCAGCTGTAACACGTGGTAAAAACAGAAAAAAGAAAATGTGAAAAAGCACAAAGTAAACACAAGCAGCAAGCAACACAAGTGCAAGTATTTGAGAAAAATTGGATTCATTTAGCTTAATTTCTAATATCTTTAATTAATTAATCACCGCACCGCATCATCGTTTAGTTTAATTAAAGTAATCACCGCCCTGAAATTGAATTTGTAAAAATTTTTGTTGATGCTTCCAATGAGAATAATAACGATTTTAATTTGGGCCAAAAATTGAATTTACAACTCTTATCAACAAACGAAACAACAAACGAGAAGAACATAGCAAAATAAAAAACAAAGAAGCAATCAAAGTGCTGTCAAACACATCAAGCAACGTAGCTATTTTTTTGTGTAGGGGAACAAATGCGAGTAAACACCCCTATAATATATGCATATCTTTTCAATAATACAATAGTACTGAAAAATATATTTTTTTTAAATCTAATATATAAAATTCTTCTGTCACGGGGTACGTAATCGAACTCCTTCGAAACGGCTCGACCGATTTTCATGAAATTTTGTATGTATATTTTGTAGGTATGAGAATAGGTCGTAAAGTATATTTCAACCTCCTACTAACAGTGGGCGTGGCACCTCCCATACAACCCAAATTTGCGATATCGAATATCTTTGGAGTTATAAGCCGCTTAGCCTCGGAATTCGGTATTCGACAATTTACACGTGCCGCTTCGCAGATAAAATTTTGTGAGAGTTGGACAAGGGGGCGTGGCACCTCCCATACAACCCAAATTTGCGATATCGAATAGCTTTGGAGTTATAGGGCCCACATCATTGGAATTCGAAATTCGACCACAATTTACACGTGGCGTTTTACTGATAAAATTTTATGGGAGTTGGACAAAGGGGCGTGGCACCTCTTATACAACCCAAATTTGCGATATCGAATAGCTTTTGAGTCAATCAAATGAAGCAAACAAAGCCTCGGAATTCAGCATTCGAACTCAATTTACACATGCAGTTTTACTGATAACTTTGTATGGCGTTGGACAAGGGGGCGTGTCACCTCCCATGAAACCAAAATTTGAGAAATTCTACAGCTTTTGAGTTATAGGTCGCACAGCCATGGAATTGAGTATTCGACCACAATTTACATATACAGTTTCACTGATAACATTTTATTCGCGTTTGGCAACGGGGCCGCGGCAGCAACGCGCCGGGTTTAAGCTATCTATATATATAAAATGGAATGTGTGTTTGTTTATTTGTTTGTTTGTACCTTATAGGAGACCAAACCTCTGGACCGATCTTCCTAAAAATTTCACAGCATTTAACTGGGACTCTGGCATGATTAATAGGGTACTTTTTCGACCGCTCCCACTTTTACGCCCACTTTTTTAATTCAGATACTTACTTATACCACTAACAATGTTTGCTATACAAAATACTTTTTTTGTAATATGTATTTACCTAAAGTTTTATATAGTTTTTATCTACAGGTAAGGTAGCCATAGATTTTTTATTACCAAATCCCCCTTTTTCGCCCCATTTTACTTTAATTATAATAAATCTGCTTTCAATCTATATATATAAAAATGAATGTCTGTCTGTTTGTTTGTTTGTTTGTGCTTTATAGGAGGCCAAACCCTTGGACCGATCTTCCTGAAACTTTCACAGCATTTTACTATGAATCTGGAAAGAATAAAAGGCTATATGAAGTTTTTATTTGACAAAGGGGCGTGGCACTGCCCATATAACCTAAAAATTTAAATCGCCATATTTTGGGCATTTTTTGACCTACGTTGATGCTATTTGGTACATATGATATTGGCATAGTTAGGAATACGTACCAGGAGAAAAGTGGGTGGGACCACGCCCCTTTTTAGGAAAATTAAAAATCGCAATATAGTCTTAACTATTGGACCGATCATCATTAAATTTTCACAATAGGATATTCTTACGAAATAATAAATTCTTGACTATATAAAGTTGTGAGTGGACGAAGGGGCGTGGCCTCGCCCATATAACCCAAATTTTAAAATCGTCATATCTTGGGCATTTTTTGACCAACGGCGGCAGTATTTGCTATATATGGTATTAGCATGAATAGAAATACGTACCAAAAGAAAAGTGGGCGGAGCACGTCCCTTTGTTTGCGATATATTGGAGGCTGGACCTGATAACCGATCTTAAATTTTCACAGCGTTCAGCTTTGACTCAGGAATACTTATTACATGATAATATTTTTCGACCATGCACACTTCTGCACCTACTTTTTTACTACGTTTATTAACGGCTATACCACAAATCATGTCATTAAAATCATTAAAATACATATTAATTAAAATAGTGGGGTAGCTCAATTCTCTTTCTTCTACCACTGTCTTCAAAACAGCTGATTTTATAATATGAGTTAATTAAAATAGAGAGTGGGGTAACCCCATTCTCATTCTCCCACAACAGACTGCGAAACAGCTGATTGTGTAATTGCTGCTTTTTGATTGGTCTAAAAATAAAAAGGGGGAGCATGAAGCAAATTACATGCGATTCAGCGCTGAATTCTAATTGGTTTACAACAAAAAAAGAGGCGAAGCATTGCAATAATTAAATTAAATAAATAAATTTTTGTAAATATATAAATACTTTTAATTTTATTTTAAACGAGGGGGTAGCGAAGCACACCGGGTTCAGCTAGTTTATTTATAAATATTTTTGTCATTTCGTTTTAATTTCGTTTCAATAAGAAAATGTTGATATTTCATTATCGCTATAAATAAATTATCCCCTTTAAATATATTGTGACTACGTTTTTATTTAGCCACTTTGACAAGCTCGAGCTACGTCACAACAAATATGGCGGACATGCGCAATACTCTATCAGTATATCATTGTTTCATGGAGGAGCATAGAAAAGCCCCTCGAGTGTTCAGAAAAAAAAATCATTAATGCTGTCCAGCGATGTTGATGCTTTGGTGTTTTTGGTGATGCTTTGTTGTTGTTGTTGATGATAATTTTTGTTTTTGGTTATTTATTGATTCTGAGTTCTACACGTGTTTGTTTATATTTTTTTTTTTTGTTCTTCAATATTTGTTTTATTAATTTTTTTCCGCAAATTACCATTTTATAGAATTTTGCATAACAAAGCATCTATTTTGCAGAAACACTAAATTTTTACTAATTCAAAAAATTCAAAATAACCGCAATTTAAATTAACAGTTTACAAAAATATCAATATTATTATATTTTCGTTAAAATTTGTATTTTTGACTTTTTGTTTTCTTCAGAACAAACAATTTTTTATATGAAACAAAAATTAAATAAATTGTTTCTTTTAAATAAAAAGTTAACGAGAAATAAATTTGTTTCATAATAAAAAAGTTAGACGTTTAACTACAAATAAAATTTAATTTAAAATTTCTGTAAAATATTTACAATTAGCCAACAAATAATATATGTAAAAAAAAATATTTGCTACAAGATGTGATGCTGCCATACGTGACACACTGAAGTGTTTTATGCTGCAGAGATAAAATTGCAATATTGTTACATTTTATGTAAGTTCATGGCACGTCTTTAGTTGAATGTGCTGAATCACGCCTAAAAGCAGTACTTTCACAACAATTTCAAAATGAAATGATTTTGCTGCGAAACTCATCGTAGGGAAAGTTCATAAATGCGTGCGTAAAAATAAGTAGCTTGTTGTTGGTATAAAAGTGGGCTAATGTATGAGAGTTTTAACTTAATACTTTGCTTATAATTTACTCCAAATTTAGCTCACCTAGTTTTGAAGTAATGTGCAAAAGTTCTTAATAAATTTTAAGACAAAAAATATATTCAAGTTTACGAAAGATTTTCAGAGTAAACTGAATGATATGGAATAAAATTGACATAAAGTCTTTAGGTTTTGTGGTAATCATATTAAAAATTTATAAATATATTACTTTAAATTAAAAAATGTATATACTTATATTATGATAAAAATATATTATAGATATTTACTTATACATAAGACAATTATATATACTTATACTAGACAAAAATCGCTTTCCCAGTTTCTTAAACTCTACCTTACTTCCGAAAATGTAATGTAATGGTTTTTTTGTATTAAGTGAAATAAAACCTCATTTCCTTCAAAGTTTTTCAAGCTTCACATTTACTCTGCTTATCTGTCCTAAGACTTGAAAGTTTTACATTTTCTTTGCTAAACATTCCTTAGTGTTTGTTGCTTCAGTGGCAAATATTTGCTCATCACGCCTGAAGGCTTCAGTGACAACGCAACATCGATATAACGCCCTCTACCGTCTCTAAGTTTAATAATTTTTGTCTTTATCATCTTCTGGCATCAAACAATGTTAGTGTATCGCTTGACTCTTAAAATATTTTCACGCTCTTTTGCTACTGCTACTAATTCTGCAAGAACAAAAACTATCAGCGCTACAACTTAAGTTAAGTTATTGTTGTTTTTCCTCGTATTGGTGTCAAGCGTTTCTTTTATGCATGCCACGCAAGCAGCTAGCTTCAACATGACTGACGACGACGTCGACGACGACGACGACGACGACGACGACGACGACAACGCATTCATCGATATAGCTGACGCCTGTTTGAACATCGAGCGGATTTAAGCGAGCCACCTAAGTGTCGGTTTAGTTGTTGTCATGGTTGAGTTGCCACCAGTGTTGCCATATTTTTGTGAGTAAATAAATCATTGGTCAATTCAAAATACGTCCATTTCAAATATTTCCGAAAGAACATAAAAAAAGAAATGCCTATTTTTAAAAACATTTATTAATGCATAGTAATAAAAAAATAATGTATATTATATAATAGTATTTCATATGAAACAAAACAACAATTAGTTCAACTTATTTAGTAACTTGCACTTTGTACTCTCCGTTCAAATTGAATAATGAGGGATTTTATTGGGCTAGTTAGACTTATATAGGACCAGAATACGTTTAAATCATTATTTTTTGACAGTGCCGTTGTATGGGGCTTATTTTAATAAATTTTTTTGAGCACTGCTACGTTTGTAGTGGACCCTTTAATATTGTAGTGGACACCCTTTAATATTCATCGTAAAAATATAAAATAAATGCAAAATATCAGTTATGAGGCGAATGAAGCAATATCTATCTTTGAATTTTATAATTTTTGCAATAAAGTCCAAAAATAGCAAAATATAAAAAAATAGCAAAAAAAAATTTTTTTGTATGAAAAAAATCAAGCATTAAATGTTTCAGTAGCTGCTTATGTTGTTGTTTGTTTGGTTTGTGTTGAAATCACGAACGCCACATCGTTGCATTTGTTGAAGCAAATCGTTTAACATATATGGGGGCATTCTTTGTCAAACCGGTAAACAAAAAGATCGAACCACCGCCAATCGTGTTGATATGAATATGATAGTTTCCATGCGGCAATTCAACACAAAAAATATTTTTTTTTTCAATTTTTTTAAATGGTTATTTTCACTACCCTCCTATATAAAAAAAGTCATATCTCCATTTGAGTAGTTATGAGATATTTAGCTTTAACATTTTTAATTAACGTATTTTACCTAACGTTTTTCATTCATTGGAAATTGGCAGTTGTAAATGGGTAATTTTAGCTTAACACAAAAGTCAGAAACCCATTCACTGTTCCGAATCTACCCTTATCTCAATTTTGCAATTTCCTTTCTTTCTTTCTTTGGACGGCAGCTTAGTGGAGAAGTAAAAAATATTTATAATAATTTTAATTAATCGTAAAGGACTTTTTATTTAAAAAACCCTAAACTAACGTTGCCTTACTTCAGTCTTGAGTTTTTTATGTTATTACTTTTAACTGGTTTAAGACTTCACAAATATTATACAAAAGACAAAGTTCAAGGTCACCGAAAAGTCATAACGAATAAAAACTGTGGAAATTCTGAAAATTATTTCTGAAAATATGTCATCACCTATTTTCGATTTTAAAATTTTAGAGTACTTACATAAACTTCAAATATATGTTAAAAATTTTATTCTTGCTTCTTCAGAATTTTCAAAGATATGCCATTTTTTATTTAAAATTAATGATTACACTGCATGATTTTTTGTACACTTTTTCCCTGTCTTTGATAATTTCATCGTTCTTCAGCAAAATTGTTCCTATTATTCTGACCAACAACTTTGCTAAGCAAATACACATGAAAAATCGTTAGAAATTGTATTAAAAACTTTTACGCGCCACATATTTCTGGCTCGTTTTCAATTTTTCGATGTTACTTATGCTGTCTTTTAAAATAAAACCCATTGGCTCAGAGAAGCTCAGTACATAAAAAGGTTATAATGATCTGCATCCAATGAACTAATATTCCTTTAAATTGGTTGAAGATAGAAGGAAATGCCAAATTTGAAGCATCTGAACCATTATAAAACTAATACAAAAATATGGTCATTTATTGTTTAATTTAGCCAACAAGAAATTACATTTTTTATTTGTATGAGATTTCAAAAAAGTTAAGATGCTAAGAAACCAATAAATTAGATAATTTGTGACCGATTTTCAGCATAAGGTTTTCAATTTTTACCAATTTTAATTTTTTACACCAAAAATATATTGAAGAAAAAAGAAAAGAAAAGAAGAGCACAAGGCAAAGAAAGGAAAATTTTCAATGTAAATATGTGCAAACAGTGTAGCAGAACATGAAAATATGAGTGCAACTTTAAAGGTAATTTCGCAATGATGTGTTTTTCGTGTTTTTATATGAGAAATAAATTTTCGTGTGTAAAATACGTTATTTTAGCCTTAAAATACGTCAAACGTCATTTGGGTTCAAAATACGTCAAAAAGACGTATTTAACGTCATTCTGGCAGCACTCGTTGCCACTGCTTCTAGATGTACAAATGTGTGTATGTTGTGTGCGCTTCCTGGTGACATCGAATTAATGAAGAATTTATGAGAATCGTGAGTAAAATATTGATAATCACAAATTCTGTATTGCAGCATTTTAGGATGAGCAGCAAAGAAAACTATTCAATTGTATACAAAAAATTGATGGGAACCAGAATTAAAAAACCTTTTTCTGTTTAATTGTAAAGTTGGAGTAGAAGTTATAATATTGGATATTAAAGAAGTTTCAAAAATATTCTGATTTTATTACATCTTTTGTAAAAATGTTTGTAAAAAAACAATTTAATCAAAAGCGTAGTCTTGCAAAATATAAGGGCTTTAACGCCACCCTTGATGGAAGTGTTTGCACACACTAAGGGTATTCAGAGGTAGTCTTGTTACGGTGCTAGATTGTTGAAATTTTGATTTACGTGTGAACACCCTCAATTAATTATTTCGCTGCACCTACACTTCTGTCAAAATTAAATTTTTAACTGACAAAAAAATATTCAACAGCGTACCAACACTCATAACAATAGGGTCGAGGTATTGTTAGAATGTTGAGTTCTTGAAATATGATAAGACGTGCATTTTGTTGTTGTGTTGTTGAAATAATCAACACTTCAGCAATTTAACACCGTAACAAGACCAGGGTTCGCATTTGCTCATTCATGAACTGCTCATTTCTGCTTCTATTCATTCATTTAAGAATATGAAGAAAAATCAAAGTGAGGAGCTCGTTTTTGTGAAGAGATGAGCAGATTTTTTTTGTTCATGAACTGAAGAAGAGCAAACTAGTTTGTGAACAAGAACATTTTTTACTCTTTTGAAGAGACTCTTGCTATTCATCTGTTCTTCAATGCTTCACTTGTCTTTCGTTGGCTCATCATTTGTTCATGAAATTTTCATGAAGTGGTGAAGGCAATGGATGATGCTCTCGTTCGTTTCGTTTAATTTTGTTTTTTAGATACACACAACGTTTGCATGCTGTGTTGTATTGAAGCGAGGCATTGAAATGGCTTGAATGTTTGTGTGTATGTATGTTAAGCAGCGTGGCAACAAGAATGCAATAACAAAGCATTGTGGGATTCTATGAAAAGTTTAATAAACAGCCACAGCTTTGTTTTTGGTACGCATGCACAGTGGCTCATATGATGGTTGTTAGCAAATAAAATTTACTTTTTCTATTTTGGGGGATACAAATTCCACCTGTAGGGAAAAAATTGAGAAATATGTATACCAAGTACAAAAATATTTTTTCACAAAAATAGCAGGCGATGGAAAAATTTATGTTTACACTTAAAACATTTAATGGAACAAATTAATTCATGTTATTTTTTTTTGACAAGAAAAAAATTACATATTCCATTTTATTTTTATTAAGTAAGAGGTAATTATGATTAACATTCTTTTTTTTATAAACATAAAATTTTAGTTTTTCGCTCTTTGTTTATTGCTCTATAGTTATAATTTAAAACTCTTAAAAAACATATTATTAGGTGGCAACCCTAATATTTCAAAATTACATAATTTTTAAATTCTGACCACGGATTTGGATTCAGCGACCCATTTTTAGTCTGCCATTTTTTTTGCCGGCCCCGAATTCGTAAAAATTAAAAAAAATAAGGTGGGAACCCTATCAACTAACTTGAATTTTAAAATTCTGACTTCAGATTCAAAATCAGCGGCCTCCTAACACTGATAACTGACGTTTAAAACACGTCAAAATATACATTATTAATTAGGTGGCTACATATTTCTAAATTTTTTACCCAACAGGTGGAATTTGTAACCCCCAAAATAGAAAAGGTAAATTTTATTTGCTATCAACCATCATATGAGCCACTGTGCATGCGTATCAAAAACAAAGCTGTGGCTGTTTATTAAACTTTTCATAGAATCCCACAATGCTTTGTTATTGCATTCTTGTTGCCACGCTGCTTAACATACATACACACAAACATTCAAGCCATTTCAATGCTTCGCTTCAATATATAACAGCGTGCACACGTTGTGTGTATCTAAAAAACAAAATTAAACGAAACGAACGAGAGTATCATCCGTTGCCTTCACCACTTCGTGGAAAATTCATGAACAAATGAAGAGCCAACGAACGAGAAATGAAACATTGAAGAAGAGATGAATAGCAACAGTTTATTCGAAAGAGTAAAAAATGTTCTTGTTCACAAACTGGTTTGCTCTTCTTCAGTTCATGAACAAAAAAAATCTGCTCATCTCTTCACAAAAATGAATATGAGTAGGTTTTTTTTTTGAGCAAAAAATTCCTTCATATTCATGAAGCTTCATGAGTGAGCAAATACGAACCCTGAACAAGACTACCTCTGAATACCCTTACTATTTAAAAGGGATTAAAACACACTAGCACAGACACACACAACTTATGCAGGGATGCATCACAAAACGGGCGATGGACGTACCGTCTTATTACAATGTTGGAAAAATGGCTGGACAGGCAACATAGTAAGTTGGATTTCCTCACGCAAAACTAAAGAGACATGGGTGCTTTTTCCTTCTTGTCCTTTTTAAAAAGATTCAAGCACGATGAAAATTAATTGTATTCTTGTTTTGTTTTAAAGATCAAAGAACCAAGGCATGCACCTTAAACAAACAACGTTTGGTCTTTGACTTGAAAGGAAAGGGATAGATTATCAGAAGAAGAATTGATTGGAACCATACGTGAATTATCGATTCGGCGGAACAAACGTGAACTCGAATTTGAATTGGTTATAACCGAAGATAATGTTATGCCTCAACCTCGGCAAGCATTTCCAGCCCTCAGTTGTTCTTGTCCTTTAATTCCACATTTTCCACGAATTAGTTGTGAATTTTTTGTTTCAATAATTTTTAAATGTAGTAAAGAAAAAATAAGGTGAAAAGAACCATGCCCGAACCGGAGACCTCTGAGCTGATAGTCTAGCGCACTCTCCACTAGACTACAACGGAACGTCTAAAGCCAAGCAAAAAATTGGTAGGTTGCCAACAGTGGAATCTTTGGTGGACGTTATGTTTACTTCAGGAGAACAATGGATCTCAGTATGCAATATGGCATGAATGAAAGAACTATGCCACGTAAAAAGATGCCGCAGATCAACTTCCGGTTCTAGATGATATTCTGGTCGTTACTGCCTATAAAAATAACTGCTAGGCAGCACCGTGCTGATTTGGGACTATTTTCCATGGCAGGAGAACAACGAATATATATTTATATGAGTGGCCTATGAGACATAGTTAGTCTTAGTGCCAGCGCTCACAATCGTTCCCTTTCCCTTATTTAAGGAAAACTGGCGTGGCAATGAAGACGTAGTCGTTCATACCACAACCACTAAGCCAGAACGACTTATATTATATGTATACGTTATATTAATGTAGGTGGCATTCAGGCATTCAACCCTGCTCAAGACTATAGGAGTTTCTGTACTCGACAGCATTTTTCCTTCACAGCATACAGAATGTTGAGATTTGTTTAGTGATCGATGACCCTTGAGCGATATGTGCTCTGTCCGCCTTCCGATTAACGAATTCCGGCGTGATTAACGAAGATGGTGGGGAGGTGTTCTTAGCAGATTAAAGTTTCACTAAGAGATACGAAAATTTATTTAAAAAAGAATATTAGATAACACTGGTGGACGAATTTTGACTTTATAAAAGTATTCTTCAGGTAAAGACTCTTATTTTATTAATTTTGACATGCTGAACACAAAAATAATAATTATATTTAAAAATTAGCTTCATTTTAATAGAAAAAAAAAATTTTTTGATTCTCAGAAACCATACCGTTCTTCTATTCATTAGCGACGTGGTTTTTTCGCTGACTTCTTATATTCTGCTTCTGTAGTATTGCGAAAAATAGTTTAGCTATAAGCCGCCAACATTGAAACGTTTCACTTGGCCTGATATCGTTTCTCCAAGATAGCGATGTCCTGATGGAAGGATTCACCATGTTCATCACTAAAAGCGCCACAATTGTCCGGAAAGAAGCCTAGATGTACTAGGTCCTCCGTAATCAGATAAATAGGAAATTGATGGGGAAGTTTGAGTGAATTTATCTTCGTCGTTGCCAATGTTAGGACGCTTGGGAATGGGGTGAAGATTGCTGTGGGGCAGCTGACGAGTAGTCGATGGTATATTTGGATACAATATGCTATTCTTCTTTTTTTAAACACCAAATATATTAGTTTTCAGGCAGAAATAACAATCAGATGCGTGATTTGTCGATTCTCGCCACTGCATTGGCACTGCGAAACGAAATTATGTTTTTTTGCCACTCAGCCAATTTCTCAAACCTGCAGCACACGGATTGTAGCAGAAATGTGGAACCAACATTTTATCCTGGTGTGTATATCTTCTTTAAAGTAATAAGTATAGGCTTTCTTTATTTTAAGTGGTATAGAACACCTTTGTTTACTAAATATCACCTCACCACACATAAAACAAAAACTGTCGGGATTATTCATACATTTTCGAGACATTTTACAATAAAATGCAACTATTTTTTACTTTTAACACTTTTATCACTTTGTAATACAGAACAGATAACTAGAACAAAAAATTTTTAACATGCCAACTAACTAATGTGACTCACACACTATCATACTTGTACGGAAGATGTGGTATGTCATGACGAATGGCGTATGTTTGTATCGCAAAAACTAAAACTAATAATTGACTTTTGCCTACCAACTCGTATTCAGCATGGGTAGATAAGCAGAAATTAGTTAAAATTATTTTGAATACTTTTCACTGTAGATCAATGTACTCATAAGTTTTAACCTACAACAAAACTACAATGAACATTTTTTAACAATAAAAACTTTTCGTTATTTTGACATTGAAAACACTATGTTTAACTTAAATAAAACATGTTGTATTAAAAGTCGTTAGTAAAGAAAAATGCCGATATATAAAACCTTTTCTGCATACATCTGTAAAGGGTTCCGTGAATTTAAGTTATTATGATATCAAAACCATACATTTATGAAGGGCTTATTTTAAGAACATGATAAGCCACATGGAAAATATTTTGAAATAATCGACTCTAAAGGTTTGAAAAAATGTATTTTTGTATGAAAAAATAGAATAAAAAATAGACAAAATCTCTTCAGTGGTTGTTGGCAATACATTGAGTAATGTATACATACTAAAGAAATTGATTTTTTAGATCATGGGACTTCTCACGTTATTGCAATAAGCCCTTCATATCTTAGTAACAGCAGATTTTCTTAGTACAACGTAAATTTTTCTGCAAATTTATCATCTCGGAATGATAAAAATAATTTACAATTTTATGTTTTGATTCTGAAAGAAAATATTTCCTTCCAATATCTTTTCAATAGATTTTTTTCAATTTTTCTTTGTATGAAAGCTTATTAAATGATTATAGAAATATTGCTCACTGTTACTTCACCATTTCCTTTTTATATATTTTTAAAAAAACCTCTAAAATATTCTCTCAGGAAATAAAGCAATATTTTGTTGTAAAAATAATTGAAATTAAAATTGACACCTTTTACACTCTTTCATATAACAACGGAAATAGGCAAAACATTTTCCAGTTTTACCCCGCATATATTTAAACTGTATTTGCTATCAGAGAACAAACCCTAAGATTTTTTTGCCGACATTTATTGTTTCCAAATTACTGTATTAATTTTTTTTTACAAAATACTGAAGTACTAAAATTAATTTATGTGAACAAATTATCAAATATCGCTTTTAGATCAAAAGTAATTGCTTATAGTCTATTTGCATAGTATTTAACTAAAAAAAAGTATTGCAGTGAGGGGACTGCCGACCGAAGTGAAAACCTATATATAAAATACTAGTATTCCCGGGTAGACTTTGTCCTGCCACGGACCGCCTTACTTCTAAAAATAGGAATTTTCATACTACCCCTTTGATTCCCATTTGATTATTTCTTTAAAAATATTATATGGTGTTTTTATTTTATAATTATACAAAACTATATTATTGCATTTAAATTGAATATTTTTGTAATTAAAATAAAATACAGAGAGCACTAAGTTTTAGTAAATATCTGCGCCCCAGCGCCACCTAGGAAGGTCTAACACAAAAACAAAAACATATGGATCGTGTCCTGACTTTGTCTAAATTTCTAACACTGCAAATATTTAATATTTTGTTTGTTTGGTCATACATAGTCTATTCAAATGACTGCTCTTGGTATCTAGCTATCAAGCACTCAGCAAATATAGCAATCAACCGTCAATAAGATTCTCTGATGATGTATCATTCTTCCCTCCCTCTAACCCTACACGAAACAAAGTAAGGTCACAACTGTTTCCAAAACCTTGGCAAAACGAAACAAGGTAGTGTTTGGGTGGAGAGCCGGTGACCAAAACTGTCAAAACGAAGTGTACAGCTCATACAAAATCTGAAACCAATGAGAATGCAATGAGAAAGCAAAAATAGGCAAAAATTGCAAAATGGCTTAGATTGACAGTTATGGTCACTAAGATAGAGAGAACATTTAGCCCCAACACTAACTTGTCTAGTTATACCACTTCCAAAACTAGAAATATCTTATGTTATGAATGAAAAATTATTCCCATAAAGATATTTACTGTTTTTTCTTTCAATTTTTAAATGAAATAAATTTTTAATTTTTTATATTTGATATTTTGTTTCTCCTGGTTTACACTGATCAAGACTTGATGGGCAAGTCTTGCCTTTTTTGATGAAAGATGCGAACATCAACGTGATAGAGGTGGAAATTCAAAAGAGGGAATGACCAAGAATTTACGTCAAGTTTTGACGAGTGTAAACCCGGAGTTTGACTGATAGTGAAGTCTCTATTAATACCACCACTTGAGATCTTGCTACCAGGCAAGTAGAAAACATAGCTAGCAAAGTGCTGTTTATTTTCTACCGCCAATTCGGTTTATTCCCTTTTACGCTGCGCAACCGCTGTGATCTGGAATTTTGGAATGTGATTTTGGAAATGAAAAAACAGTATGGAATAAATTTGGTTTACTCCACGCAGACTGCGTTAACTTTGTCACTCTGTTTGCAACGCTGATAAAGTGGCGTGGTAGGTATAGAAAAATATATATAGTCTTGATCAGCATCCACTCCTGAGCTGATTTCGCTAGGTTAATCTGTCGACACGATTACAACCGCAATTTTAGAGCTATCGTATTTATACTTAGTATATCTGCTTTTATTAAAAAACAAAGATCAAGTTCGAAAACATGCAACATTGGATGAAAACCACGCGCTCTTTATCAAACAACAAAATTTCTAAAAACGCCTCAAAAATTTTTGCAGTTACTAGGTTTTGTGCACATAAGCTTTGAAATAAAATACTCACCATATATTTCAAATTTGTAAAAATAGTATGAAAACCTTACCTACCTCCTTGGCAAAGTAACTTTATGAAAACGGTTAAATCTCTAAAACTTCCGAAAAAATTAATTTAATATATTAAAATTATGAACATGTGCTACGTATATTAAAATTCACTTTGAGTTTAGAAATTAACAGCATTTTTAACACATAATCTTCCATATTTTAAACGTGGTCTACATTTGATTTTTCGCAAAATTGGATGAACACCTCAACCGTAATCTATACGAAGTGACGTCATCAAACTATAAAAAAATGTATAACTAAGAATATACTGTGGGGGTATCTAAGCTTTGACCCAGTTGAAGATAATTAATTTTTAGCTATTATTTAAATTAAAGTGTAAGTGTTTTTAACAATGCAGTTCATAAACCTTTTAAAAAATTACAAAGGTTTTTATTTATTTTTAATCAATCACAAAGTTATAATCACAAAAAGGAACACAAGTGGTCTTGTAATATTCATAAAATGAAATCAATAAAATCTATGGAAAAATCATATACATTCACATAAAGTTTAGAGGTATTTTTATAATTAAAAAACAAAAATTTCTATAAACGTGCGAATTTCTTTCGTTATCTTAATATAGAAAGGCCACTAACATTTTTTAAAGTCTGGCTCTTCACAGATGCCTTTAGGTCAACCACCCATCCACCCGAAATCTGACACAATCCAGCCGAAATTTTTTTAAATGTTAGTCAGGGCCTTTCTATGTTAAGATAACGAAAGAAGTTCATGAGAAAATCTTTCAGTCAAGCAATTCTTCACTTTCAGTCAAATTTTAGAAATTTTCTCATTTGATATATTACTTCTGAAATCAATATTGTGGCATTTAGTTCACTAGATTTAAAAAAATATTTTGCTTACATTAAATTAAATAAATTGTTACAATCTGCAGTCTGTTTCTGTAATTGGTTTTTATTAAACTTTAAAAATAAAATATTCTTTTAACATTTGCTGTCGAATGAAAAGTTAAAAGAATTCTTTAAGCAATTTTATATAAATTGGAGAAAATCGACTCTTTAAAATCATTTTTTATGTATTTTACAGAGTACCAAAATTCAGAACTAGATAAATTTTTGAATTCTTTTAAATTGTTTGCTTACTTAGAGTTCTAAATTCTGTGCTTATTAAAGAGTGAAATAATATGTGAAAACGCTTTGGTAGTAGAAAAGTAGAAAAAATATAAAATTGTACCAAAAAATTACAAGTGTACTGAAAATATCACCCCTGATTTGTAGGAACCTGAGCCCTCATAAGAGCAGTTTTTCCTCTGAAAGTAGTCCCTCTTTAAAAACTCAATTAAGAATACAAAATGATACTTTTTTACTCTCAAAAGTCGTTTTTTCGGACTCCTATAAGACTCTTTTATGAGTCTTATATTGACATATTAAAACTCATAATAGACTCCTCAAAGTTTCAAAAATGTGCTTTTTTCTTTTGAAACTAGTCGCTTTGAAGAGGTATCAATATGATTCTTAAAATACTCTTTTATGATTCCTTTTTTTGCCCTCTTTTTCTTTATAAAATAATTATAAAAGTGCCTAAAACTCGCTTGCTTTTCTTTGAATTTAGTATCTCTTTATGAGCATCAATAAGAATCGTAAAAGACTCTTTTATGACACTTGTTTAGAATTTTATGGTTTCATAAAATACTCCTAAACAGCAAAGTATCCTTTAAAATAGGTCACTACTCTTCACGTGCTGGAATAAAGCTGAATATTTCAATTGTTATGTTAAAATTATGTTGATTTTCTATGATTTAAATACAAATTCTAAATGTTTCATAGTTTAAATAATTCTTGATTTTAAATACAAATTCTAGTTATTTGATAGTTTGAAATAGTTTATTGAGCTTTAGGTCATGTTAGAACAATAAATTGCTGTTATGATTTTTTATGTAAAAATTTTATTTCTGAAAAAAGTACCATGTAAAGCGTGTTACTCCTTGAAATATACCGCTTTTCCTTTGCTAAAATATGAAGTTGTACGCATATTTACAGCCCTATTCTGGCAAATTAACAAATTGTTAACCTGTGTTTTAAATATTTCTATGTGTTTTTTAATTTTTTTATTTCAAAACAAAATTTGAAGCTCAAAAACAAAAAATGTTGATAAAAATTGTCAACTGCTTTTCAGTTACTGACAATTTCATTAAAATATTTTGTTTTTTGAGCTTTAGATTTTGTACTGAAAACAACAAAAACATATAAATATTTAAAATACTGGTCAACAATTTGTTAATTTGCCAGAATAAAGCTGTTAAAAACATCTTATTTAAACACGATTACGAAGCCGAATAAAATTTCAAGTGAATGAACAGTATTTATAAGCATGATTTTCTTTTTTTAATTTCTACGCCGAAAATGCTCCCAATTCGAATGTTTTAAAGACTCTGGTGGTGTTTGAAATATTAGACGAAATAGAATTAATTATAAAAAAAAAATAACATGTTGTTTTAAATTAGAAAAGTGATCTTGATATCGATTATAACCCAAAATCATTCTAAAGAGTTGATGTAGCGATCAACGAAACAGTCTGTTTATTTGTATGACATCATCGTCGTGAACAAAAATTGAAGAATAATAGAAAATATAAAGGTTCTGATAAATTGAAATAAAATTGGAATACAATTCTGGGTCAATATATAAATCGTTCTTTACTTTGATGGAATGAACAAATTTACTAATGTATTCGATAAAATATTGCCTATGGTGTGTGAGATATATACGAATAAGTAAATATAGGATTAGTAAAAAAAATGTAGTTTAAACTAACATTGATTTTCTCCATTCCATTTTTTTGTGGTTAATTTTATGCTTCCATTGAGAAAATAAAAGGCTACCCTAGTACGAGAGTTGTACAAGATTGCAATAATTTTGTATTGTGATCAGTGACTTCATACACGGAGATAATTATTTTGCTTGAATCAAGCAAATGTTTTGCTGAAAGGCAAATCAGCAAAACTTTGCTCAATCACGGTGTGATTTTAGAAAAAGATTAGTTAATTGAAATCACTCCTCCTGTATTTAGGAAAAAGCTAAATTTTGATTATATTCAAGCAGAAGTTATTATAAAATGTAAAAGCAAATTTCTACTTAAATCATGGAAATAATTGTTAAGTTGTTGTAAGCTCGAATAGCAAATTTTTACTTAATTCAATCAAGCAAATTTCTTCTAAACACACGTTTATTCTTGATGAAGAAAATTAAGCGATGATTGGTTAACAACTGCAAAGGTCGAATGTAAAAGCCCATGCACTTACACTTACGCTGCCGAGGTTTAAATCTCCAGATGGTGGCAATTTTTCAATTGAATTTAATGTTATTGAATTTAAGTTATTTCACTTCAAAAACTTGCTAGATTTCAGCAAAAAGTAATCAAAATTTTCTATTCCAATTTATTATAACATAGCAAATATTTGCTTGAATTAAGTATAAATTTGCTTTTGCAGTTTATAATAACTTAGAAAAATTTTGCTTGAATTTAACCAAAAATATGCTTAGTTATTATAAACTGGAATAACAATTTTTGATTAGTTTTTGCTGAAATCTAGCATAATTAGGAAGTGGCTGAGAATCAAGCGCAAGTTTTGCTTAACCACAATACAAATTTAGCAAACAGTTTTCTCCGCGTAGCTTATGAATTTAGGTTATGATTGGAATCTTAAAATTGACTTCAATACAAGACGTTCTGAAAATAAGTAATTGAATGCATAAAATGCATGTCATTGCTGATTTCATCGAAATTGTAACTGCAAAACAAAATAAATTGCATTCTTTAATTCTTTTGCAATCACCTCAAGTTTTTGTTACAGTGTTTGAAGTGAATTTAAATTACTTACAGTAAAATAATTGAAAACTTTAAAAATTAATTAAATCATGACTGAAGCAAATAATTAATGCCAAGATATATAATTCATGAACTTTATCTATACTGTAAACAAAACATTTACATTTAAAAACAAAATAAGCGAAAAAATCCAAAAATCGAAAAAAAGATCTTAGTTAATTTTGTTGTTATGTATTTTTATTACATATTTATTTTAATATATTTTCATTTATTAAGACTTGTAAAAATAATCAAAAGCAATTTGTTTTTAAATTTTCGAATGAGTTTTGTTATTTTTTTGTTTGTTTTGTATTTTTGATTTGAGTAAAATAGAAGTCACTTTATATTCCTTTATTGATAAAGAAAAAATTAAGAATCTCTAATTTTTGTTGCTTTCTCTGGATTAGTGATCCCCCAAAAAACAAAAAACATGGTGCAACTTGTATTTGCAAGGCCTAATTTTGTTAATAATCTTGAAGTTATTTCACAATTTCAGTGACTTAAAACATGATTTCAACTGTTTTTTAATGATTTCATTGACTTAAAATTGATTACCAGTAAATGTAATCAATGACTCCAAGGAGCACGACTTCAATTATAGCAAATGAATAAAAATAATTCAACAGAAATTTCAACCAAATTATTTTAAAGTCATGACTTCCAAATGAATGATGGTTTCAAAAATTTAAGTCGTTGGCATTCAGAAACTGTTTCTTATTGCATAAATGCAATTTTTTACAACTCTGCCAAGTATAAATCATAAAAAAAAAATAAAACTTATTGCAAATAAAATTAAAATTTATATTAAATGGCACCTTATTTTTATAAATCAATCGAAAAGTTACTAAGATATGATTTTTTGAATATTACCAATTTGTGACGATTTTCACTTGTAACAAAAGCTAAGGATTGCGCAAAAAAAATTAAATAACTTGTATATTTCTTACTTGAAAAAATCGAAAATGAAGAAAAATTGAAAGGGGTTCACTTAAACGGAACCTTGCCTTACTGAATTAGGCTTGTAATGGCAAATATATGATAAATAGTAATACTACTTGATTCTTTTGGTGCATTCAACCAACTTTACTGAAAAACTTAGTTGTCTTTCAAACAATTCGTGTACTTGAGCTAAGATAATTTCAGCTGATTTGAACAAATACTCTTCCAAATTTAAAAAATAAGCATTTTTAACATTTAGCAGAACATTGCAGCAGAAGTCAAGCATTAATAAAAAATAGCAAATAAAAATTTAAAAATACAGAAAATTTAATCCACTGTGATGTAAAAGAGACAATTCTTTTCAATCTCTTAATTCGATTTAATCACGGCACAATCATTAACATTTTTAAAAACATTAATGGTGGGGCTAACTCACATTGTCCATTAACCCTTTCAGACCTGACGCTAAGCTACTGAGAATTTTTTATGATTTTTTGGAGTAAATGGCCTTTATATGATATGAAAGCATATTCAATGCCTAAATTTTGATATTTTCATATCCTTCAAGGATTTACAAGAAACGAAAGTTTGTACTGAAAATATTTTTTTTTGCATCAAATTTTGATAAATCATTTGAGATCTTAAAATATATTATTTTATTAGTTAAAATATGTCAACTTCACGCAACTTCACAACTTCGTCGCAAAATGTGACGCAAGAACTTCCTGAAATTTTAAGATACGACAAAATTAACCGCTAGACATGAAAGGCAAACATAAACAATAACCTGCGCAATCGATACATGTAAAATTGATAAACATTCGCGAAATAGCAGTAAAGATATTTAGACTAAAAGTTACCCGCACAATTGATGCATCACAGTCTGAAAGGGTAAACACATCAAATTTATACCATTCGAATGCATATTATTTTTAATTATAAAAAAATTGAATGTAACTCTATTCGCATATAATTCTGAATCAATTAACTTCCTTAATATAAAAAGTAAAACATTTGCAAACTAATTTGTTCAAAACAGCTCGAAAAACATGCAGAAAAAACAAAACTAAATTTGTTCATTTAACTTTTATGGTCTCACAACTTCAAAACAATAATAGCAACAACAGCAACAACTGCATTTGGCACAAACTTGAAGTAGGTTCACTACAGTTGCTAGTTGACACAAAAATGCGTTAACCCACAAAATGAGCATTTGAAAAACTTGTACAAAAGTTCAATTACAGCAAGTGTCAGAAACTGACTTTAGTCCATTATGGACGCATTTTACACGATGACTACCGAGTGAAACACACATAAATACACGCACACATACCAATATACAGATGCACTGCGAAGCAATGGCAAATGAGACAAAAACACAACTGCGCTCAACGATGGCAACTCTAGCCAAATGAAAATGAAAACTTTAAGCAGCGCAGAGCAAAAACAAAACCTAAAAAAAAACCAAACCAAACCAGCAAAACATGAAGCTATTGAGGCAAAATGAGTTCCGGAAGTGGCTAAGAAACCAAAAATAACAACAGACAAACAACAAAAACAAAAATAATGCGACAAACAACAACGTAGATAAACGAAATTAGTTTTTGGCTCACAGGAACAACATGCAAGAAAAACAATAGAATAGTATTAAATTTTGTGTGTGCGTGTGTGTGTGCGTGCGAAAGGCAAAATGCTCAAAATCCGAAGGCTGTTCTTGAAATAAATAGAGCTAGTGGTGCGATTTAGTAAAAGACCACTTTTGTGGGTGGCTTAAATTGCATGCTAGAAGCACAGTATTGCAGTAAAAGTGTTTACAACATGATTACTAGAATTTGTCTGTGTGAGTGCGCGAGTGTGCGTGTGCGCAGTGCATGCCTTGCACTTAATGACATCCAGCAATGAAAGTCTCTCGAGAAAAAAAAATAAGTTTTGAAAATAACACAAAATTTTTAATTTTTTCCAATTTGAAGACTTTTTCCCAACAGGTTTTTGCAAGTTGCTTGCGCAAGACGAGTATTGCGTAAATGATGATGAAAGGTGATGATGAATCTTGGACTAAATTTTAAACTTTTTGGTATTACATATAGGACAACACCAAAAAAAATTACTTTTTAATCCAAGGGAAAGCTTAAATTTTTCTAATCCAAAAAAGATTAGTTCTTTGTCCCCAAAAAGTTTAAAAAAGTAATAAAAATATCAACTTCCAATAAAAAACCCTTCCTCACAGTTCATGATTTTAAAAATGATTGAAATCTTTCAAAATGAACTACATCATGACCGAAGGAAATCATTAAAGTCACAAAGTATAGTTCCGTATCTTATTCTCTACCGTAAGAAGTTTTAAAAGCTAATAGCTATGTCACAAAATCAATTGAATTAAAAAAAAACGATTAAAGTTAAAAATGCAAAACATCGAAAACCAAAAAAAAAAAGTAATGCAAAAAACAATGTTGTTGAAAAGATCAATCGTTCTCTGAGTAGTGGAATTATAAAGGAACACATAAACGACGTTAGGCCATTTGCCAAATTTTTAGTACAAATATAAGTCGTTTCATTTATCATTTTAATAAACAAATTTAGAATTTTTAACTTTTTACGTAGTTTTTGGGTTAGTGTTCCCCCAAAAAACAATAATGTTGGTTCCTTTACTTTTAGGACCTAAGTAATTTAATTTGATACTGTAAGCAAAACTTCTTTAATAATTTTTGAATGCAATGAAGAGACTTAAGTGAATTTTGTTATTTTTTTGTTTGCTTTGTATATTTGATATGAGTAAAATAGAAGTCATTTTATATTCCTTTATCGATTTCGAAAAATATTAGAATTTCTAACTTTTGTTTTTGTCTCTGGGTTAGTGTTCCCCCAATAAACAAAAAGCTTGGTGCAACTTGGTGTTACAATTGAATGCAATCGATGGTTACATTTGAATGCAATCGATGACTTTAAGAAGCATGATTTCAATCAAGAGACTTCAACAGATTTGTTTGCCAAGGTTGAAAGTGGTTGCTCATTTACAAATTTAAAGTCATGAAATCAAAAAATAATAATTGAAAAGCCATAATTGAGAATGTGGTAGAACGATGAGTAAACCGAGCTACAAAGACATTTTTCGATTGTATTGGCTTTGGATGTAGTCATTTTTTCACCGGATGCTGTGGACAATTTTACGGACACGGATGGGCGTTTCTCAAAATAGCCCCAAGAAATATGACCCCACTTTTAAAATTACCCCTATTCTGGAAAATAACAATAGTTACCGTAATTTTAATATTTCAGTAAAGATGCGTTTGTTGTAATTTTTTGATTTCAAAACAAAATTTTAAGCTAAAATCTAATAAATTTGATAAAAATTGTCAGGTGATTTTCAGATAGTACCAATTTCATTAAAATATTTTGTTTCTTGAGTTTCAAATTTTGTTTTAAAAAAAAAATGCAACAAACACATAGAAATATTAAAAATACTGGGTAACTATTGTTATTTTGCCAGAATAGGGCTGTAAGCCTTATACTTTCTAACAAAATTTCAAAATAAAAATTAATCCCAAAAACATAACAAAAAATTACCTCAGCAAATTTAAATTAGCCCAAAAATATGTTTTGAATGACAAATAAAGTGCAGTGGAAATATTTTCTGTAACTATGACTTATATCGACACAAAAATATGATGCGATTATTTGGAATAACCTGGTCGTTATGAAAGTTTTTCTTAGAATTATTTCGACACAAAAATATGGTGCGATTATTTGGAATAACCTGGTCGTTATGAAAGTTTTCTTAGAAGTTTTGTTAATTTCGAGTTTGAGTATTTTTTCGAAAAAAGATCCCAAAACTTTTAAATAAACGACATCACGGGTGGTAATTGTATAGTTTTGAGATGTTATGTGTAAAAAATTAAAAAAGCCAAAATTCAGAAAATAAAGTTATAGCTGTTGAAACTTGACTTTTTTTTCAAAAATCTTTAAAGTGCCATTTTTTGGCGTATTGAACACAAAAAAAAAAATAAGAAAAATATAATAGGTGTGTTTCCGTACCAACTTTAAGTAATTGTAATAGAATAGAGAGTGGCATTTTCCTTATTATTCTTTTATCTCGAGCAACAAAAATTTGTAAAAAACGCTTTCAACCAACTTCAAGTTACTTAAATCGAGTACAGAAACAGACCTTATATATGAAAATCATGTAGTGGCGGAATGGTTTGGCTGGACCATATCAAATTAATGTTAGATTAGAAAGTAGCGAATGTATTTAATGTGCAGGCATAGGTGTTGTATAGTATATTTGTATGTGTGATTGTATTTTTACAATGTTTGGCAGCTTATCTCGTTTCGCCTTTTTCTCCTTCACGTCTATCGACGGGTGGCTACTTTTTAATCCAAACTTTGGTTTAAAGGAATTTTTAATCCAAAAAGAACCATTTTTTAATCCCTTCTTTAGTTTAATTTAGCCGGGTATGATGCAAAATAAGCGAAACCTTGTTAACAACTGAGTTAGACGAGTTGATAAGGTGTTGGACCAGCACATCGGGGAACGTGTGTTCAAATAACGAAATGGTCAGAGTAATTTTTGTTTGAAGCTGATATTTATATTGCTTTTTTAAACTTTTGCGGATTTTAAACGATTTTTTCTGGATAATAGAATTTCAAACTTTTTTGCATTAAAAAGTAAACTTTTTCGATGTTTTCCTATATGCAATCCAAAAAAAGTTTTTAGTCAAAAATTTTTAACCATGTGACTTGTAGAGCTTATTTGGATTGCCGCTTCCTTGGCATGAGCACTCGTGCTTGGGGTGTATAGACAAAACTTTAAATGTGTCCTACCGATTTAAGTGTTTGAAACTTGTGGGACAGAAATTGTTCCTGACTTTTTCATTCAGGAATTGAAGAGTTATCAAATAGAGACCTTTCAAAGTCCTCCTAAATACTCTTAGGTAGTCTTATCGAGCAAATATACACCAATATAAAATCCCAATTATCCGTATTTATCTCCACAGTTTGAAGTTGTGTACTGTGCTTTGGATTTTATTTATAGAGCTTCCTGACTCTATAACAACTTTTGGCAAATTGAGGAAGGTTTTGAATTTCGCATTTATTTGTATTCTTTTATTTCCGTACTGGTCGACGAGGTCACTCCACGCCATAAGAAAACCTTTATTTTTGAGTGGGGCATTTTTTATTATGTCCTCAGCATCGCCGCTGGTTTTTCGCAGTAAGTGAAGAAGTTTTTGAAAATGGTAAGTGTTCTCGCTCTTTCGATATTGGTTTTGTTCTGTATGTACTTGCAGACCTGGCTCCTTATCGTCTATGCAATTGTGGCAGTTGTTCGTGGATGATAAGGGTATCGACCAAGTCGTTTAAAGCACCAAGGCCTGTGCCGAACAAGTGGATTATCTTTTCGAAAATAAGCCGACATATTGTATTTCACAGGCATCATAATTTTTCCCCCAAAGAAAAACTATTAGTTTCAGCCAGTAGCTGGCCTTTCTGTTATGAAAGACACTCTCCTGATTGCCTTCTGCAGGTGAATTTATTTATTCGACGAAAACAAATTGCAACATTCAATGCTTTCACCAGTCGAAAATTGATGCAATTCTAAATGTTTGCCCACCAACTCAGCATTGACGAATGGATGATAGCTTTTTTACAGCAAATACAAGTGCAAAATGTGTATACGTGTCAAGCCGATTCATTTTGGTTACAAATTCTAGAACCTTTGTTCATCGAAAGGTTAACTTTTTCCAATTTCTTGCGTAAGCTACCTGCTGTCGACATCATATTTTATTGTGCAAAATGGCAGTTCATCCGAAACTAATTCATCCGAAAAAAGCCAGCAGACAGAAACAACGAGCAACCTTTCGAATATGCATAACTTCAGTTTTTACATGTTTTGTCAAACATACTAAATAAATTTCTTACATTTAGTTATTACAATTTAATAGATACATGCATAAATAATATACATTTAAATAAATTTTATTTTAGCTTCAACTCGATCCATATACTTGTCTTTATAATCCACACACTTAATAAGCACTCTCTCCACTAGTAAAAATTTCCTCACTAACGACAATGGGTGTGAAAACGCACCACACTCCATATGGGTTATGAGCAGAGGTAGAAGGTTAATTTTTTGAGTACGCTCAATACGATTGTCCCTAAGGCCAAGGTTAATTTATAAGGTTGCGACACTTGAGAGAAATGCACTCTTTTTTCGCCTTTGCTCGATCTGTCACTTTTCTTTGTTCTATGCATTCATTTTCTTCATTTCTTTTCATCCATTCTGACAGTTCGACCGAGCTCGCTCTCAAGTGCCACATCCTTATAAATGAGCCTTGCCTAAGGCATTCCTTTCGAAATTTCAACCCTCTATGCTCATCAATAAGAGAGTGGCGTTGATGGATCAAAGTTCAGAAATTTTTATGAATTTCAATTGATATGTTTTAGTTTAAAATGAGATTTCAGGAGCTTATCTCTTTTTTATTTTCGAATATATAATTTCGATATTCTAATTTTTTCTGAACCTTATGTGAAATTTCTGAATTTAAATTATTTCATTCTGATGTTAACTTAACTTATCTGAATAAGTTAAGAAAACAGTTGGAAAATAATTTTGACTAAATATTTCTACAAATTGATTACATTGTTACATAACAATTGATCAAAAATGGTCTTTATTTTAAATAAAAATTCAGTTCAATTAAGGGCCATTAACTGGGCAGTTACCGTGTGAAGAAGCAAAATAGTTCCAAATAATTTTCTTACTCGATATTCTTTCAAGCAAAGGCAATGATGCAATAATGAACTTATTTTTTAATTGTGAGGCTGGGCCACCTGACCACACGTGAACTTCTTTAATATTTTCTGGAAGTACTTCTAGAGCTCGCTCCATGAAAGGGATAATAGTATCTTTGTTATGGTGCCGATTATCAGAAATAATAACAATCGGAAAATGTTTTCCCCAGTGCCATAGTGACATAGTGAACAGAGTAACCTGCAGTTGCAACCAATGGAAACTTTGCACTTCATCTTGAGCTAAGCAGTTATAATTTTCAAAAAAATCTATTTGCAGGAGAGATGCCTTTGTATTTACGTTTTTGATAATGGCTTCTTTGCCTTTTTCGTATAACTTTGCTTGCATATTCTTGATAAAAGAATGTTTTTTGTATGTCGGCGTCAAATTCAGCACATGTTTCTGCAGTTTATTGATACTACCACTTTGAACTGTCTTGCAAAGCTTTCCTTTGCTGTCATACTTCCAGAAGTGCCATGTTACTTCATATTATTATTATTTTTTTTTCGATTTGTTACGACATTTACTGCACTCGTTGTACCAACAATCTTTTGTCGGAGTTTTGCATAAAAACGTGTAAAGGAAAGAACAGTCATACGTCGGGAACAATTTAGTGATATTGTGGAAAGCATTCACTGCTAAACTGTAGCTTTTGCGATAGCAGAGTTCAACAGGACATGCTTTGGACGGAGCTAGGCAAACTTGCTTTTCCCTATAATCTTTCCATTTTCTTCAACAAATAAGGCATAAACTTCAGTAATACAAGTAAATAAATGACAAATTTGTAATTTGGTCTTAACATTTCCTTCACGTACCATTTTGACATCTTTTAAGCCAGGTGCCTGCCTTTAGTTAAAATTTCATTTGGAATGCAGTGTTTTAATTGCAGTGTACTAGTTGATGGTTGATGAAGCACTGCTCTTTTTATATAGGAAATGTAGGCAATGGTTTTCTAACTCTAGATTTAGCTTTTCTTATCGTTTTTGAAGAGGAATACGAAGTACCTTCTAGGTCATCGTAACCAGGCATGCCAACTGGTGGGGAATTCCCCGATTTGCAGGGAATTTCATGTCGATCATGGAATCGGGGAATCGCGGGCTCAAATATGCGGAGAAATTAATAATTCAACGTATTTTTTATGATTTTTGCGGGGAGTTTTATTTATATTAAATTTTCTGATACAATGTTCTTCTTACATCATTAGAAAAATTTAATGAACATTAGCATAAAACTCCTTGCTGCCAAATTTGTTTTTTAATAATAAATTTTTGTTTAATTTTTAATGCTTTTCCGTTTATAACCTTGAAAGGTTTTGCGAAATTGAAAAAACATTTGACACTTCGATTTGCATTTCAAAAACATCATTAATGTGCGAAGTTGACTTAAGAGAGGTTTTAGCCAAAAGCGGTTTAAATTAAGGCATATTTAAGGAGATGTTACCTAAAAAGTAAACTGTGCACACAAAAAATTTATTTTGCATGTAAATTTAACATTAACATTTTTAACATATCGTCGCTGCGCCCACAAAAACGGTTATATAATTTTTGACAATTTCTTATTGCATATATTATTAACACTATCTATAGCCCATATTTCTCCATTTGCAGTTTTCTTAGATCTATTTTGGTTTAAGCTTAGTATGCTGTAGAAGCGAAAAGAAATCTTCCGTAAGAAATGCATTGCATTTTTGACAAAGAAAAGGTAGCGAAATTTTTTTCGTTGGTTAGTACGCTGTTGAATGAAAAATTTGTTCAATGCAGCCAAGTTCACAACCACGATTGGAAAGCTAAAATGTCAAAATTTCGCTGTCTTTAACATGTCGGTACATATAATTGGCGTCTAAATTTGACATTTAACAATAATGTTCAAATAGCACATTCAACAAACAGGTTAATAACAACGAACACATAGTAAGTATGTGTTAGTGTTGAGTCGACACTAAAATTTCGCGTGTAGAATTAAATTCCTAAAAATTTTCGTTCCTACAGCATATTAAGCTTAAGTAGTGATCAAAACAGTTCTTGCAGTAATAGAAATGCTCTGAAAAAAATCAATTTTTTTGCTTTCCTGAAAAGTTTCTGAAAAACACATAACCATTTTTGTAGGTGTAGCGACGATATACTGTTTAAATATAAAGATTGAGCTAAAGTTAGTATGTTTTAAAATAAGTGAAAATCGGAACACACCATATAGCTTGGCTAAAGATCATATGATAAAAAATATGAATTCAAAAACAGACCCTTTAATGCACATCTTTTGCTAAAATGGAATAATAACATACAAAAAAAAGAAAATTATGAAGCGTGGAAAAAAAGTTGAAAATTTACTGTATTTTTTACCATATTGTTGCGTGTAAAAGCTAGACAAATTTTCCAAAGACGCTTGTTTCGGTAAAAACTCTGTAGAATTACAATACAAAAAGATATAAACAAAAAAAAAAAAAGTATAGCAGTGAGGGGACTGCCGGCCAAAGCGAAAACGTGTATGTAAAAAATTAGTATTCTCTGGAAGACTTTGTTCTGCCAAGGACCGCCTTACTGCTATATAAGAATTTTCATGCTAATGGGGAAAAAATTTTATATTTTCACCCCCTAAACCTTTGATTAATTCTTTCAAAATATTTTTTATTCAGATAGCATTTTTATTTTATAATTACACCAAACTATATTATTACATTTTAATTGAATATTGTTGATATAAAAATAAAATACAGGGAGCACTATTGAATGAAAAATAATCCTCAAAAAGGATATTTAATTTTGTCTTTCAAAGTATATGTATAGAGCAAAGTATAGAGCTGTAGCTAATATAAAAGAAATTTACTTTTTTTTAAAACAGAAAAAGAAAACAGAAAAAATAGCAAGCAAAGTGCAGTATATTTTCTGCCCCCGATTCGGTTCATCCGTACATCCGGTTCATCATTAACGCACATTATTTTCATCTTTTATCACTTCATTATATTTTAAATTATAGGTTTTAATATAAGCAACAAAGTAAAACATAAACAAAAATATAAATTAAACTTATTGAAATAATTAATATACACTTAAAATACATAATAATTTACACATACATAAAATTTGTACTTACATACATTTCATTGAACTTAGTTTACAATATTTTCACTGTTTGCGTCATTAATCATTGCATTATATTTTTAAAAACGAAACATATGGTAGCTGAAATAAGAAACAAAAAATTTTGGACGATGCAGTTTCACTCATGATAAAATTATTACTAGGTAGCCTTGCCCTACTATGGCAGCAAGCAACCATCAATAAGTTTATCTGCTGACAAATCGTTCCTTCATAAAGAAATCATGAAGGATATTTACTGTTTTTCTGTCAATGTATATGTAGATCTGTAGCTGAACTAAAATACATTTACAGCACAATTACCAAGCAAATCTACTACAACGATGAACAGAGAAGAGCAGTATCACACCGGTTGCGCAACGTTAGAGGGAATGAACCGAATTGGCGGCGGAAAATAAATAGCACTATGCTTGCTATGTTTTTTGTTTGCCTGGTAGCAAGATCTCAAGTGGAGTCATTAAAAGAGACTTCACAGCCAGTCAAACAAAAAGCAAATATCAAAAATTTTAAATTTATTTTATTTTGGCCAACAGCTAGCTCTACATATACATTGAAAAAACAGTAACATTCAATAGCTGCATTCCCGTGTTCGTTGATCTAGAGCGCTGATCTATTTTATTCACAAAAAAAACAAAAATTAAAACCAGCTCGATTTCTAGCTCAATTTCTGATCTTAAAATGCTGCCAAGTTTCAAGCATTTTTTATCAAAACGAACATAGTTGGCAAACCTAAATAGCTATTCATTTTCCTATTTTGACGTTTCACCGCTCAATGGGCGTTTTGGTATTGTTGTTTTCTTTTGTTATTGTTCTTAAAACAGCTGATTCAAGACTGTGATGACAAATTGATATACATAAAGTTAAACTATCGTTGTTTTACTGAGATTTGATCTGTTCTAGTGCCACGGGAATGCAGCTAACGTTTCGCAGCGGAGCAAAGGGAGGAAAAAGAATGATGCGTCAGCAGAGGAACTTATTGATGGTTGCTTGCTTATGTTTTCTAAGTTTCCTATCTTGTTTTTTTGCTGTCTGTATTGATGACGAGAGTTACTCGGAAAAAGACAATGACGCAAACCAAAGATTTACCCTCTACCAAAATCGTTCAACGCGCCTAAAGAAGTTTTGACTTCAAAAAAGCAGATGCGTCGCTGGACAAACGAGAGAAGCGAAGCTTTTTCGCAGTTTCATCATTTTGATAATTTAATGGATATTTTAATACAAAAATTTTTAAATTAAATAATTTTAAATACCATAATGTTTACTAAAAACAATAATATTCCCACCAGTAAATTTTATTACCTTACAGTATTATTTTACATTAATTTTGAATTATTTTTTAAATGTTACTGAAATAATTGGTTTTTAATATTTAAAGTATCGAACGTATATTATACAGATATTATACAGATAATGTCATCGATATTTCTAGCAGATATTACATCAATAGTTGTCCTAATCGTGGTGTGTAAATATTTGGATCGCTTATCATTCGCAAATTATATTTATCAAAACGGAATTGTTTAAGGGGTAGAATTTATATGAAGTTGATTTTTTTTTTTTTTTGATATTTCAAAACAACAGTTTTTCTGAAGTTATTTGCACTTCTACAGGCGCTTTAGTAGGTGTCCAGTCACAGTGTTTTGTCTAGATTTATAATCTTTATACTCATTTATCTCGAAACTACTTTTTTGGCACGGTGTTGTAGAAAAAACAAAAACTATTCAGCCGAATCGTCGCTGAAACTTTTTCAAAAGCGCGTCGTTCTGTCAATTTTCAATAATTTTTCTTTCTAGTGCCAGCCATAGCTGGACTCGTAGTGATAATATTCTTGGTTTTTATTTTTCAGATAAATAGAAAAGTCAAAATCTACAATACCGTCCATGCCCCTTTTCTTAGAAAGCGTCTTATTGAGCGCCATTTTGAACAAGATCAACAATTTTTGAAATAAAAAAAATTATTTTTTTATGATGAATGAGTGTTACAATATACCTTAAAAGTTTAAATTTCGTTGTTTAATATTTTAACTTTTAAAGAAAATCCTAAAAATACCTTAAAATTTCGAGCGCTAGACAACCGGCCTTATCTTAAATGTCTATTCTTAATTCATGTCTGAATTCGCAATTAAAAGCTAGGCCTAAAACAATAGGCATCTTGTGATAATTTTCAACCCGTTCAATGGAACCTTGCTTCTTTTGTTGTTTGGATATCTAATGCACAATGGGTCTGTTTGGAAATGCATCATGATGCGCAAACTGCTTTTGAGCATAAACAAAATGTTCGAAAAAGACCCATTTTGCAGCACTCCAAACGTCAAACATTCGAAAATGTAATTTTTTTATCAAGCGTAACTCATCATTCGTATCAAAAAAAATCACGCTGCAATTTGGACGCTTAAAAAATGCTAGTTGTGCGCATACTGCAAGTCGTAATGCATTTCCGAACAGACCCAATGCTTTTGATGCATTCACAATAGAATATGTAGGATAGCTAATGTACAATCCTTTTAATATTTTCCAGTCATATACTGCAACATAGCATCAGTTAATACTTAATATTGAATTAACCAATTAACGTAACAAAGGTGTTTGGATAAGATAATAGCGTGCTTGAACTATCAATAGAAAGGTTGCGGGTTCGATTCTCATTGCTGTCATAGAAATATTTTTCATTTGATATTCTCTTGCTGTAATTCGCTCAAGCAAAAAACAACAACAATTCTAAAAAAAAGGTGTATGGTAATAAGTGTCGTTTTTGAGATTTCACTCAAGCAAATCACAAAATGAGGCGTAAAAAGCTTCGATTCAATAACAACAGACTTAATTGACTCTTCTTATAAATAAACTAAGTAAAAAAATGCAATCTGAATAATTAAATAAACTAAGTATAAAAATATTAAATATATCATTTGGTCACTCATGTTAAAATCTTTTGAAAAGAAAACAAAAAACGGTGTAGATGCTTTATGATTGTTTGTTGCCAGTAAATTTATATTATAAACTATCATATTCTCAGTAATTCGTGCCAAATACTCATAATTTATTTTAAGTCTACCATGTCGCATTTCACTGGAGAAACCCAAAAATATTAAATATAATATTACAGCTTAAAGAATTTTCTACGCGATTGATGCGCGTCTTAAAATTTATAAACAAACATTACTCAAGTTTTGCTCTTCACATTAAAGAAAAATCGTTTTTATAATTTGCACAAAAGTGTTTTTGTCATGCTATCATGGAGAAAATTGGCATCTACTCGTTTTTTTTTTCTCTTTCTTTTTAATGCCAAGAGTTTGTATAATAAAAGAAAAATCGAACGCAAGAAAAAGTTCTTCAATAAAAAACAACCCTCTTAACCAGCATTTTACCCACGTGAACACCTTAATAAGTATAACAAAAGAATAAAAGCTGTAAAGAAAAAAAAAACTTTTAATAATAAAATTAGGTACATAGAATCAAAGCATAAAAATCACTCAAGTGCAACAAAAGCCTCAGCTAAATTTAGCTAGAAACACCGTCATGAAGGTATCTCAACCCGCAGCTACGGCCGACAAAGAAGATCAAGAAAAAGTAGGGAAAACATTTCAACAACAAGGTAGCAATTTTTGGATTATCTGCCGGAATAAGGCGGACGTACTAGAATGTTATATGTAATAGAGTAACCACCCTTATATGTATGTATGTATGTGTTACATGCAACAGCTTGCTACAATCGCCCCCAAAAAAAAGGTTATTCTTTCGCCAAAGTTGCTTCGTCGTCTTTTGATGGCATTTTTATTTGGAGAATTAGCTGCTGCTTGATGCTGTTTGACTTTGCTTATTGTTGGTTTTAACTAACTGGGTGTCTTTTGGGTAAGTTCTTTGGTTGTTTAAATGTATGTAGCGATATATAAGAGGATGCCGCAAAATAATTGTTAAAGTTGACGTTGAGTGAGAAGTAATATTGAATGGAGCACACGCATAAAAATAAATAAAAGTTCAAGAAAATAATGCGGCAAAAATCTTGATTGAACAAAAAAAAACTTAATATAATATTTAGCTACTTTTGAAACTTCCCTTCAGACTGACAACTATTTTATTACCGATTTCTTAAGCCAGTCAAAGTTTAACTCAAGTTTTGCTTTGACTCCCTCTCCATTAAATGTTGTGTTCTTTCTTGACTTTGGCGTATATCAAAAACTTACTCACACAAAAACTTCTTTACTGCGTTATTCCCCGGTGGGCTATGAAAACATCTGCCGCCTAAGGTTATATGCCACGTATTACTACTGCTGCAGCACAAGTGCGACATGTTGCAGCCACAAAATAATAAAAAGCCATAAAATGAAGCAACACCCTGTGTACCGAAGCTGTAATAAATATGATAATAAAATGATTTTTTCCAACAGATATTTCGGCGTTTTATGACATTTATTGCTGTCACTGCATATGCCTAAAAGTAGGCAGAGAAATTTTTATGGGTTTCTTGATTTGTATGCAGGCAGTGCTGCATTTTGTTACGATAAAAAAAAAACGGGAAAGCTTAAAACAGGGAACTTGATGAAACTCTTTGTTATAGTTACGCAGCAACAAAATAACATCACAAAAAGTTGACTAAAATATTTCGTAATTTTTTTTTAATAAATAATTTTTTTGAGGTAATATTCCTATCATTTAGGTGAAAGAAACATACCTCTGATTTATACCTGCGTTACTTACGTTTGGGAAGCTTGAACAAAGAAAAAATTTTTTTGCTCCTGTTCGGTACAAAATCTTCTTTAATCCCTTGAAAGTTTTTCAGCCATTTTGATTTTTGTTTTTAAACCCTCTTAATATTATTTTCATTAAAGGCATAAAAGGGTTAAAAAACATAAATTTTATTTTTGTCCGCTTTATTTGTTCTTATAAAATAGTAAAAAAATTTTTCTCTTCTTCGTCGGCACAAAATCAAAAATCCAACTGACTTTAATGTCAAATATCTCTCTAAATCCATTTGGTTTATATTTTTTTTCTTAGAAACAAATGAATTGGTTTAAAAATAAGCGTTGCAAAATAAAAATAAAAATTACTTTCTGACGTGACCAATATATTTGGCAAATCCAATGAAAGGGTTAAGACAAAATTCCTCAAATTATGGGGGGAGGGGGTAACTTTAGTTTTGTGAAAAAAGGGTAAAATTTTTAAGAATTTTTAGACGCTACAGGAAATACATATTTATTTAATTGACATTATAGTACAACATGTGAACAATTATCCCGTATTTTTTTTGTGTTGATTCAAGTCAATGACCAAAAGTTCTTACAGTCAATACAGAAATATAATATCTTTCAATTTATATGTAAATATTTCTAAAAATTTGTTAGAGCAACTAAATGTAACCTGACATAAAAAGCTAAATAAACGATTTTAAACTATCAAACAACTAGAATTTGTATTTAAAATGAAGAATGTTTAATTTCAATTCTTCTTAATGTTCAAACATAAGAATTTTTATTTAAATCATAGAAAATTAACATAATAATAAAGAATAGGTCATATAAAAAACTTTCACAATATTTTTAATTTATAAAGACAAATACTTTTAAAATAAAATTCAATTTCAACGCATTTAAAAACAAAATAAATTTTAATAATAACACTGTGCATGAATCGGTCACTTTTTTTTGCAAATAAGCTAGGCACATATCATTGCAGCATAATTTGGAGATGCTGAATTTGATGGCGTCTACCGTTTTTTAATTCTTCCGTCCGTTTTCGAGGAATTAAAGGTTCAAGGTCAAGTATATGTTGATGCAGTTTCTATTAGAAAAACGTTTTTCTCGTTAACTTTATCGACTTCATGTCCATGAGTGAAACATTAAAAATTACCTGGAGAATAATTTCTTAAAACAGTTTTACCTTGTTACCCAACTCTTATGGTCCAAATTGACCTCAAAGATCAAAAAACCCTTTTTTTCATATAAAAGCTTTGTTCAAACAAAAACAAGTAAGCTTTTTGACGTAAAAATATTCCCCTGATATAGTGGTGCTAAATAAAATTACAAATTAAACCAAATTAGCTAACCTTGTGTGTCCCTAAAACAACCTGAAAGGTATTTAAACTAAGTTTTTCATACATATTTTTCTCTTTTTTCTCAGATAGGTTCATCTGTTTTTTTCTGCTGCTTCATGTAAATTTCAACAAATTTTTCCTAAGAGATCATCTACTTTTTTACCACTGTACAAGTGCTTGAGTCTCGCCGTCACCTGATGGAAACGTTCACCATGCTCATCAGATTCGATGAGGATGGCGAACGTTTTGCCATCGAATCTGATGAGCATGGTGAACGTTTCCATCAGGTGACGGCGAGACTTGAGTACTGGCACAGTGGTAAGAAACTAGATGCTCTCTTTGGAGACATTTGTTGGAATTTACATGAAGAAGCAGAAGAAACAGATGAATCAATCTGAGAAAATAAAGAAAAATATGTATAAAAAATTTAGTTTTAATACCTTTCAGGTCGGTTTAGGGACACAGAAGCATGGTTTATTTGGTTTAATTTGTAATTTCATTTAGCGCCACTATATCAGGGGAATATTTTTCCGTCAAAAAGCTGACTAAAGGGTTTTTTTGATTTCTGAGGTCAATTTGGACCATAAAGGTTGGGTTTCAAGGGTTAAACTGTTTCAAAAAATTATTTTCCAAGTAATTTTTAATGTTTCACTCATTGACACGAAGTCGATTAAGTTAATAAGAAAAACTTTTTTTAACAAAAACGGCATCAACATTTACTTGACCTTGAACCTTCGATTTCTCGAAAACGGGCCGAAGGATTAAAAAATGGTAAACGCCATTAAGTTCAGCGTCCTTGGAAGGAACGTTAAAGTTTATTAATTCAAGTAAATTAGGGCAATCAAATGTACCCACAACGATATCAAATATAAAGAGGCTTCTACACAACTATTGTACCAACATCGGCAGCTATTTGGCGGTTGCGTGCGATTGTTGTATTGTGTGGATGCGAGCATGCGTCGAGTTGGTTGCAATATTGCACACTCGAATAGTTGAAACTGCAAACCGCTTTACAACAAGCAATTGTACAGCCGTTGTATCGTGTAGAAGCCCCTTAAACAAAAGATATTACATTTTTCTTCTGTTTTGGAGAGTTTTTAGTTTAAAATTATTGCAACGAATGATTTTGAAGCAAAATTTTAATAACTTAGCCAATGCCAGCAAATCTTCGGAGGTGTCTCGAAAAAAGTTGTCCGCCGATCAACTGAATAACTCATGACTGGATCATCTGAAATCAAAATGCTGTCATAAGATAATCCCTTTCCCAAAGTATCCCTGGGAGGCAATTTTTGACGATTTTTTATTTTATTTTTGGTGTCACTTAGAAGTGAAAACACCGATTTTCGTCTACAAAATGGCCAATTCGTTTTGCAAAATTTATAATTTTTAAAAATAAAAAAAATACTTCCCAGGAATACCATACAAAATTAGTAACTGAAATTGATTTAACAATCTGTTAAAAATCAAACAAAAGATAAACATAAAGGTATTCTTCTGGATATCTTAAAAATCGAACGATATATATACATATGTTACGCCATCACAACGTGTCAAATAGATTCGTAATGCGTTATCTAATGTCAAATGTGGTGTTTTTTTGGTTTTAAACTAAGAATAACCATCAGACAAGGAAAGAAAATTAATATTTATTATATAATCAACAAACAAAAGCATTGTGTCTACGAAGCGCAATGGGTAAGAATTCTGCTTGACGATCGATAGTTAGTGAATTTAAACACTTTATTTAGTACAACGGAAATACACATCAAAGACAAGCAAGACACGAGAAACAATAGAATTTTGTATGGAATAAAGTACTGCTTCCCATGTCTTGATTATCGTTGATGTGTATTTTCGTTACACAAAATAAAGGAAATCTCGATAGCGCCGATATATTTTTGCAATAAAATTTTTATTGCAGGAATAGACGTAAATGAAAAGCATCAAAATTCTTAAAAAACTATGACGCAAAAAGTAGTTGGTCTTTCAAATTTTAATGCAAAAGAACGAGCGTAAAAAGCTTTGCTTCAAAATTGTGTCCATCAAGTTATCAAACATATGAAAATTCTAGAAGGTATTGCTCTTGCAGAGTGTCCAACTTGATACACATTTTTTCACTGTATCATTAGATTTGAATTTGATTAAGATTTGAAAGAGAAAAGTTTTATCGTGTACTCCAGTTTTAATATTTGAAATTTATTTTATAAAGTTTTGTTTTACAACTAATATATTTCATATTACACTTGGGGAATTTCCCATATATATTTACTTTAATTCACATTTCCTTATTGTGACCAATGCTCATACTCACTTTGAGGTTTTTCAAGTTGTAAATTTAAAGCAACATTGTAAAAAATAATTTATTTAGATATATCTAAATTAAAGGCGTTTAGTTAGTTTTCTATTTTATAGCTTTTATATCGAATGACTTGTTTGTCCCAATCATCCCTTCATTAACTGAGATTTATTTTCTCACCAGAAAAGCTTATAAATACTAAAAATATGCCAACTTGAAGTAACAAACTAACAACAAACACAAAATTATCGCAGCAACAACAATATGCAAAAGAGTCCCTACTCAAGCTAAAGATTTACTCAACACTTGTTTTCTCGCAACCGCATTTAAGTTGAGCCTTGAAGCTTATTTGTTTTTTGTGCTTTTTTATATACTTTCGCTCCCCAGCGCTCAGGGTTGTAATCCAAAAGGAGCTTTTAAGCGTTTATTGCTGCTTTTAACGACTTTGCATAAATTAACAACAACAACAAAAACAACAATAACAGCAAAAACAACAAGCTAACCTGACTAAAATTTAAATTGAGATTTTGCTCTAGTGCCGCGTTTCGAAACGCATCGAAAATTCAACGCAAAAATTATTCTCTAAGCTAGAAGGGAAAACTTGCAAAATGGCGTGAAAAACTGTTACAGACTTGCTGTTGAGAATTGCTAATGGGAAAATGAAGTTTATGCGGAAACGATTACGGACAAGGCTTAAATTTAAGTAGAGAAATAGCAAGAGTGAAGAACGTTGGTGAACAAGACAATAAGAGAGTAGTGTTACGTTTGATAATTAGGTAAAGCTTAAAAAAAAAAGAAAAAAAATAATCCAATAAATCAATGATTTCTAGTAGTTTAAGCAGTGATATTAATATAATTGAAATGACAACAAAAGATACTGCTTCTGAAGAAGTTTTTCTAAAGTGCAATTAGTACCAATAAGTTATGATACAAAGAACTACAGGTAAAGTATTGCGTATGTCCGCTATCTTTGCTGTGACATGCAAGGTGCTCCTTAGTTAAAACGTAGTCATAATTTATTCATAGGGTATAAAGATTTTAAAATGCCTACATTTTCTTATGAAAACTTGTTTTACTGAAATGATATAAATATTGTTACATAAAGCACATGTCCAAAATAAAGTAAATATATTTTTTGCATACTTTGTAGGGGTGCTTTTTCCCTTTTTTACCGATTTACACAAAAAGCGGCTACGTTGCTTGATGTGCTTGACAAAATTTTGACTGTTTGTTCGTTTTCATTTTGCTATCTTCGTCACTTTTCCACATTTTCTTTTGAATGTATTCATCAAGTGTCACATTTGACGAGCACCGATGACGAGGTGCGCAGTAAATTTTGTTTGTTGGGCCGGGAATACTTTACCTTTAGCTCTTTGTATCACGCCAATAAGTAATAAAAAAGATGTTTTGCTTTTGAAAAAAGCGGATCTTTAAAATACAATTTAATTAAATTACATTAATTAAATATTAAATATCTATTTTTCTTTGCATATAAAAGATATAAGATTATTGGGCCACTTGGGCACTACTTTTTTTTTCTGAATTTAACGAATATGGATTTTTTTATTTTCTTAATACAAAATAGAATAAAAACGTGTTTAAAAATAGACTTTGGACAAAATTTTCTAACACTTTATGGTGCTTTATAGACGAAGGCGCGCCATCAAATGCCGAAGCTACCCCGACATGGGTCAGCGAATATGACTTTTTTTTAATCATCATGAAAAAAGCTACAAGCAAAACTCCTGAAAGATCTTCGTGCTTACATTTTAATATCAGATAATGAAGTGTTGTTATAAGCTAAAACATTTTCAGCTAAGAAGCCACCACGGTTTCCGCTACTTTCTTTTCATGTATTCAGTTTTACTTTAGACCTTGAAATTCTAGCATTTGAAGGTTCATATCTAACTCGCACCACCCTTCCAAAAATTTTTCAAGTTCAATAAATTTGTCCTGTTTTATATAACTATTTTTTTTTTTAGTTTTTATTGTATATCTAAAGCAGACCCTAAAATTCTAATAGATCTTGGTTTACTTAGACAGCATCATAAACAGATGGTCCTATCTGCATCAGACCACTCAAACCTTTCAGAGGAGATTTAATCAAGGGCATGTACAATAGATTCTATGGGTCGCGATGCACATGGGCCTTCCACAAACAAATAAACAAAATAAACATGGGTCAGAGGTGCAGAAGGAAGTACAATATATTTCCGTTATGCAGCAAAACTGTTTTTATACTTGTTTTTGAAATGTCAATGAATAAACGGCACTGGGGTTGATCAGAATCGATTTATAAAATTTTCATAACCCCATTTATATGATATGATTACAATGCACCAACCCACCATCTTGAAAAAGGTATGATCTGAAGTGTTGATAGCGACTATGAAAAAAACGGATTTTAGTGTCATGATGTAGCATATTCCATTCTTTTAATCGAGATCCTAAAAGTTCTGACTGCTTTTTTGACAAATTTAAGTCCCGAGCCAAGTTTGGTCTCTTTGGCCAAGTTTGGTCTCTGCTTGGCTTCGATTTTTCCAAGTTCATCGCAACGGACGCAGATGCATCTGGTATAGAAAAATTTTTACTTTGAGATACTGTTCTCATGGCAGAAAGTAAGCAAGAGGAAAAGAGCTGTGGGGTTTTTTAAAAATGCATATCATTTATGCCAATAAGACAAAAATAGCAATCTGAAACATGATCTCTTGGTTCGGTTGAAATCATGGGTTCAGCAAGCGCAAAATGATAATACCCTCTTTTCTAATCTATTTAATTCTTCACACACGTTATGTAACAAATATGTGGAACCTTGGATTTGTCTTGATGGGCCAAGGCAAAACCAAAATACCGATAATAAATCTCCAAGACAAGTTTTGTGAGACAAAAAAAAATGCAAGTCTTCTTTGTTTTTTGAAAGTCAGCTCACCACAAACATAAGAAAAAGGGTTTGGAAAACTACACTTTTTCGACATGTTTACGCAGTTACTAAATCGAAATTCATTATTTAAATCACAGACAAATAGTTTAAGACTATCGCGAGAATGTCTACGCGAAAATTCCCTTACTTTTATTTCTGTAGTATGAGTATTACCGTATCATAAGAAATTTAAAGCTAATTGCCAAAAAAAAACTGGAGTTTTATAACAGTTTTTTGCTAAAACAGCTCGTGTCCTGATTGTGTAGCATCTTTGTTGAAACGCATCTGTAGATTAAGCTCACCCTGGTTGGCACGTAGATGTACTTCGGTAAATTCACGTTCATTCTTGCATGCCGTTTTGGGACCTACAGTTGGATCATTATACTCGGGATGGTTTTGCGTCTGTAAAATGAGATATTAACTTCAATTATATGCATTAAGTTATGGACGAGAAATTACTCACAATGCGTCTCAAGGAATATATGCACAAAGTGACCTGTAGAATATTGCGATGCTCGAAAAGATCAGCTGTCTGGAAGATCTCCTCTTCAGGTACACCGTATTTCTTGATGGCCGCATGGAAACGTAGTATATTCTCCATAATCTGGAAGTTGGTGCCACTTTCTTGAATCTTCTTAAGAGCACCAGGTGTCAGTTTGTTGGGCAAACGACAGAGCACTTGTCCGTCCTTGAGAATGTCCTCATATTGGCCGGAAGGCACTATTTCGCCCAACACAGCGAAAATCCAATTGAGGACCTCGGCTTCTTTTTCCTTATTTCTGGACTGAAGAAAGAGAGAGAAAGAGAGGGAAGGGGAACAAGGAGCTTAAATTGTTGTTAGTTCAGAGTATCAAAATAATTTAACAAGAATGTGAACCAGATGATTAGAAATGGTTTTGACAAAAATCTTCGATAAGGATTCAATAATTGACTAATATATTTTTAATGAACCGGCACTAAAGTTTATTATATTTAATTTTATTTGTTCAACGACCTTTTTGAAGCATTTTTAAGAATTATTAATTTATTAAAAATTAAAAACTTTATTCAACATGCACACACACCTGATTTTGACGCTGTAGAAATTTTACAACAAGAGAACAATTACTTGAGACGATATACATTAGAAATGCTCCACATCATAAGCTTACCAGAAGAAAAGTGACTAAACTTCAAAACAGACACAGATAGATGGGCAAACATGTATAAAAAATATGTTAAAAATAATAGATAAAACCTGACGGCACAAGAAGTGGATGTTTTTTGTTAATTTTATCAATTTGTTTATGTATCTAAGTTCTTGTCAAAAATTTTAAAAAAACTGTGATATTAATGTTTAATGTCGTTCTTTGATGTTAAATATTTTTCAATTGCTAAAATTTTTAATTATTTAAAATTGTGAGTTAAATTGTTCTAGTGAAGTTAATTGTTAAAAATTAACGTACATATACGCTTTCAGTTTTTTTCCCCTGATGATGATTGCCGACGGTAGTCGAAATATTGGTTAAAAAATTGAAACTATTTAATTTTATTATATATTTTAAATGTCTTATAATTTTCTATGACAATTAGGTCATTTAAGAACTTTTGAATTGAATCAACAGACTATTTGAATTATGAAATATGTATATGATCTTGTAAAGAAGAAAGTATTACTTGTCGTGTCTTGCTTTTCGTTGGTGCAACTTTTCGTGATACAAAATTAATTGATTAATTTCGTCTATGACATGACTCATGTGGTACCTTTTCAAACATTGTCTGAAACTTTAAATTGTTTCCATTTCCATCTAAGAAGTTTTACAAGAATTTTTATACTGCAGCAATGCCATTTTAAACGTAATGGATAGATAAAAATTACGGATTTACCATCTCCGATTTAGATGAAATTACGCATGGAGCATCACTGACAAAAATAAAAAACTTAATTTGGAGGAAAAAAGTTTGGCGTGATGTTAAGAAATCGGCAGAATCTTCGAAAACTTATTTTTACTAAAATTCATATCTCAAACATATTACAGCAGATTGCTTAGTTTGAACTACCGTTGGAAAGGTAATTAATTGGACTTAAGTCCAAAAGTAATTTTGGGAAATTTTGGCATTTGGTGGTTCCATCCCTTGCGGTAACGTAATTGATTTCGGTATAGAGGTTTGAGGAACTCCATAAAAAATTTAAATATTATTATTCTTTATTATGTATTTTTTGTTCTTTAAATTAAAACAATTTGCTAGTCATTAATATTATTAAAGTTTTCTTGTGTTTATTAACAATAAGGGTATTCACAGTTGTTTTTTTTTTGCCATAGTTGAAAACAACAATTATGAGCACCCTTTGAAATAGAATTTGTGGTTGGGAAAATCCTACTATGCAAATAAATTAACTACCCAATTTGATATATTTTATGGCATAAAAAGTTAACTTGCATTTTTAGCTTCTACAATTTTTGCAATTAGAAAATAACTGGCAACCAATCAGTTGTTTATGGAACTTTAAGAACCAAGTTCACTAAACATATCATTGGGCTACTTACAATTACCACACTTTTGGTTTTTAGAGATTTCATGTAAAATAACAAAAAAAAATAAAAACGGCTCGGTAAAGTGTAGTATCAATATCACGGTGTTTGTTATCTACACCGAAAACAACGCAATTATGAATTCCCATAATGCTTTTTGTTTTGTTTTTGTTACTTTATGTAATTAATAAATTAATTTACATTTCTTAGTTTCAAGTAATAAATAATACAAAATTGTATTAACCTTCACCTGGCATGCTCATCCTGAGTAAAATACCTGGACTCGTTTGGTATATACGAACCCCAGTGATTAAAATCTTTGTAAAAATTTTTATATTGATTATTTTGTCTCAAAAAAAAATCACCGATCATCTTTAGATACCACTTTAAATTGTAGAATAGTGAAAGTTGAAACTTCACTTTAGTCGGAAAACTAGAAAAAATTCCACACAAATCAAAATGAGAAAGAACGTGGAGTATGTACGTACTCCACAAGGCCAGGTAAAGGTTGAAAATGGTTTGAATTATTTACGTCTTAAAATTTTCAATCTCAAACTAACCCCGGGATCGAGAACATATTCGGGGATCGGACTCCCTAGTAGGCATATTTGTCGTTCGATTTGGTTAATTTTCACAAAAACTTGTTATTATTATAATTGAACAAGGTATATCGAGCTGTATTTCTCTGGTATGCTTTTTTGGGGAAATATGCCACCTTACCGATTTCGGTTTTATGAGGGTAGGCGAATTAATCGGCTGATTTGGTTCGTTTTCACACAAACTGTTTGCTAATATAAACAAACTAGGTTCACAAAACATTACTGACCTGGGATACTTTTTTGTGGAAATATACCACCTTACTGATTTCAGTTATATGTTGAGTGGGCGTATTAGTCTGCCGCTTTGATTCGTTTTTACACAAAGTAGTTGTTGCTATAAGAAAACTAAGTGCACAAAATTTTATTACTCTGTGATATTTTTTTGAGGATACATGCAACCTTGTCGATTTAGGTTATACAAAAGGTCATATCAGTTAGCCGATTCGGTTAATTTTCGCAACAACTAGTTGTTTTTAGTAAAGACTTACGTTCACAAAATTTTATTGCGCTGGGATACTTTTTTGCAAAAATATATGACCTTACCGATTTCGGTTATATGGGGGGAGGTGGGTGCGCCAATCATCTGATTTGATCGCACGTTTGTGCGAATAGTTCTCTTATCAAAAAACGTATTTCCATAAAATTTTATGATTCTACGGTAACTCCTTCTATTTATGTATGGCCACTCGCTATATGGGATCGCTACACTGTGCATGGCACCTCCCACTATGGCTTTCAATCCCAATGGCTTTCGGCAAATCCCGGGATCCCAGCGTTTTTCGAAATCTCGAAAAAAGCGTGAACCGTCAATAACTCTTTCTCTTAATTTATGCGTTTTGGCAAAACACATAAAAAAAGTAAAAATTTTAAAAATTTTTTAAAATCTTATTACTGAGTTTGGGTTCAGTAATTGCGCTGCTCTTTTAATTGCTAACTATCTCCATGACAGGAAGCAAAAGTAAAAATTGGCAAGCAGGTGTTCCTCAAGAATCCATTCTTGGGCCACTGCTATTTACTTTATTTATTAACGACATTTTTACTAAATGTAGTGATATGACAATGCATGCAAGAATAAATTATACTCTTAGATGCCTGCGTTTAAAGTCTAAGCTTACCCCTACTTTGACAAAAAAAAACTTGTTGTTCAACTCATGTTGCCTATAATTACTTACTCCGAGTTATTTTACAGTAAATTTGACTCTCATTCTGAGCACAAAATTCTTGTTGTGTTTAATGACTTGACTAGATCCATTTTTGACTTACGACGATTTGACCATGTATCTGAAAAAAGTAGGGAACTTTTATGATGTACTTTAAAAGGATATTTAAATGCAAGGAACTGCATATTTCTGCACAAGTTGATTATCAATAAGACTCCATCATACCTATTTCAAAAACTGTGTTTCAGTACATCGAACAGAACTCTTAATTTAATATTACCAAGATGCTCATGTTTACATTCCAAACGGCTCTTTTTCATCAATGCCATCAAGCTGTGGAACTCGCTTCCTTCAAGCATCAAAAGTATTGTCAGCGTGAACAAATTTAAGCTATCAATTATTTCCTACTTCTCTAATCCCTAATTTTTCCCCCTCTCTGCTCTATACTTCTTTATTTTCTTCCTTTCCAGCTTCCTTTGCTAGCTATGATAAAATCTTTCTTGTTTGCTTTGTTAAATTTAAGTTGTAAGCCTTAAGCTCTATTTTATGTGTTTTGTTGATTATTATGTTTTCAAATTTCAAATTTTATTTTAAGCTAAAATTTAATTTTTAAATTGTTAAATTTTTATTGTAAGCTTTAAGCGTTATTGTATGTTTTTGTTGATTATAATGTTTTTTAAATTATTGTACGCTAAAAGACCTTCATTGATCTTACTGTACTAATTTTTTAAGTGAAATAAATACAAAAATATATAAAAAAAATTAATTTTAAAATCAAAATTTTTTTATTATATAAAAATATAAAAAGATTAAAGTTTTTTCTAAATGACCTCTATATTAATTATGTTGACTTTATATGATTTAAATACAAATTCTAAATGTTTGATAGTTTAAATCATACTTGATTTTAAATACAAATTCTAGTTGTTTGATAGTTTAAAATCGTTTATTGAGCTTAAGGTCAAAGTTAGAACAATTAATTGTTCTAACGAATTTTTCCAAAGAAACAACAACAACAACAAAGTTTTTTCAATATGAAAAGGAAAAAATCACTAGCTGATCTGATTGCAATTTCTACTCTGCTAAAAGCGTCATCAGAAATCTTTGTGATACCCGTGCAAGCGCGCGCTAACGCACTGCACCATCGGGGCGATGAGATTTGAAGCGTCAATTTCTCAGTTTTTCCTCCATTTCATAATGTCACATTTGTTGTTGTATTTCTGTTTTACTTTAGTTTCTATGCTTATGTTATTATATGTAGTCCAACAGCCTGCTGGAAGTCTGCACTAACAAAGCATGTTTACTGAAGTTGTTTTTAGAATTTTTGCTGATTTTGTTTTCAGCTGTTTCCGTTTGGTCGAGCTCTACCATTTGATTAAAGTTTTTTCTAAATGACCTCTATATTAATTATGTTGACTTTATATGATTTAAATACAAATTCTAAATGTTTGATAGTTTAAATCATACTTGATTTTAAATACAAATTCTAGTTGTTTGATAGTTTAAAATCGTTTATTGAGCTTAAGGTCAAAGTTAGAACAATTAATTGTTCTAACGAATTTTTCCAAAGAAACAACAACAACAACAAAGTTTTTTCAATATGAAAAGGAAAAAATCACTAGCTGATCTGATTGCAATTTCTACTCTGCTAAAAGCGTCATCAGAAATCTTTGTGATACCCGTGCAAGCGCGCGCTAACGCACTGCACCATCGGGGCGATGAGATTTGAAGCGTCAATTTCTCAGTTTTTCCTCCATTTCATAATGTCACATTTGTTGTTGTATTTCTGTTTTACTTTAGTTTCTATGCTTATGTTATTATATGTAGTCCAACAGCCTGCTGGAAGTCTGCACTAACAAAGCATGTTTACTGAAGTTGTTTTTAGAATTTTTGCTGATTTTGTTTTCAGCTGTTTCCGTTTGGTCGAGCTCTACCATTTGATTAAAGTTTTTTCTAAATGACCTCTATATTAATTATGTTGACTTTATATGATTTAAATACAAATTCTAAATGTTTGATAGTTTAAATCATACTTGATTTTAAATACAAATTCTAGTTGTTTGATAGTTTAAAATCGTTTATTGAGCTTAAGGTCAAAGTTAGAACAATTAATTGTTCTAACGAATTTTTCCAAAGAAACAACAACAACAACAAAGTTTTTTCAATATGAAAAGGAAAAAATCACTAGCTGATCTGATTGCAATTTCTACTCTGCTAAAAGCGTCATCAGAAATCTTTGTGATACCCGTGCAAGCGCGCGCTAACGCACTGCACCATCGGGGCGATGAGATTTGAAGCGTCAATTTCTCAGTTTTTCCTCCATTTCATAATGTCACATTTGTTGTTGTATTTCTGTTTTACTTTAGTTTCTATGCTTATGTTATTATATGTAGTCCAACAGCCTGCTGGAAGTCTGCACTAACAAAGCATGTTTACTGAAGTTGTTTTTAGAATTTTTGCTGATTTTGTTTTCAGCTGTTTCCGTTTGGTCGAGCTCTACCATTTGATTAAAGTTTTTTCTAAATGACCTCTATATTAATTATGTTGACTTTATATGATTTAAATACAAATTCTAAATGTTTGATAGTTTAAATCATACTTGATTTTAAATACAAATTCTAGTTGTTTGATAGTTTAAAATCGTTTATTGAGCTTAAGGTCAAAGTTAGAACAATTAATTGTTCTAACGAATTTTTCCAAAGAAACAACAACAACAACAAAGTTTTTTCAATATGAAAAGGAAAAAATCACTAGCTGATCTGATTGCAATTTCTACTCTGCTAAAAGCGTCATCAGAAATCTTTGTGATACCCGTGCAAGCGCGCGCTAACGCACTGCACCATCGGGGCGATGAGATTTGAAGCGTCAATTTCTCAGTTTTTCCTCCATTTCATAATGTCACATTTGTTGTTGTATTTCTGTTTTACTTTAGTTTCTATGCTTATGTTATATAAACAACTAGAATTTGTATTTAAAATCAAGTATGATTTAAACTATCAAACATTTAGAATTTGTATTTAAATCATATAAAGTCAACATAATTAATATAGAGGTCATTTAGAAAAAACTTTAATCAAATGGTAGAGCTCGACCAAACGGAAACAGCTGAAAACAAAATCAGCAAAAATTCTAAAAACAACTTCAGTAAACATGCTTTGTTAGTGCAGACTTCCAGCAGGCTGTTGGACTACATATAATAACATAAGCATAGAAACTAAAGTAAAACAGAAATACAACAACAAATGTGACATTATGAAATGGAGGAAAAACTGAGAAATTGACGCTTCAAATCTCATCGCCCCGATGGTGCAGTGCGTTAGCGCGCGCTTGCACGGGTATCACAAAGATTTCTGATGACGCTTTTAGCAGAGTAGAAATTGCAATCAGATCAGCTAGTGATTTTTTCCTTTTCATATTGAAAAAACTTTGTTGTTGTTGTTGTTTCTTTGGAAAAATTCGTTAGAACAATTAATTGTTCTAACTTTGACCTTAAGCTCAATAAACGATTTTAAACTATCAAACAACTAGAATTTGTATTTAAAATCAAGTATGATTTAAACTATCAAACATTTAGAATTTGTATTTAAATCATATAAAGTCAACATAATATAAAAAGATTTTTAAAAAACAAAATCAAACGTTATCGTTATTTATACTTAAAAAATTTAAAGATAAAATAAATAAAAGTGAAATAGCCGCGGTTTAAACTCAGCTCAGACAGAAAGTTTATCAAAAAGTTTTTTCAATTGAATTAATATATCTGTTGAGCCGAAAACAACGGCTAACCTCAAAGAGCAACAATTAAAAATCATAAGCTAAGTAATAATAAATAAATTATAGCAACAATTAAATAAGCTTACATACCCCAAATATATATCATGTTTCAGTAAACATAATATATTTATTGGAACAAATAAGCTTATTTGCATAAAAACAAAAGTGAACATAATTTGCTTCCGTAAAACATTTTACGTTTACCACAAAAAAAAACTTTTCTTGTAAAAATGAACGTGTTTGCTTTAAACAAGTTTTTAAACATAACAGTATCCTTCGCTATTATATTTGTCTCAAATATATTTTTTTTCTGCGTGTTTGGAAAAGTGAATAAAGTGTTTTGATAAAACATTATTTCCTGATGGGAAAAATCATTGTTGAAGCCAAGGCATGGCTTTATAAATGTTATGCCACATCTACTCTATTGAACTAAACCAATGAGTTTCGTTCGTTGTAATCGTTCAACCACAAAGGATGCACCACGTTCAGGAATACCCAAGGAGGCAGTTACTACAGAAAAAAATCCAAAAATTTAGTGAAACTGTATTGAATGACCGCAAATTTCAATTGAAAAAGATAGTTAACATCACAGGCATCTCAAAGGAATGTAAAGGTTATATCATTCAGGAATGTTTACACATGAAAAAGCTTTGCGCGAAGTCGGTACCATGTTTCTTAAAACTTAACCAAAAAAGCAAACGTGTTCGCCTTTCTAAAGCCAAATTTGAAACTGTTTTGCCGTATCAAAAAGGATTTTTGTATGCGATTTATAACGATGGATGAAACAATGATCCATCACGGCAGAGTGGTAATTACCTGGTGAAAGCCGTCCATATCGCCAAATGCACAACAACCGGCAGGAAAAGATTTACCAGTTGTTTTTTTTTTGGGATGCACATGGAATAATATTCATCTAACCCACCGGTGGGTCACACAAAATATTCATAAGAGGCCGTGTGCACCACCGGTGGGTCACGGTGTAGGTATTTTTGTAAAGAAGTTTTTTAAGTGGCTTGTTGATGAAATGATTTTTTTCACGTGGCCTACATTAAAGTAAGTTTGTATGAGGGCCATGTGACACACCCGGTGGTTACGCTCTAAAACACATAAAAAACAACAAAAATTAAAAACAAAAGACACAGTTGAATAATTATACACATAAACTTTAACTTTAACACTTTGACACAAAAAAAAATACTTTTGGCACTATGGTGATATCTATTTTTCCTATGACGGCAGTCAACGTGTTAAAAAAGCAAAAATATAGTTTTATAAATAAAACTTTGAAAATGCCTTATAATATTTGGAATAAATTTTGTTATTTCTTTCACTACATTTTTGCCGACGAAAATAAAGAAATATTCTTCCTAGTTTTTGAGTTATGACACAAAATCTTGTAAAAATTTGTTTGGAAAATTAAATTTTTTTGCATGACATTTCATTAAGCCATGAAGAGGTGGTTTTTATGGCTAGAGGCAATTCTTTGGCAGACATTTATCTACATTTCATTCAAAACAAGCATATTAAAATATTGAGACAGTTGCAAGTTATGCATGATACAAAGAACTACAGATAAAGTATTGCGCATGTCCGCCATCTTTGCTGTGACGTGCAAGGTGCTCCTTGGTTGAAACGTAGTCACAATTTATTCATAGGGTATACAGATTTTAAAATGCCTACATTTTCTTATGAAAACTTGTTTTACTGAAATGAAATAAATATTGTTATATAAAGCACATGTCCAAAATAAAGTAAATATATTTTTTGCATACTTTGTAGGGGTGCTTTTTCCCTTTTTTACCGATTTACACAAAAAGCGGCTACGTTGCTTGATGTGCTTGACAGAATTTTGACTGTTTGTTCGTTTTCATTTTGCTATCTTCGTCACTTTTCTACATTTTCTTTTGAATGTATTCAAGTGTCACATTTGACGAGCACCAATGACGAGGTGCGCAGTAAATTTTGTTTGTTGCGCCGGGAATACTTTACCTGTAGCTCTTTGTATCATGCAAGTTATGCATAAAAGCAAACTTAGAGTGGCCATCTTAATTTAACTAAACTTAAATAGCGTATTTAAGAAAATCGACAACGAACTTTTAAAAACCGTCATCAAATTATTAAACCTTTAGGAAATCATTTGTATTTGGTGTATACTTTCACCCTGTTTTGGAATTTTGTGCGATCCCCAAAGCGTGCTGCACTATGTACTATGTAATAATTAAAAAAAATCCCAAAAGTTCAATACCCACATTATCACAGACTTTGAAAACTTAAATTTATATTACCTACGAACCTAGTTTTTGTTTGTCTAAACCAATAGTCTGGATAAAAGTACTCATTCTTTATTTTCTTGTTGTAGTTTTATAACTGCACAAACTAAAATAAATAAAAAACATTTACGATATCAACGAAACTTCCAAAAAATGAAATGTAGAACTGTCTTTCTTTTCTTAAAATATTAGTTTGTTGTTCTTGAAGTATATTTCCATATTATTTGCTCCGATCTTCAAATGCTTTCATGGGACAACATTTGTATATTTTTGCATATTTTTTGTCAAGTTTTCCCCTTCCCTCCGTTTTCCATCCTTTTTGATATTAAACTTTTTTATCATATATTCAAGTGAGTCCATCTAAGGTGCTCCTTGATGTCGTCGTTGTCTGGTTTGTCATGAATAATGAAATAGAATCGTAATAATCATAATATTGAGCGAGAAGTAGCAAAAAAAAATATATAAAATAGCACAAACAAGAAGATAAAACAAATAAGAAGACAAAATAATTTTATACCTGTGAGAAATCCAACTTGGGATGGATGTGTGGGTGTGTCTGAGTGTGTGGAAGCAAAAGTGCGGTTCACAAGTGCTACTCGGTGTCTTCTGGGGGATAAGCTCATAGTCAAGATTATAGTGTTTCTGTGTATTTGGTTTGTCTGTCTGTCTGAGTGTCGTATTCGTTGACGGTGTTTGGTTTTGTTTTTATGATATTTGAATTTCAAATCGAAGTAAGTAGCCAGTGGCATTAGATGCAGTGGCGTAGATAGGGGCTATTGAAGGAGACTACGTTGAAAATTATAATGAAATTAAATAAAAATTTCGTTTTTATGTATATGGACTAGACCGGCTCAAAATTATATGGAAAAATTAAAAATCTTATTTTCTTAGGTGCGCGTCAACTTTCTGAAAGTTCAACCAAAAGTCGACCAAAAAAATTTGACCCCCTGACTTTTGCAGAAATCGCTTAAAGGTAATTTAGAAAATATACAGGACCTAAACCATCTTATAAAATATGGTGTCCAAACCAAAACAAATATTAAATTTGTTTTAATGGCATATTTTAAGGAATATTTTGGACTTGTTGTTTATTTTTCCTTTTAAAAAATCGTTCTTATTATTTTTGGTGAAATTTTGATCCTAAAATATATTAAAAAACAAATATTTTTTATTTCTAATCATCAAATTTTTTATTATCTTGCTGTACCGATATTTTTTTTGTAATTTTGTATTTTTTTCAAATATTTAGCTTTCCTACGATATAACATATTGCGAATTTTGGGGGACCATAACACGAATAAACTTTAAAAACACGACAAATCGGTCTAACAAAAAAAAAAAAACACGCAAAATGGCAAAATACAATTATTTGAAAACTTTTAAAAACCCTTCAGTTTATGTGTAATATTATATTATTATTAATGTTTTGGTGTGTACATGTAAAGAAGTGGTGTATTCCTGTCGTGATTTTTGCGTGACTCGGCGTGCTTTTGCGTACAAGAGCTTAAAAATAAGAGTTTGTGCGTGCTCGGGCTTTGGAGTACGGGATTTAAAAACGTAAAGGCGGCCATGTTTTTCGTGTTTTATGACTATTGTTTCAACTAGTCCTGTGTGAATAGCTGCGAGCTCGAGTCGAGTCGAATAGTGCAACTCTTATCTTTCTATCGTTGATTACATTTTAATTAATGCAGCGCAGATTTTGAGCAGCCATCAACCTAGTTTTTAAATTTCAAATGGTAAAGCTTATTTTATAAAATATTCGTTATAACTTACTCAAAGTATGCTCTCATGTAGGTAGAATTGTTAAATAATAAAGAACTTATAAAATACATAAAATACAACAATAAATTAAAATAAAATGTTGAAAATGGCTTATAAATTATGTGTCGATAGGTAATAGTAACTTAAGTTGATTTCAAAGATTCGAGAAATCTTACTTCAAAGAATTAAATCTTATTCTATAAAAATAAGAATTAAAATTGTTTGAAAGGATCTTTAGGTTTTGTATCTTACTTTGGTTAAAGTAATGCTAGAAGCTCCAGTTTTTGTGTGTTTTTAGTGTTATAAGCTGGGAACACAGCTACGTCATTAACTCAGTTATATCTTAATTCGACTAAAGCGATTTTAGCTTATCGACACAGGATTGAAAAATGTACGAATTTTCAAGATAAATTCAAGCTTGGCTAGCATTATCTGTCTTTATATCTTAACATTTGCAAAAAAAAAACAGTATACATTTTCTTTTTTGTTTTTTAAAGGAATGGCGATTCAGGTAAACATTATAGAAGAGTTTGATTAAATTTAAAGAACAAATACTTTGAAGATATTGAATATAACTTTCTGGCTGTAAAAATATTAAGCTGTTGTCGGTTTTCATGAATTATTCCCATTTGCTTACGAAACTCTATACAAAACGACTATGTTTTTCGAAATTGTCATAAGTTTCGTTATCGATTCGTTTTTCGAAATTGTCATAAGTTTCGTTATCGATTCGTTTTTCGAAATTGTCATAAGTTTCGTAATCAATCTGTAGGTATAAAGATATAATAATCACAAAAATAATAGTTATTTAAAAACAAATTTATTTTGTGTCATAGTTTTTTGTTTGATATATTTTACGATTTCATAGTAAGTTAAAATTAAATATATGAATTATAATGTCATATTTAATAAATGGAAATAAATATTTTGGAAAATATGAGTTTATTTATTTTTTTGTAGTAAAGAACTTATATATATTTAAGATGAAATTTAAAATTTAATTTTTAGCAAACACAATATACTTTAAATATTAAATAAATCGGTCCCACAGTTGGAAAGTTCAGCCTTTTCGACAACACCTCCGATAATGGAATGGGGCTGATTGACTTCACCTCATGGTAATCTTAGGTATCACTAGGTTAAAGCATTTCAATATTTATAAGGCCACCTGGATGTCCCCTGATAAAAAACCAGATACTAAATTGATAACGTTGTATGGTATGTTTTTAACGTATGTATGTAAATTAACATTGTAAATTGATAACGTATGTATGGTGCAATGGTGCAATGGTGCAATGGTGCAATGATGCAAACATTGACTAGGATCATTTTTTTTGTCGTAGCCAAGATCCGTAGACGTCTGTGCGCAGCTAAGAATGCACTCAACCCTACACAGAAAGTTAGACATCGACATGCTGCAATCAAACCAGATAGTTGAGCTACATTCCCCATAATCTGAAAAAAATTGCTAAATTTTTCAGTAAAAATAAAAAAAAATTAGCTAAAACTTTTTTTTTTTTTTTAGTAATGTCTATTTACTTTGCGCAAAACATAATACATAATTTACTAGACTTAACACGTGCATTAAGAATCGGGTAAAGCAATTTTTATTGTCACAGAGTGTTATCTAAATTTTTAGGCATCTACACATATGCTATAAATATAGCATATATGTTTTATGTTTGCCTATTCATAACTTTACATTTGTACGTTCTTTATTACTTATATTTACATTTTTAATTTCGTGAATTAAAAGACTCTATAATTACCATGTAGGTACAAAGAAACTAATGCGATTTTTTTAGTCCAAAAATTAATGTCTTAGTTATTAAATTTTAGACCAACCTTTTTTTGACCAACGATTTGACGACAAATTTGACTATGTGAACACTGCCATATGTAAAAGCCTTGTAAAAGCCAAAAGAGAATTTAAAATAAAACACAACAGCATGCAGTTCACTGTTGATGCTGCTGTAATTTTTTAAAAATTCACTAAACATACCCAAAACCCACCAACAGAAAATTAAAATCCACTAAAGTTTTCCCCTAACCATTTCTTTCACCCAAATTTTCTAGGAAACGGATAAAAATCCACAAAATCTAGTAGAAAATCTCTAAATCTTGCAACAGCATCTCAATCCTGCTTTAACCCATTTTTTTTATCACTGTTTCTTTAAAGGAACACTAACTTTAAAAAACATTATAAAAAAACTGTAAGAGATATTCAAAAACCCAAAACAGCAAAAGAGTTCTACAATCATTGGCTTCAAAATCATCTACAAATATTTCCTTATTTTTAAAATTTGGTGGAGTGTGGGCCTAGATAACTGGTAAGCCTTTTTTGGACCCTCTTTGTAAAAATAAAAAAAAAAGAAAAAAAATTTATTACTCTTATGAGGGGTTCAGTTAAAGGAAAAATTATCAAATTCAATCCATAAGTGAAGAAATCATTAGTCGAAGTAAAATTTATGCATGTCAAAACATGTTGATTTTTGCTGTTTCTTTAAAGCAACGCTGGCTAAAACCCTATAATCGTCGTCTTCATGATAGATTTATTACGATACAATTGACTTAAATGATAAACTTTATAAATTGCTGCCAATTTTCGACATTTTAAATCGAAAGTACCTGCAGTTTGGTGTATTTGCAATATATTTGTCAATTGACGAGCAAATGCCCTATTTTGGACGCCATTCTTCCAAGATGTATATTCGCAATAAGCCGGTTCGATTCGGCTTCAAAAACTGGTGTCTGTGCTCGTCCAATGGATATTTGTTCCAGGTGATTCTTTACACTGGAGCTAGTTCACTGCACGATAAACAAATTGGGCTTGGGGCACAGTTTTGCGAATTTTGGAGTGCATCGAAAACCCGCAAGCCCATTACGTCTTTTTCGACATTTTCTACACATCATATTATTTGATGTGTTTTCTTACTGAGCGTCATTTTTATGCGACTGGCACAATTCGAGCTAACCGAATGTGTGGTGCAAATTTAAAAACTGGAAAAAATCTACAGAAAGGTGAGTTCGATAATCAGTTCGATGCAAACAACAAAATGCTTATCGTACGATGGCAAGATAATTCTGAAGTAAGCGTTGCCACCAATTTCGACACAGTTCAGCCACTGAGAAATGTTAATCGCTATAATAGAAAAGACAAGAAATTTGTATCCAAAGAACAACCTAATTTGATACACAATTACAACCGAAATATGGGAGGTGTAGACATACACGATAATACGGTTGCTAATTAGCGTATAAGGATTCGTGGTAAGAAATAGTGGTGGCCCCATTTCACCAATGCTATCAGCACCGCTCTTATTAACGCAATTTAGAGCTGCTCTCACGAGAAATCTGTTGCTAACCGAAGAGGATGATGGTGAAGTACGAAATGTGACCAATAAAGATCCAACTTATATGCCACGTCTAGTTGAAAAAATGCATGTTGTTCAATCTCTTCCAGGTACTATGAAATTGCGATGCAAAGTGTGCCATAAAACTTGTCATTTTCAATGCATTAAATGCAACATAACTCTGCATCCTAAGGATTGCGTTAGTGTATATAATAAGTGAAAAATGTATTCAAATATTTACACATCAATATTTTTATTTATTTAGCCCCCCCTTAATTGGTAACGTAATTTATGGACGACTCCTAAGTATCAATAAACAAATGTAGTTTTTGGTGTTACAGATTGTAGCATGGGTCTTTTTAGTGTTAAATATGCCCCAGCCTAGTTTTTTTATTTATGATCCCAAATAAAACATATGCCTTCTTTAAAAAAGTTAACTAATATTTTCATTTTTATTAAAACACAATAATAGGATGTATCCACCCACATAAAATTCCCACATGCTTCAAATTTGCCATAAGAGATTATTTGCAAGAATACACAAAACAACTTTATTTCTGGCAAAGCGAACGTAAAAAAACGGCTTCGGAGTTATTCACAGTAAATCTCAAAAATTAAAAAATCGCAGTTTTTTGTACATATGATTAGCCAGCGTTTCCTTAAAGCAACACTTCGTACCGGCTAACCAAAAGGTCAGAAAATTTTTTTAATGTGAAAATGTCATATTGAAAGTTAGAATAGGATATCCTATAAAAATTTTCAAAATCGGTTCACGGATTCTAGTAGCGGTAAAAGATGGGTTAAAGCACTCCTCCAATCGATGATATATGAGCGCAGTAAGCACCGATTTCCCACTCCATGAGCGCGGCTGTTGAAGAAGTGATTAGCTAGCATCATCCTCGTCGAAACAAGAAAGGTGATCACAATATATGTGCCAATGACTGCGGGATAAGCCTTCTTAATATCGCATATCAGACATGTCGAGCGTTTTATGTAAAAGATTGAAGCCCATCGTAAACCAATTAAACGATAAATCTTGAGGATGACCAATGGAAAACATATCAACACCCACCATCTTTTTGTCCACTATAAAGCTGCCTTTGACAACCCAATAAGGTTGGTATTCCTGCAAAATTAACCGACAGGATGAAACTGAGCAACACAAGCAGATCAGTTAAAATAGCTCCCCACCATTTGTTAACACACAAGATTTTAGACAAGGTGATTCCTTATCGTGCTACTTTTTCAACATAATTATGGAAAAGATCATCCGTGCTGCTGATCTGAGAAGTAGTTCTACAAGACTTTTAAGCTGCTTGCGTATGTTGATGACATCGATATCATTGGCCATAATACGCACGAAGTCAGTGCAGCATTCTCCAGATTAAAAATATAGTCAAGTCTTTCTTATAGTCAAGAATACTTATTGTCCACAAACAAACAGTCCAAGCGTCCCTTGCCAGAGTATTGGAACCCACGTTATATTTGACAATAGCTACTTCGAGGTTTTAAAAGACTTCGTCTATCTGGGATTCAGCATTAACTCAACCAATGATATCAGCATTGGGCTCAATCGAAGAATAACTCTTACCAACAGGTGTTAATTTGGGCTCAGTAGCCAATTGAAAGGCAGAACATTATTTCGATGAACACATTAAAATCGTTCTCTCGATGAGAAGACATTCATTAAACATTCTCTCGATAGACATAGTCAATCGAATTAAAATCGTGCAGCTTCGCTGGCTAGGTCCTGTTCAGAGCATGAAAGAAGATGATCCAGTGAAGAAAACATTCGATTCGGTACCCAGCAGCGGCCAACGCAGGAGTAGACGACTGCGTCTTAGTTGGAAAGACCATGTAGAGGACAACCTGATGCAGCTTGAAATTTCCTACCGGTGCCAGCAAGCAAAGGACAGCAATGGCAGGCGCACGTTCTTAGATGAGGCCAAGTCCGACATTCGATTGTAGCGCCAACTTAGTTGGCAAATAAGTAGATGTAATACATAATAATTATTATTATATACTAATAATACACTAGGCTCAAGGCTGCCAGCACTAGTTGTACTTCAATCTTCTTTCCGTACGTTCAACTAACGAATTTAATATAAACATGTCATAGGATGGGGTCAATGGTTACCTTTTATACTACCATTCGCAAGTCACTTCGCGAAGTACAACCAACTTTTGGTCCGATTGTAAAAATTTAGAGCGAATTTTTAAAAAAACGCCATAATTTTCCACCTTTTCAATCCCCGTAGCGTGGGCAAATTTTAACCAAACTTAATAATTCAAGTATCTATATGTTGTGGCGAAAGATACACTAATTAATATGCACTGTGGATTTTTTGTATCCGATACTAAAATATCTTGACCCCGGCTGAAAACGACTACTTTTTTTACGCCACTTAGCGAGAAGAAGATGCATTAAAATATTTTTTAGGATTATTGTTTTTTGTATGTCTTATGTTAAAAAATGTTAAGTCTCTATGTATTAAAGTCTTTTCACAGTAAATGTTTTAAATTGAGTCTTTTTTTTCAAATGTCACCTTAACACGCTAATAAAGTACATTATAAGAAACAATTAACACACAATATAAATTCAGTACATTCAAATGAAACAAAATCAGAAACAAAGACGTAAATAAAGTACAAGTCAATAAAAATATATAAATTAAAGAGAAAAATTGTAAAATAACCAGGGTTTTAAGTGGAATTTAAAATATTAATAATTTTTTAAGCATAAGCTAATAATGGATTTAAAGTATATTTCATATTCAAAAATATTCAACAAAAAGAACTGGTTTTCAAGAAGCGTCAAGATAACTCAAGCTCTACGCATCTATATAAATTTTAATTCTTTTGACGAATTGTTATATCCTTGACTATGTTATTGGGAAAGTTCCCTTACAATAATAAAAATATGCACTCCAATTTTTTGTTTCAAATAACTTGGGATCAAAATATCTGGATGCGTCTTGAAAACCAGAGTTTTTCGGAAGAATTAAAAATAATATATTTTAGAATATTGTTTTTGTATTAAAGGTAGATATATTTATTATTTATGTATTTCAAAATGCTATGTATTATAGGTTTTTTATAGGTCTTACGTTAAAAAATGTTAAGTCTCTATGTGTTATAGTCTTTTCACAGTAAATGTTTTAAATTGAGTCTTTTTTTCAAATGTCACCTTAACACGCTAATAAAGTACATTATAAAAAACAATTAACACACAATATAAATTCAGTTCATTCAAATGAAAAAAAATCAGAAACAAAGACGTAAATAAAATACAAGTCAATAAAAATATATAAATTAAAGAGAAAAATTGTAAAATAACCAGGGTTTTAAGTGGAATTTAAAATATTAATAATTTTTTAAGCATAAGCTAATAATGGATTTAAAGTATATTTTAGAAGGTGGATGGTTTGATGATAAATTTATGCAAATAAGTTTCAATGTAGGTTCAAACAAGATAGTTGAATTTGTATTGAAAATTCATTAACACTTAACGTTTTACGCCATAAATTCTGAACTCTACAAGAGCACGACTTCATCTTATATCGTTGGAAAGGTAAAACAAATTAAAAAATTAAAATTAAAAATATTATAGCGCCTGTTGCTGGCATGGCATTGCACTTTGAAATTAAGAGATTAGTCAACTTACTGCAATTTTTTCAAATGTTTTATATTTTTCTCTTAAACAAGAAAAAGTAGAGTCCCTTAAAAGAGAGTCAACTTACTGCAATTTTTTGAAAAGTTTTATATTTTTCCCTTAAAAAAGAAGAAGTAACCTTTTCAATGATACCCTTTTTAAGAAAATTGTATTTAAATTGACAAAGCTACGTTGTCTAAAAATTGATTCTATCTTGACATTTGCATGGCTGTAGGTTCGCGAAAAAAACTCCTAGAATATCAAGCTCCGGAATTGGTTTTCCAAACAATAAACCAATATAAGAACAAAATTTGAGCCAAAATGGAGTTGGTCAGCGCAACTGTATTGCACTTCAATGTGAAATGGTGATTTATTAATAATTTTGACAAATAAGTTGATAACGTCCTTTTCTTTACACCTTCGATTTTATTTTCTCTTCGCCCCAACTTTTTTTTTTGCTTAATTTTTTTCTTTATTCAAAGAACTATTTTGTAACTTTATGAGAGCAGTGAAAAAGTAACAATTATTTTAGCATATTTGTACGAATGTTTGAATCTTAAAGTCTGTAGGTAGTTAGTTATACACTAAAGTGTAAAAAATGCTACATGTGCTTGAAAAATTTGTGAAAAAGACGACCATAAACCGCGGTATAAGACGTTCATAATTCTACGTCCAAATCATATTCAAAAATATTCAACAAAAAGAACTGGTTTTCAAGAAGCGTCAAGATACCTCAAGCTCTACGCATCTATATAAATTTTAATTCTTTTGACGAATTTTTATATCCTTGACTATGTTATTGGGAAAGTTCCCTTACAATAATAAAAATATGCACTCCAATTTTTTGTTTCAAATAACTTGGGATCAAAATATCTGGATGCGTCTTGAAAACCAGAGTTTTTCGGAAGAATTAAAAATAATATATTTTAGAATATTGTTTTTGCATTAAAGGTAGATATATTTATTGTTTATGTATTTCAAAATGCTATGTATTATAGGTTTTTTAGAATATATCTTTCAAGTTAAGTATATTCTTAAAATTTCAACGCAAAATGTCAGCTTAATTCCAATTATGTTATGAAGCAAGAAATTGACACAACAACAACATTTTTTACAGAACAGGCTATAGTGCCATAGGGATTAAAACTATTTATAGGAAGACGCTTAAAAAATTGAGCTTGCTATGTCTCTTCTGATTATTTTAATTTCGAACATTTATAAACATGTTTGTTTAATTTTTTTTTAATTGCAGGACGGTGTTAATTATTTGGCTGTTCTGGCTATATTCTGGCTCTGGTGAATTCAACAGTTCAGCGTTTCATTAAAATCACAGCTGACGAAGCCATAAATGAGATATTGAAAAAACCCAGAAAACTCGGTTTTCTTCTCTAATTATTACAAGCATTTTTTCAATAGCGTATTTTAAAATATTACCGTTTTTTGTAGGTTTTTGATTGTACCACATTAAAATGATTTTTGTGATCAAAATTGGTAAAAAGACAAAAAGCTGTCTACGCCAGTGATTAGGTGTAGAGGATTTTTTGACTACAGTTCAGTTTAGTGACAGTTCATCTTTCTGATTGTCTGTCTAAAAGTAGAGACGAGACATTGTTTTATGCATGAGGGATTTATTAAGGTTTTTTTATTAAGCCAGCAAAGAGACTTCTTCACAAAATATCTCTCTTCAATACTGAAAAATTCATTTTAAGAATTTCGAACTTAATTCTTAAATTTTTAAAGAAGTCTTTCAAACTTCTGCGAAGTTGAACAGTTTGGCATCGACACAAATTTACCCAAAATTTTTTTAAAAATACTTCACTAAAACTTAAGCCGAGTTCTTTACATTTCCGCAAAGACACGAGCTTATAATGCCTGCCAACTGAAATACTTGTCTCTAAAATAAATCACTGAATTTAATACACGTTCTTTAATATTGCCTAAATTGTTGTTGATGTTGTTGTTGTTGTTTAATTTGTTGTTTTTGTTGCTGTTATTCTGATTACTATTATTTGTTATGGCACGCAGCTTGCCTGGTATTAGCGGTATTTTTGTTTATTTATACAAATTGCAAATTACGGCTATTTTTGCTTGATTCTTCTACGCATTTTGACACTGATTTGCTTCAATGGCATGCTGTTGGCTTCATTCAAGCCATTAGTATTTATTTAAAGTCGACTTTAGGCATAAAGAGAGGACATTTTGTTGTTGATATTTTCGAAGAATGCCACCATATTTAAATTGTTTCAGGCCTTGTCCTGATTTTAATATTGCCTGGAATGTCGCCCGCTACCTCGGCATAAGACTACGGAAGTGGGAGGTTAACTACTTTGTGCGCCACTTGAAAGACATTTTCGCCGCATTTCCTCTGATGACTTAATTAACTACGAAAGTCTATTAATTTGGTAGGCTGCAAATTAATTAATAAATTATTTAAGTCATTTCAGCCGCTTTCGGCGGTTATTGTTATGGTGCTCACTCTATGTTGATATATTATTAAATTTTTAATTTCCATTTAATTTAAGCACATCCCGAGTTAGTTAAAAGCATAAAACTAACACAGAACTGACATCGCTTTCTCAAATGGAATGCATAGTTCTTAAGTTTAGTTGATTGAAGTAAAACAATTGGCGCATAGTCGTATTTAGTTCAGCTTTAGCTGCAAATTAGGTTATCATCGTCGATTAAGTATCGATTTATCTGTTTAGTGTTAACTAAAAACTTCGTAACAGCTGAAGTCGTTACTTAGTCTATATTAAAGTTTCATTTGCTTCAGAGACATTCTTACAAGACGCAACAAAATAAAAGCGATGGCGCAAATTCAAAGCGATTCTAGAATTTTAGACAATTTTGAGATTTTGGGCAGCCTTGTGAGATGGACAAAAATTTACAATTATCGTATTGATCCATTTGAAATGGACGACGTCGATTTTTACTCACGGTACAGGTTTGAAAAAGACGCAGCTCAATACATTATTGAGATGCTACAAATGAATAAAGCGGGGAACAACAGGGGCTGCACATTTCTAAGAACTATGCACTTTAGGTTTTTTGGGAAGAAATATCCACCAAAGTTACATAGGGAGCATTCCACGTGTTCCACCACTGAAAAACATCATCGCTCCTATTTCGATAAAAGTTGTATTTTTTCGTACTATTCCAGTTCATAAAAAGTGCAAAGTGATGTGAAGGCAAAAGCACGGGTTGCTGAGTTATAGGGGTTCAAAGTTTATGTCCGAAATGTATATTTTAAATTATAAGTCAAATGATATCGTTATAAGAAAAAATTACGTTCTTAACAGATTTTTTGCATTCTTTTTGATAAAATTTAAAAAAAATATGAACAATATTTATACCGAAAAAATCAATTTAATTTTATTTTTTAAGTTTTAGCTAAATTGGGCTAAATATTTTTTCAATTAGTCTCAATCGAAAGCTTGATCTTTTTCCCTCAAATAATATCTATGACTTAATGGGGCTCGAAAAATTATAGAGCATCCGAACGGTTAAAACTTACGCATCACATGCGCTAACTGTACGTTCCTACGGCCCGCTGTAGTTTGTCTTCAATGATGGATTTTTTTTTTGTTTTAATTGAAAGTTCTTAATGTTTTGAGATAGCTTATAAGTTGTTTCATCACAAAATTTGCCAAAAAAATTTATATAAACACCATATACAGTGTTGCGCAAAACAATAGCAACAAAATCAGTACGCTGCTACAAAATCGTGTATCTTTTTAAATATTAGGGGCACACAAAAATGATTATAGGAACCAAAGCATATATTCATACATCATATTAAAAACAAATCATATTCAAATTTGGTTTTGTTTTTTTTTTATTAAATTTAAAATAATGTGACTACATTCAGTATGTCTGAGAGCAAAACAAAAGCAACATAATTAATATTTGGTGTAAGATTCATTGTTTTTGATAACCGCTGCACATCTTAGCGGCATCGACTCTATTAAATTAGATATGTTGGTATTAGGTATATGTTCCCAATTAAGTTTCAGCGCTTCATACAGTGCAGTCTTATTGAAAAACCTTTGACCAGAAACTTTTACCTTCAAAATCGCAAAAAGATTTTCAATGGGATTCAAGTCAATGTGACTGTGCTGGCCAATCAAGGACTTGAATCCCATTGCCTCTAATGTAATCTTTGATGAGCTTTGAAGTGTATTTCGGGTCGTTTTCGAGCTGAAACGGTTACTAAAGCGACATATTCCACTCTGAATGTGGTCGCATCTTGCTTTCTAAAATCATAATATACAAATCGATCCATAATTCCATCGATTTTTTGGAATGGTTCAACTTCATTATAGGAAAAACAAGTCCAGACCATAATTCTACTGCCTTCATGCTTAAAATTTATTTTTCAGTTTCGGGTTTTAAGTCGTGTACCTGGATGGCACCGTAACGTGCACATCTCATCTGAATTAATCAAGTTGAACTTTGATTCATCGCTAAAAAACCGGTTTTCGATTTTTGAACGATCCAATTTAGGTGCTATTTTGCAAGACTGGGTCTAAAAAACAATAAATTTCAACTCGTTGTCACAATTTCAGACAGAATTGTTTAAATTATAACACCTCACCTTGTTTTTTATGCTTAGCTGTAAGCAAAAATTTATTTTTCGGTCTGTAATATCTTAAATAGTTCTCAACGGCTCGTCTTCGAACAGTGCTGTGATGGATATCTAAATCAAGTGTCCGAACAGCCTCTTTGTATGTGGCAAATGCATTTCGCTTGAACACGCCACAAATGTTCCTGTCATCACGCAGCGATGTCTTCCGCGGCCGACCTCTTTAATGTACCGTTGTTACGTCTTTTGTAATAGTATATTTCTTAATTAATCTGCAAACTATTGACCGGTTAATAACAAACTCTTTTACGTTAGATATTTGCGAATTTCTATTTTTATATTCGGAAATAATTTGTAATTTAAGAGCTTCACAGTATTTAAAACATGCCATTATAAATGGAACAGTCAATGTCACAACTAACCCAAAAAAAACTTAACTTAAATGTTTATGACTTATAAACAACACGTGCTTTACAATTAAGAAACTTTTACTGGTAATTCTTGGAACTTCTATTATCTTTAATAATAGTATTAATAATAGATTTAATATCTTTAATAATAATATCTTTAATAATCTTTAATAAAAAGAAACAAAACCAAATTTGATTTGTTTTATAAATGATTCAATTACTACAGGTTGTCCATTCATTTGACGTTTACTCAGAAGAATGAAGATATACACCCGTAAAATTGAAGAGGAGAGCAAAAGAGTAATTTTTTAATGCCATCAAAGTAATCAGTTGCAGGAATATCATACTTTTTCGCCGTACTAAATACCCGAGGATACATTTCACTGCTGCTTTTTCTACTACGTTCTGCACTGCTTGTTTGTTTTGATAGAAAATTTAAGTAATTTTTTAAAAAACTAATTTCAATATTTTGTTGTGCAAATCTTTTCACACCGCTGACGGCTTATTGGATCCACTGGCACATTATATTGTTGAATTTCATCACCAAAATAAACTGTTTTGCCAATACCGGATGTCTTAATAGTCGCGATTAATATATTAATTGAAAAAAATGGTTCGCAACAAAATTTGAAAACAATTTTCAATAATAATTACCAAAGCAATAATTATTATAAACGCAATGCACACTATTTTTGCTGCTAACAACAATATATAGAATAAGTACTTTTTTTTAAAAAAAAGGACATAACAATACACTGAAACATAACTTTTTTCATAGAAGACCACAAAACCCTGGTTGTCATTTATATTTTAGATAGAATATATTTTTTTTTACAAATACACGGGTGTTGTCAAACGAATAGACAACCTATAATAATTGAATTTTATATATGATGTTTGAATATATGCTTCGATTCCTATAATCATTTTTGTGTGTCACCAATATTAAAAAAGATACACGATTTTGTTGCAGCGCACTTATTTTGTTGCTATTGTTTTGTGCATCAAACTTCCCCCACGACTCCGGCAGCACCTTGACGTAAGTGGTCCATCCGATCGCTGGGTGTGGGGGCTTACGTTCTTCACAGGGTTGTGTTACCCTACAAATTCTGTGAGAACAACCAAGACTGCCTCCTTTTTCCCTAGTATCCCTTCTCTTCCCCCTGGGTCGGATCAAGGTGTCATACGTACCGTGCCGAGGATCAGCCTGGCCGGGGACCCAGTTTAAAACAATTGCCCGGTCTTGAACGGTGTGCTCCGGATACCTGGCGTCCTCCGGTTCTAATCAGCCCTACCCAGGTACTGCGGATCTCTGCCTGGGTCGACCTTCCTCTCTCCGCTACTCGTGGGATTTACATATGGAAAAAACTATTCAAACAACAACAACAAAAACTTCAACACCCAAAAGGGGATCCGGAACCCTAACAAAAAACCCGGTAGGGACTTTATGTTCCGATGAAAGAGCTGTGGTACCACCAGGCTCCACAATCACAAATAAGAGTCAGTCGATGATAGTGATACCATCAAATCATCGACCCCTCTCAACAACAGCAAGCACATCGAAAGCCTGTGCATCGGGCATTGGACCCTCAAGTTCCTCGAACACTGGTGGTAATCGACGCGGAAACGCGGGTTCGTCCAGTGGATCGGGGGCTAAGGTAATCCCAATGGTCAGTGCTAGGGCAGCCGATCATGAAAGAAGGGATCCTCTCAAAGCAGGTTACACAGACCGCAAAAAGGCATCCCGAATTCTTCGACGTCTGGCCACTGACCCTATTAAGGAGGGACAGGTCTCGAAGAGTGACATTAAAAAAATTCAGGAGGATATTGAGTGGGCGAAAAAGGTCTTACCGGACTTCACGCTAGAGCCTCCCCGGCAAATTGCAGCCGCTAAAAGAAACCGATCTGTGGAGGAACCTACCCAGAACCCGACCGCCAAGAGGGCTAAAGCCCATGGTGTAGGAGCAAGATCCTTCGCAGAGGTTGCTAAGAATAGCACAATCATAGGGGTGATAGACCAAAATAGCGAGGATGGTAAGATACCCAAGCACCAATGGAGCTGGATAGAGGCTTCGCTCGCTAAGGTCGCCTTGCAGGTCCTGAAGGACAACCCTGGGCCACCTCCAGCATGCACGGATGCGGGATGGTTTCAGGGCAATGTCAAGTTGATGGCCTGCGAAAATGAACGATCCGCTGAGCTATTTAAAGCGGCGATTGGGAAAGTTGGTGAGGTCTACCCAGGCGCTCGTCTAAAAGCGGTAGATTTAGACGAAATTCCGTCTAGACCAAGAGCCAGAGTCCGGGTTCCAGTCACCCCATCTGAACCTGAGGAAATTTTGGAAATGCTGAAGGTCTTCAACCCAGCCATATCCACCCAAAACTGGAAGGTGGTGAAGTTGGAGCCTAAAGCTGAGGATGCCAAAACCGATCCCAAAAAATCCAAGATGGAGGTTTTGTTGATCCTCAACAACGAATGCATTGAGCAACTCAACAGAGATAAATGTACCCTAAACTATGGGTTCAGCAAGATTCACCCAAGAATCTATAAAACGGACACGGTGTCTCTCGTAAATCGTGCGGTCTGTAGTGCCACGATTGAGAATCCCAGCGACATCGACGAGCTGATTGGAAGCGAGGATGAGCTATCATCCGCGTCCGAACTAGCGACGGCGATGACAAATCTCCTTAAGGAGCAGGCTCCGTCAGAGGAGCCCTTCAGCGACGAAGAGGCTGATACCACGATTGTTGGAGTACCAAAGGATGTTCCGGGTACTCCAAATTAACTTGCATCACTGCAAAGCAGCTTCGGCTGCTCTCCAGCGTCACCTGGCAACGGGCGACGTCGACTTGGTGCTGATTCAGGAACCTTGGATGAACAACAACAAAATCCTTGGCCTGAATACACCAAACTACAAAAATTACTATGTATCTAACAAAGGTAAAACTCGAACTTGTATTTTAGCGAAAGTTAACTTGAATTGCTTTATTCTCCCTCAGTTTAGTCACGGGGACCTCTCAGTGGTTAGCCTGGAGCTGGGGCCCAATAAACTAAGGATTGCTTCTTTTTACTTTCCCTATGATGAGCCCATACCCACGCAATCTTTCCGGGAACTCCTGCAGGGAACTCATCCAGCCACGCACATCATTCTGGGTGGAGATACAAATGCACACCACTCACAATGGAACAGCACTAACAACAACGACAGAGGTGAGTCACTTTTTAACTTCCTACTAAACACTAAATTAAATATAATGAACAAGGGCAATGAGCCAACTTTTATTATCAAAAATCGAGAAGAAGTTCTGGATATCACCCTAGTATCAGAAAACTTCTCGGAAGAAATTCATTATTGGAAGGTCTTAAAAGAACACTCGTTCTCGGACCATAGGTATATAGAATTCGGCTGGAAGATAACCAATCAATCCATGCCTCTAAAAATAAGAAATCTCCGTAAGACAAATTGGAGATGGTATAATAAACTAATTAAAACATCACTGAATTCAGTCACTTCTTCCCCCGTTGCTAACAAAGAAGAGTTGGACCTTCTGGTTCTAGACTTCACAAAAAAATGCTCGGATGCACTAAACAGAGCATGTCCGAAAAAAGTTTTCAAAAAATCCAATTAACCCGTATGGTGGTCTCGGGAGATTGAAATTCTCAGAAAGGACTGTCGTAGAGACTTTAACTACGCGAGGCGTAGCAATAGTGAGGACTCATGGAATAGCTATAAGTCTAAACTAGGCATTTACAAAACTGCAATCAGAAAAGCAAAGAGGGCCTCTTGGTCCTCCTTCTGCACAGAAATAGAGGGTACTTCCGAGGCTTCAAGGCTCAGGAAAATACTATCGAAATCCCCGACAGTACCAAGCTTTCTTCAAAAGGAAGATGGCACATGGACGGATTCATGCATCGAAACCCTAGATATACTCATGGATGCGCATTTTCCTGGAAATGTTTACTCTGACATTTCCAGCTTTCAAACGCTTCCCTGCGACCTTATGCCTCAACAGATTGAGCAACTGACCAGCAAGGAGAAGTTAAAATGGGCGATCTATTCATTCCAATCTTATAAATCTCCAGGTCCCGATGGCATTATACCAGCTCAACTCCACTATAGCTTCAATGCAATAGTACCCTGGCTTCAGACAATCTACTATGGTTGCCTACGCCTTAACTATATTCCAACAGCTTGGAGAGAGACAAAAGTTATCTTTATACCGAAAGCGGGTAAGTCCTCTCACACTAAATCTAATGACTTCAGACCTATAAGCCTCTCTTCCTTTTTGGTTAAAATTCTAGAGAGACTTATTGGGCTTCTTCTTAAGCCGAAACTTGACAGGCTTCTAAAATCCCAACATGCCTACATTAAAGGCAAATCTACAGAGACAGCTCTGCACTCTCTTGTGTCTACCATCGAAAAATCACTTGAGAACAAAGAATACGCACTTGCTGCTTTTCTAGATATAGCAGGGGCATTCAATAACGTCCTCCCATGTGCAGTCACCTCGGCATTGTCGGAACTGGGGGTGGAGGATTTTCTCGTGAGCTTCATACACCAGATGCTCTTGGGCAGGGTGGTGAACTCAGAACTGGGAGGATCCTCCACTCGTAGGTTTGTAAGCAGAGGCACTCCGCAGGGAGGAGTTTTGTCTCCACTTCTGTGGTCCGTGACGGTTGACCAGCTGTTGCGCATCATGGAAGGGGAAGGCTACAGGGTTGTTGCTTATGCAGACGATATTGCAATCATTTTTAACGGGAAGTTTCCCCAGACTCTCTGTCAACTCATGGAGAGAGCACTCTTAATTCTCTCGAGATGGGCATCCACGTGTGGTTTAAGTGTAAACCCCGAGAAAACAGACCTCATTCTTTTCACTAGGAAATATAAAACCCCCAACTTAGAACCTCCGCGTCTGAACGGCACGAGGTTGCTCTTTAGCAATAGCACGAAATACCTAGGAGTTATCCTGGATAAGAAGCTTATCTGGAATGTTAACATTATGGAACGTGTCAAAAAGGCAAACATAGCACTATTTGCCTGTAAAAAAGCTATAGGTAAAAAGTGGGGTTTTTCCCCCAAAATAGTACGCTGGATTTATACAGCAATTGTCCGCCCCATACTAATGTATGGCTCACTGGTATGGTGGAGGGCCCTTGATAAGGCAACCGCACTTCAGAAGTTTGCAAAGGTGCAAAGAAGCGCAGGTCTTTGTATTACGGGGGCACTGTCCTCAACACCAACTAGCGCCCTCAATGTCATGCTTCACCTTCCTCCTCTCGATATCTTTGCCAGGGAATGTGCCAACACAGCAGCCCTGAGACTTAGAGAATCTGGTAATTGGATAGGTAACAACTGCGGCCACACAATTATTCTGAACTCGTCTGCACCCGACAAAACAGACTACTGTGTGCCGTGCTTAAATCTTGAAAAGAACTATGCAGTTTTCATCCCTTCACGGCTAGACTGGGCAAACAAAATCCCCCTTAAAACCTCCGCCATAAAAATCTTCACAGATGGATCCAAACTTCGAGAACAAGTAGGGGGAGGTATCTACTCCCAGGATCTCGAAATCGAAGCGTCCTTTAGACTTCCTAACTATTGTAGTGTCTACCAAGCGGAAATGATGGCTATTCACGAAACCACTAGGATTCTAGGTCAAAAAGACCTTGAAGGAAAAAGTATTTCCATCTTTTCAGATAGCCAAGCTGCACTGAAAGCACTGAACTCAAATATTGACAACTCTAAAACTCTCACTGAGTGCCGCAAATCTCTTAACGAGATGGCAAGGCTACTCAGGATTCACCTCATATGGGTACCCGGACACAGGGATATCGAGGGCAACAATTTGGCCGACGAATTGGCAAGGAAGGGTACGACCTCTAACACCCTCTTAAATGAGGACTTTATTGGTATACCAATCTCCTCCTATAAACTCCAGTGCAAGAACAGATCCCTACGTCTTGCACAAGAACGCTGGGAACGCCTTGATACATGTAGGATAACTAAGCTAACATGGCCTACCTACGATTTAAAACGCACCAACTCACTGCTTGAGTTAAGCAGGGTAAACCTGTCAAAAATGATACGAATCCTAACGGGTCACTGCCTGATCGGAGCGCATGCCCTTCGGTTGGGAGTTGCATCAAACGATTTCTGCAGAAGCTGCAGATGTGAGGAGGAGGTAGAAAGCGTTCAGCACCTCCTCTGCGAATGTCCGGCTCTAGCTAAAAGGAGAATGGCAACTCTGGGCCTTCCCTTTTTAAACGGACTTGCCGAAGTCTCATGCCTGGAAATCAAGCATATACTCAATTTCATTATCCGCTCGAACTGGTTTGAGGAGGGAAATCTCTATTAAAGAGATCATGTGGTATCACAACGGGCCTGCATTGGCCTAAGTGTACGAGTCGTCTATCGGCTCAGCCACCGTTACCTAACCTAACCTTGTGCATCACTGTACACACTTAAAAATTTATTAAAAATATTTTATTAAATAATATTTGCCAAATCATTCATAAACAAACTAAGACAATATACAAAAACAATATACTAAAAATTCTAAATGTAGGTACTTCTTAAAGCATATAGTTTAATATGTATTTTAAGTATTGTCATGTAAATTTTTTTTTATAAATCTGTTTTTTTCATACATTTTCTTATACATTTTATTTTACATGTACAGCGTGAATCAAAGTAACTGTCGCACCTATATTAATACCAATTACACAAAACGAAGCAACACTGGAAAACATATGTTGTTTTTTACGACTCTGGCATTAATTGTACACTTATTGCATGAACCGTTTCAAAAGAGTTGCAATGTGTTTCCTAAAATTTAAAACAGAAGTAAATAAATTTATTCTTGATAGTTTTTTTTTAACTATAAATAAGGGGGCGTTCATTAATTACGTGAGGTGATTTTTGCGATTTTTTTACTTCCCCCTCCCCCTAGTGAGATATCGTGAGATTTGGCTCGACCCCCTCCCCCCATGTAATCTCACGTGAGATTGTTCAAAATGCATGTTTTCAGTGTAAATATGTTAATCAATGCTTAATTGTGTTGGACTTATTAAAAAAATAATTTATTTCTTTATTATTATTTAGGACTAGTTGAGACTATAATTTAAGACTACTGAGATCGTAGTTTAAAATGACAATGAAAAAAATCGAACAATAAAATACTTATTAAGTAAAAGTAAGTCATTTAACATTAGAACTTCTAAGACTGGTGAATATTTATTCTAATTCAGTCCATGGGGACTCATGTGCGGTCTCGAGAGTGACTACTGGAATCAGCATGTCCATGTGATTTTCGGTAAAATCATCTGCTCCTTTTAGCCACCGTTATCGTTTGCACACAGAAGCTCATTAGCTCGACGTGTGATAATCCGTTATGGTCGCACTTTGCGCGCTGGTGCACGGTGGACTGCGCGCCGATGCTCTTGTGATGGATGAAAAGTTAATACCGCATGTATTGCAGCATCTTTTTTCTAGATCACCACGTAACCTGGGGCAATAGAGGTCATAGGGAAAGTCCATGAAGGCATGTAAAGGTTGAATCGGTAAGCAGTGGCAAATCAAAAAGGGAGCAAATAACCTTCCGTCATGATCACCATTATCTAGGATAGTCAGATGCCCATCAATTTGCGTGATAGGGTGTGGAGGTGGCCCCAGTATTAAGGCGCCTCACGCTCCATAGAAAAAAAAATGATCCACACAAGTACTCAATACAGTCCTTGGTTTATGTAATAATGATTCCCCAAATATTTCGACTCTAGCGATAGCCATCCGTGAGCTGGAATGGTTTGAAATAAACTCTAAAACTCTAGTTATTTTGTAATCATATTGGCTGGTGTAGTTGTTCAACTGTCAGAAATTATAGCCGGAAAAAGATCTTGCAATCTGCATCAAAAATTGTAAATGTTTGCACTCAGATTAAAGATAACGCTATTTTTCATGCATATTTTTGATATTTTTATTTTATTTCCATGCAAAAACTTTCAAAATTCAAATAAATAACTTTATTACTTTTATATTTTTTTTTTTTATATTAATTTCGTACGATATTTTTTCAGTAGGTGTTTATTTTATAATAAATATTTTACTTTTAATATACATCAAATTAAGCGATTCTGACTAGGAATTAATGCGAGCACTCAAAACCTTTCCAACGATATCTTGAAAGGGAGGATCGCATTAGAAATAATTAGGTTTTTTTAGTTTTAGTGAAAATAAATTTTGAATGCAAAAATTTTAATTTTTTGATGCAGATTGGAAGACCTTTTTTCGGCTATAATTTCTGACAATTTATTTTTTACAACAATTACTCAAGTCAATATGGTTACAAAATAACTAGATTTTTAGAGGTTATTTCAAATCATTCCAGTTCACGGATGTCTATCATTAGAGTCGAAATATTTGGGGAATTATTATAACATTGTAGTATAATATGTTTTTGAGTCGCCATGTAATAATATTTTGGCGACAGGATCGCCACATAATTTTATTCGCGACATAGCTTCGCCATGTAAGGGTTTGCGATTATTTAAAAAAAGGACTCGCGGATTTACTATTAATATTTTAAGGTCCTGCCTAATTGGTTGCCGGCGAAGTTCGCCACTGGTGCTATTTTTGTTTTTATTACATTTACAGCCGTTCACTATAAAAAAAGCAGAGGCTAAAAAGTTGAAGTCGGCAGCTATTAAAGCTCAAGATTTATTTAAAAATGAATTAGTAGGCAGCTTGTTAGAAGCTCAAAACTAATTGATTTATTTTCAAATATGTTCATCCTTTTATAGTAAGCATAACGGTATTTTGTCTTAAAACTAGTTAACAATTGTTTGTGTAGTTTAGAATGTAAATAGAATCATATGTTCTTTAATTAGTGTAAAAGTAATAGTAGAATATCGTAATACATATTTGTAGTTTAGTATTAATAGTTTAATATGTGTGAGTGAGTAGAATAGAAAACGTAAACATAATCATATGTTAACATATTTGTGTAGGAGTAAAAAGTATAATATAATATCATATGTTTTGTATTCAGCCATATGGGAACATGTGTGCGAATGAGATAGATAGTAGTGATTAGTATGAACATATGTTCTTATTGTTTGAATAATATCTTAGTATATCGTAAAGGTGTATTACTTTAACTTAGTTTGAATATTATTGTGCATGTTCTCGAAAATTCTTACAGTAGAGGTTTTTATATTATTACTTATTTTAAGAAAAGCTTGTTTTATAATGAAATACATTAATGTTAATTAAATATTTAAATAATATGTATAGGTATACTACAACATAAACCATGGATTGTATTGAGCATTTGTGTCAAACAGCTTTTTTCGTGAGGCGCCTTACCCAGTATGTCCAGAGTAGCATGCATGCAGGAAACCCGAATGCTGTATGCAGACAGAAGTATGGACAAGGCATGTATGGTCATTAATAAAAACCAACAATTATCCAAATTCGCTGAGTATGCGTGCTGTTTGTAAACAGTAGCGTGCATACTAAAATATGCATGCTGTATTAGTACTAAGGCATGAATCTTGCATGCATAATAGTCTTGCTTAAAAAATATGAACTCCCATTGTGCATTTAAACTTTAAGGAGTGCAGTTGTACATAATTTATTACCAAAATATAAATTAATATAACAGAATATAACAACTTTAAAAACTGAAATAAATAAGATGATTAATTAATGACAACAGCAATTTTTTTTTTACAATATTAATGCAAAAGTATGCATACAGTATTAATGGTAATGTATGCATGCAGTATTAATGACAATGAAAGCATAGAGTACTACTAATTCCCTATGCATACAGCATTAGTAATTGTGCAGGTACACAGTACACATGCTCTTGTATGACATCATGCTCATGTAAAAACAAAAGAGCTTGCATTTATGCTGGCATGCATACAGAACATCAAACGTATGCCTACATCATCAATGCTGTATGCATGAATGCACTTACTGGGATGTGTTTCATGTGTGCCGACCACTGAACTAAATATTTACGGACGTAAACACAACAAGTAGAGACTTGTTCATGCGTCGCTGTCACAAGTCGCAGCGCTCGTCGCATCACGTGTTCAGCTAGCCGGTGGTAAAATAATCGACGAGCTACTATGCTACTTTGTTGTACTCGCATACCCGCGAAAAATATTATAGTGTAAAATTTAGTCATATTTTAATAGAGAAACACGTTTTATTCAATTTAATACGATTAAACAGGCCGTTATTATAAGTTTCTTATGACAATTAATGTTAAATAAAATAAAATGTATAAGAAAATGTATGAAAAATACTGATTTATAAATAAAAATTTACATGACACTATTTAAAATACATATTAAACTCTGTGCTTTAAAAAGTACCTACATTTAGAATTTTTAAGTTTTTTGTTTTTGTGTATTGTCTTAGTTTGTTTGTAAATGTTTTTGGCAAATATTATTTAATAAAATATTTTAAATAAATTTTTAAGTGTGTATATGGTTTTATATCAATGTTTTTGGCAAATTTTGTGATGAAACAACTTATAAGCAATGTCAAAACATTTAGGACTTTCAATTAAAAAAAAAAAACATATCATGGAAGACAAGCTACAGCGGGCCGTAGGCACGTGCATTCAGTACAGTTGACGCATGCGATGCATAAGTTTTAACCTTTCAGACAACTCTATTGTTTTTCTAGCCCCATTAAGCCATAGATATTATTTTAAAGGAAAAATATCAAGCTTTCGATTAAGGCTAATTAAAAAATATTTAAAATGCCGAACTTAGCTAAAACTTAAAAAATAAAATAAAATTGATTTTTTCGGTATAAATATTGATTAAATTTGTTTTTGATTTTTATCAAAAAGAATGGAAAAAATCTGTTAAGAACGTAATTTTTTATAACGATATTATTTGACTTATAATTTAAAATACATATTTCGGACCTAAGCTTTAAGCCCCTATAACTCAGCAACCCGTGCTTTTTACTACTGAAAGCACACATTTTGAGGAAGGAACATTATCAGGCCCCATTTTAATGTTTATTTAAAATTTCTAAGCTTAAAAGATTTTCTTCAATTTCCGATTCAGTAAGTACAAGAAAGCCCAAATCAGAAATAGGGGTTCCATTATAAATGGGCCCTTCACAACTGCTTCCCATAGAATCCACTATAAAATTTGACTGAAAATATGAAGCGAACATGTTACAGTAATCTTCTACATTATCATCATGTTGTTGTTGTTTCTTTGGAAAAATTCGTTAGTGTAATTAATTGTTCTAACCTGACCTAAAGCTCAATAAACGATTTTAAACTATCAAACAACTAGAATTCGTATTCAAAATAAAGCATGATTTAAACTACCGAACATTAATAATTTGTATTTAAATAAAAAAAATAACATAATAATTAACAAGAAGTCATATAGAAAACTTTCTATTCGAAACTATGTTTTTGTTTCTTCACTGCACACTTGTTAAAAACACATAAACAAAAACTAATGAATAAACAACAGAGTAAATGCATTAAAGAATTGACTGATCTATTAGCAGTCTGAATACCGCTATAAAAAAATATTAAAACAACGCAGGCGAAATGTGACGAAATCATGCTACACATATGTGTAGGCTGGGCCCGTAAGGGTTTAATACTAAAGTTATTTAAAAATTTAATGGAATGTTTAAAACAGGTGTACTACATACATAAATAAGTATAATAAATAAAAAACTAATTTCCTAATTTAGCACCCCCCCCCCGTCCCCCCTTCCACTGCATTAGCAATTTCTAGGCACGACTGGCTAGAAAAAAAGCAAGTGAAAACATAACAAATTAGATAAGAAATTAGTAGAAAGAACAAGAAGTTCAATCAATATAAAAAGCGATCGAACCTTTTCAATGCCTTGAATTTCTTCAATACTGAAAACATTTAAAAAAAATTAACTCAATGCAAAAGCCTAAAGAAGACAACAGCATAATACTAACTCTGGGCACAAAAGCAAAAACGAAAAAGGTGTAAACATCAAAACTAGCTGACAACAATGACAACAATAGAAAATACAAGCAACAACAACTTCAACAACATCAACAACAACCGCAAATAGACATTCAAACGGAAATGATGAAGTGCTAAAAATGTCCGCAATAATGTAAATACAATAAAATGAAGAAAAAAAAAATAGAGAAAAGCGAATCAAAGCGCCACACACCGGAAATGAAAACCTACTTCAAAAATTATCTTTAAGGAAGCTGCTTAACGCTGCTATTAACACGCATCGTTAGTGCTTTTGTTGTTGCTGTTGTGGTTGTTATATTGTTCCGTTTTTCTTTTCTCAATCGCTTTTGTCTTCTTCTTCTTCATTTTCTTCTTGTTCGAACTCTAATGGCAGCGTCAATGTGCGGAAGTCATAAAAAAGCAACGCGTAAAATTAAATGAAAATCACAAAGCAGCAAAATAAAATGCTATTTCATTTAAATGTGATGCTTTTTACACATTTTTTACTATTACGCTTTAATTTTATTTAATGGAATTTGTTTTTATCTTTTCATGCAAACTTTAACGCACTTGTGTTGATTTTATTTGCACGCAAAGCAAGCGGCACAAAACGCATTTTACATTTAATAAGAATGTCTTAGGCATTTCCGCCTTAAACAGCGTTGCCAACTGCTTTCATTTTTTACTGTGTGTGCGTGTCATAGCGTAATAGCTGATATTTTTACATTTCTTGGTGTTTTTATTTTCTCATATATTATGTGTTGACATTATATTTTGGGTTTTTTTTAAGATATAAAATTATAGCTGCTGGTCCCTTTTTTCTTTTAATGAAATGTACCCATATTTCTATTGCATTCTGTTTCCGGTTTTTGATATTTTATTTTTTACTGCTATGTTTAATATTAATAATGTTTTAATATTTAAAATGCATGCATACCAGTTGCAAAATATTTTTTATAACTCTTCTTGGCTTTTTTACTGATACACAATATGGATTCAGCATATTTTTCATAGGGTTTTTTTTTATTTTATATTTTTAAACTATATTTTCTGCACGTTTTTGGTTTCTTTTACCAGAATTTATTTAAATTTGAGGTCAGTAGATCTGTAATTTGATGATTTGGCTGTGTGAGAGTGTGTTTCTATGGCTGCGCTTCGATATTTGTTTGTGTGTATGAGTGTATGTTCTGTTTTATTTGTTCAATGTCGTTGTAACAAATATGATATTATTTTCATCACGTACTCAAATAGTTTTCATGCATGCATTTTATTGATACTTCCGCTCAAATTTGCTGCGAGGGTGGCTTACATATAAGCCGGAAGTGGATTGTCAGTGATGGTTTCTTTTTTTGATTTTTATTTTATGCTTATTGTCGGTCTGATGAATAAAAGTTTTTTGTAGATTTTGAGATGGATTAAAAAAAATGAATGAAATGAAAGCCAAATACTATTTCCGTTATAAAAAAGTGCCTCTAAGCTCAGTTTCGTATTTCAATATAATTATAAAAATTGCTTTTTCCTAATACTCTACGGTTCAAGTTATTTCGAAACACACAGGAAATTCCTTCGGCAGAGAAAATACTTAAGAAATATATTATATAAAATAAGTATAAAAAAGGAAATAGGAAATTTAAAAACTTAAGACCACGCAGAAACTGTTTGCTAAATTTGTATTGTGGTTAAGCAAAACTTGCGCTAGAATCTCAGTCACTTCAAAATTATGCTAGATTTCACCAAAAACTAATCAAAATTTTCAAGAAAAATTTTGCAAAGTTTTTATAAACTGCAAAAGCTAATTTTTACTTAGTACAAGCACATATTTGCTAAGTTTTTATAAATTGGAATAGCAAATTTTGATTACTTTTTGCTGAAATCTAGCATATTTTTTTAAGTGAAATAACTACTAACATTAAATTAAATTGAAAAATTAACATTATCTGAAGACTTGGACCTTGGCCGCGTGAGTGTAAGTGCATGGGCTTATCCATTCGACCATCGCAGTTGTGAACTTATCGTCGCCTAGTTTTCTTCATTAAAAATAAACATGTTCTCGTGTGTTTGAAAGAAATTTGCTTGAATTTACTAAAAACTTGATATTTGAGTTTTTAATACTTAGCAAATATTTGCTTCAGTTTAGCAAAAATGTGATATTTGAGATTATAAAATGTGATATTTTATGCTTGAATTTAGCAAAAATTTCCTATTTGAGTTTATAATAACTTAGCAAATATTTGCTTGAATTAAGTATAAATTTGCTTTTGCAGTTTATAATAACTAAACAAAATTCTGCTTGAATTTAATATAATTTTGCTTTTTTCTAAATACATGAGGAATGATTTCAATTGAGCAACCTTTTTCTAAAATTACACCGTGTTTGAGCAAATTTTTGCTGATTTGCTTTTAAGCAAAACATTTGCTTGATTAAAGCAAAATAATTATCTCCGTAAGAGGAATCTCATTACATTTTTTTTAGCTTAGAATCAAGGATTTCAGAGGTTCCGTCTATCTTAAACATAAACAATTTGAAAAGTCAGTAACTTTTTGAATAAAAGCTATTTTTTCAGCAAAAAAGCATTTAATTTCTCGAGATAGTCTTCTTTTAAATCGATACTTTAGTCCAGCCTTTCAAATAATATGTTTTTCTCCAGGTCCTCGAAATAGACTTTTGTTTCAGTAATGACGTCTTCATTCGGCTCAGATCTCTTGATACCGAGCCATTTTTCAGGTTAGAAATAGGAAATAGTTAAAGCAAGCCTAAAACTGAATAATATGGTGGATTGGGTAGCAGTTCGTTGCCCAATTTGTGGATCTTTGATATAGCGAATTCAGACGTGTGCGACACACAGTGAACCGTCCCATACGACTAAGGCGGAAACATTTTTTTATGATTTTAAAAAATAGAGAATGCAAAAATAAGAAAAAAAAGACAAGTTGGGGTTTATTTTGAGCCCACTACTAATTTTGTGCTTTCCAGAGGTTGTTTCACTAAAAATGCTCTTGAAAGAAACTTTTTGAAGTTATGCTTTCCGCAAAGACGTTTAAAAAAAGTACCTACATGACCTTTTCAACAAGATGCAATGCTAGCAGAGATCTGTGCTGCAAGTAGAAATATTTGGTGGTAAAACCATTATATTTTGTAAAAATACATTTTTTACGTTTAAAGTGTATTTAAAACATAAAATACTTCTTAAACCCTTATTTTTTATTAAAAATGATCATTCCTCGTAAAATTTCCTTTAAAATTTAATTTTTGTGAGGCGCCCTTTTAAAAATAAGCCATTTAAACTTAATTTTTATATTTTACATATAAAATTTATTGGTCATTCTAAATGAAAAAATTTAATGGGGTCAGCTGCATAGTTTCTGATTTCGATGAAAAAATTTGAGTATGTTTTAATGGGTATTTTCTACTAAAAACCATTTATTACCTAACTTCGGATCGGCGCCCCTTCGACATTCGAAATTGAGCAATTTCTTTTTTCGATTTTTTCATAGTCTTCTTAAGTAGACTAAAACTTTCTTCTTACGACATATATAATTACCATTGCAATTTTATTTGTTTCTCAAAAGATGTTTTTCTTATAAAAAATTTAGTTATTTTATCTTTATAGTTAATCAATGGTTTACCACCATTAATAAATTAATAAAATTTGTTGATTTTTGAGATATTGCATTAGGTCCTGTGCCCACACAATTAGTTGGGGACCTCATATTTTTTCAGTCACGTAGTACTTGCACTCTTAATTTGGAGTTTATAATTTCAATTTATTGGACCTTAGAAAATTAAAAATTATAAAAAGGTTCCTCTTTTGACCCCTGAAACGGGCATGTGAAGGACCTCATAAAAATCTCAAAGTTTTATTCAATATAGTCTTCACCTTAATCTTTTAATGCATTTAAGTTTGGTTCTGTTGTTTTTCATACAGATACGATTTTTTAACATATACCTTTTTGACATATTTGTTCATTTCAATGTTAAGTTTCGTCTTATATATTCAATGCTTTTTGTTGTAAAAACAAAAATGGGAGTAAAGTTTTTGTTGTTAAGAAAAAGTGTTTTTTTTTTAATCTTTTTGAAATGCTTTTGATTTAGTGTTTTTTAAACAGTTTCGTATAAATATTTAAATGTAATAATTTATATCAATCGACAGTTATTTGGAAGTAAGGGCGTGATAGAGGATGGGTTAAGGAGGAGGTGATTGAGAAAAATTTATACTATCTACCTTATTAACATTACATTAAAATACTGACAAATGGTGTGATAGCAGTATTGATGAATAGTAAAATACATAAAACTACACAAACCCCTTGAAAGGGAAGATTGCCAAAAGTAGCCAAATCTTAAAATTTTAATATATAATATATAATATATAATATATTATGTAAATAAAGTTCATATAAGAAATTGTTAATCGCGAAATAAAACTAGCAATAACAGTGGAGTCACACATCACCTGGAATATGACAAAAATTAGCGTTTTTGGTATTTCGAGCGTCTCCTTAGAGTAAAACATAATCTTATAAAGGGTGTCCCAACAAGAACGCAATTTTTAAATTTGGCGCCATTCGAAGTGTCATTGTTTGACATTTGAACAATTGTTATTGTTTGCTAGTAGAAGGTACGAGGTTAGTAAAATGGAGCGCTACACGAATGAACAACGCATTCTCATTGTGAAATTGTTTTACCAAAATGGTGAAAGTTTTGCGGCTACAGTTCGCAAATTGAGATCAATTTGGGGTCACAATAATGCTCCAAAAGAGTCAACTGTAAAGAGATTAATGGATAAATTTGCCGAAACTGGGTCTGTTAGTGATGTAAAGACAACAACGCGCCTTCGACCAGGTCGATCGACCGAAAATGTCGCAGCTGTACGTGATGATGTCGCTCAAACTCCATCCACCTCAATTCGACACCGAGCTCAGCAAATTGGTGTCTCCAAATCCACTATGCAGCGAATTTTGACGAAAGATGTGCATCTTCATGCATACAAAGTTCAATTGACTCAGGAACTGAAGCCAGGGAGTTCGTTAATTGGGTATTGGAGAGACAACATGAAAATGCTGATTTTGCCGCTGAAATCATCTTCAGTGACGAGGCCCATTTCCATCTTGATGGCTTCGTCAATAGGCAGAATTGTCGCATTTGGGGTGAGGAAAATCCTCGAGTGATTCACGAGAAGCAAATGCATCCTCAACGTGTCACTGTGTGGTGTGGTTTTTGGGCTGGAGGAATCATTGGACCCTTTTTTTATGAAAATGAGGCAGGTCAAGCGCAAACAGTCAATGGTGTTCGGTATCGTGAAATGATAACCAGTTTTTTCTTGCCTAGAATTGAAGAAATGAATGTGGAGGGCATGTGGTTCCAACAAGACGGCGCCACATGTCATACAGCCAGAGAAACAATTCAATTGCTGCATCAGTCATTTCCCGGTCGTGTTATTTCGCGTTTTGGAGATCAGAATTGGCCGCCTAGATCGTGTGATTTAACACCATTAGATTTTTTTCTTTGGGGTTTTTTGAAGTCGATGGTTTACGCGAATAAGCCGACGACGACTCAAGCCTTAAAAGAGGAAATTGGACGCTGCATTAATGAAATACCGCAGCATTTATGCAAAACGGTCATTGAAAATTTCATTAAAAGATCGCGTGTATGCCAGCAAAGCTGCGGCGGCCATCTGCACGATATATTGTTCCATACATAACCTCATTCTGTCTACTTTACGATATAATAAATTTTCACGATTTTTTTTTAAATATCTGTGTTTTATTTAAAATTTAAAAATTGCGCTCTTGTTGGGACACCCTTTATAAGCAGAATAAGTCCGCTTCAAGCTTGCCTAAAACAAAAAACCTGTACTTCCCCGTTTTGAAGTATTGCTAGTAAAGGATTTCATCAGAAACGACAACACAAAGTGGATTTTCATTGGATTTTAATTCGTGATATGGCAGCACTATATTTTATGATTTTGACAATAACAATAGGTCTTGTCAAAGCTACTTACCCTACCTCATTATTGTGTAATCCATTTGTTTAGTAGTTACTTGATCGGCAGATCGACAAGTTCTTTTGCTTGTATTAAGATGTGGAAAATACGTACTTGCCATTGTACCGTCTCGCATTGCATCAGAGTCGACAAGCCTCAGTATGTTTCCAGACGTGGTATTGTGTAGGCTGTATTTACCAAGAGTTCAACCACAAATGTCCTTTCTCCCTATTTTAGTGTTGAAATCACCCAAATATTAAAGAAATTAGAAATTTCTTTATAGTTTAAAAATGTATGAAATAATTTTGCCGCAACTCGCCCGTACAGTTTTCCATAACAACTGTCAATTCTACCTGGGTAATTCTGCCATGCGCCCAATCTGATTAAAAAATTTTTCTAATACGAACTGAACTTAATAGTAAAGGCCGTGCTGACGAGAAACTTTTGAAAGCTTCGAGTACTTTTTAGCAAAGTAAAAACATGATGGGTAAGAGACGGGATCTTATCTCTTTGTAAAATTATTATTTAACACAAGATAATTTTATCGTCATGATTAAGACATTAATTTTTAAAATGAACTCACTTATGTTTTGTAAGAATTATAAAACACACATAAAAATTTTTTGTAACGAAGTTAATTAACGCGGCTTGTTGGTAGTGTGATTTGGTAGAAACCATCACGTAACAGTGAGATTGCTGTGTGAGTATGCGTGCGAGTATCGAGCAGACTATAAACTAGCAGGCGAGTGCGCCGTGTGTGTGCACGCGAGTGTTGAAGTTCGAGCACATTGCACGGACTTGAAAAAATTTTTAGTGGTAGATTGAAGTCAAAAAGTGTGGTAGATTGAAATTAAATGTGGCAGATTTGATATTTCATAAACGAACTATAGTTATATGATACTTTTTTCATAAATTTCGCAAATTTTAATAACAGTTTTCCAATTAAGACGTATCTGGTTATATAGCTCTTCATGAGTATATTTTATAATAATTATAATATCTCGCATATTACCGCAGTTTACCTAAAATTTGTTATGTTTTTCGTGCATTCGGACGTTACTAATAAAAGGAAGTTCTTGTGAGACTAACACTCGAACTTAAAATATTTCTGCAAAATGGTCAATCGCACCTCGAAAACCTAAAGGAACATAAACTTGCAAATAAAATAAGTTTACAAAAAAGGCCAACATCATCTCATATATCTTATTTTTAAAAAAACTGTTAATAATTTTATTTTTTCGGACGTTACGTGTCGAACATCACACATTTTTCCATTGAATTAATGTTGGTTGAATTAATGCTGGATCCCAGATAAACGAAGTTCTTCACAACCTCGAAGGAGGTATTGTCAACGGTAACGTGGGTTCCAAGACGCTGGGACTGTTTGTTTGTTGACACCAAGTATTTCGTCTTATCTGCATTCACTGCCAGACCCATTCGACTTGAGGTTCTCTTTCTCACCAAATTTTAAAAAATGGTTGCCAGTGTTGATTCCTTCTATGTAGAATTACCAGATGAGTCATCCCATCTGGTAATTCTAATTCCAATCTGGTAAGAGTCAAACAATAAACACTAAAAACATACGAAACCGCTCATTTCCGCATATTAAATTCGTTCATAGCAAATTTGTCTGTAAATGTGTAAATTTTGCAATGCACGCCATAATCCTACTTGCACAATCTAAAATATATAAATATCAAACTCCATTTGATATAAAACAATTACCTGCGTAATGACGTCATTCCTTGAGTGAAAAGTTATTGAGTGAAAGATCAATTAAATGACTTTGGAGAAATAAGAAAAGATTAACCGTTATCTAACCAATTCAATGTGTTATATGGTTATATGGTTAATTTTTTTTTATAAAATATTATTTTTTAACACTCTTTCATATGACATATCATTTATTAGCTAAAATTGCTTCATAATTCATTGACACATAATGCAAAAAACAGTTTCTATCATCGAAAATCATGAGCACCCCTATGATTTTTTTGATGAAAATTAAATTTTTCAAAATGTTGTTTTTACATTTTTTACAAAATTCTACAGCTCAAGAAATAATTTCTGTAAAAAAAATTTTCAAATATTTCAAACCACTATAATGTTAAATACACAAATCTATGTTTTAAGCAATTTCCTTACACTCAGGGAATTATTGAATTTCGTATACGGCTGCCATGAAAAAGTTGAGGCTGTAATATCCATACTAGAGTTATTATATATGAAAAGAAGTTGCTTTGGCTGAATGTTTATTACAAGAACTTTATGAGAGCTCTCATAACCCTAATTGAATCTGCAAGAAGCACAAAACAAAAACGACATTTTTTTCAGCGTCTTTCGCAACTAAAAGCTGTGGTTACAGTTGTGATACATTCAGTATTGTGGCTACTGCAACTAATTTTCAATTATTGCGTCTTGAGTAACTTTTATACGCCTATTGTAGCCTCAATACGATTTTCACGCTTTTACTGCGGATACTAAAACCACAAAAAACGAATAAATCTATTTTGTTTTTGACATTTCAGTGCGCTTGTTGGCAAAAAGCAAAAAATTTTTTAAAAAGTTTTCATAAATCAGTATCTATAATCACTCGAAATAACCTAAACAGGATAAAACACACTGTAAGTACAAATAAAATACGATAAGCTATCAATTAATCGGGAATAATTCTCAAGAAGTCGTGAATGAAAACTTTTGTTTTTGAGCAAAATTGTGGCAGTTTTATAAGTACAAATTTTTCACAAACAGTGAAAAGAAATGAAAGAAACTGCGTTATATTAAAAAAAAAACTGAAAAAACAAAAGTTAACTTTCACAATTTCATCACAAAGCATTTTTCCACGATTTGTCAACATCACGATTTATAGCAGCCACAAAAGGCGCTGTTATGACCCCTCCACGATTCGGCTATCAAAACCGAATTCCTCTCACCATTGTAAGTTCCTACAACTTCCTGTGAGTTGTCAAAACCGAAAAAGCAGCTTTTTAACTGGAATCTAGCAGCCATTATGGAAGTTGTCACAGCATTACATATTAAATTTTTGAGAACCGTAATATTACGGCTAGAAGAAGCGATGTTTTGATAGCATCGCCAGTTCTGTGAGTGTAGCTACATATATATTATTATCTTATATATTAATACGTGAAACTACGGAATGACAAAATTTGTATCAATTTGTATGCTTTAATAGTAAAGGGTTTATGTTTTTGTTTGCGTTCACTTGCACAAACTTCACCGCTGGGGCATTCCACGGTAAAGAGGAACGCACAAATCTAAAATTTTTTCAAAAAAAATAAAAATTATAAAATAAAATAAAAAAATAAAAAGTTTTTCGCATTTAACACTGATGATTTTTTTCTAAGATAAGATTGAAATTTTACACTTAAGTTAACTACGTATTTCATTTAAATTTTTTTAATTTAAATTAAAACAATTAAAACAATTGTAGCGAGTGTTTGTTGATAACGTATAAATATAATATTATTTACTATTATACAGAACACATATTCTAAAAAGGTAAGTAAATACAAAATTTATCGTCCTCTGAAGCGATCGTGCTTCTTGTCCCGACCATAAACAAAATAGACATTAGTTTTTCCTAAACTAAAAATTTGCATGAGAGTAAGCAAAAAACCATTGCAAAGTAAGAGGGAACTAAGAACACATAGCTTTGGCTTGGTTTTGTATTTGTGAGAGCTTAACAGAATTTTTAATTGGAAATTCAATTCTGTCTCGAACATCACAAAATTACTCCACTTGAGATATCTGCCATTGAATATTTCATGAGAAAAATTTAGGGTGGGCATATTCAGTGGAGCAGAAATCTCTCCAGGAGAAGTGTTAATAACATATTGATTGGTAATATCTTTTTATAGCATGGATGCAGTTGAGAGAAAACGTCGTTCATTGGAGAAAATGAAGCAAAATCCAGAGGTTTGGAGACAGAAGTTGTTAAAGGAAAGAGAACGAAGTCGAAAAAGTAGAGAAAAAGCCACAGAAGAACGTTTGGATGATAATGATAAAAAATTGTGGAAGGAAAAAGAAAAACTTATAAAAAGGAATATAGGGAAGGAAAAAACACCGCCCAGCTAAAGTCATATCAGGTACATCTATAGGTTCATATAAGTGCAAAAATACATTGCGTAATGCTATAATGAAAGCAAAAAAGGCAATGCCAGAGAGTCCAAGGAAAAAACAAGCTGTTATGCTAGGACTTTTAAAAGATATAATGCCGAATATGTCTCATGAAGCTAGAAATCATAGATCTGATATGTTATTAGATGAAGAAGTTAACACTGTGAAGTTATTTTTCGAAAGAGATGACATTAGTCGAGCTGCACCTGGCAGAAAAGACACAATTTCAGTAAAAGATTTAATTACTGGTAAACGTACCCATGTGGCGAAACACCATTTAGTTATGACTGTTTCTGAAGCTGACTATCTATTTAAAGAGCTATACCCCAACTTTAAAATAGTTTAAAGCAAATTTTTTGATTTGCGGCCCTCCCATGTTAGGCGTATGAGCGAAATGCCTCACAATGTGTGTGTCTGCATGTACCATGCAAACTTTGAATACATGGTTGAGGCTTTGTACGATTATATACCAGATTTTTTTGCGACTTCATGGGAATTTTTAAATTAAATTACATGCGATATATATTCCGAAAAATGCATGTCTAACGAATGCCGAAATTGTTTCGATGTTCACGACATAATTAAATTAAAGATACTTGAATCGGGTGGAATCAACTGGAAGCATTTTATGTAACAGGAAAACTTTTTGCAGATAAAGACTGTAACCGGAACTCTTACAAACCTTCTTACAGAGACAAACAAACAAATACCAAGATTTAAACACCATTTTTTGTAAAAAAACCAGCAATCCAATCATTTTGAAAACAAAAAGAAGGAAACCTGTTTAACGGAAATTGTACTTCAGGTCGACTTTGCAGAAAATTTAGCAATTCTTTATCAAGATGAGATTCAAAGCGCGCATTGGTCTCACCCGCAAACAACGTTGTTTACAGGATTTTCTTGGGGCAGCAAGGGTGAAAAAAAACAATCATATGTAATCCTGAGCAACGAACTATCTTATGACAAATTCGCAGTTTGGGTTTCCTTAAAAAGAATAATTAAGGATTCAAAAACCCATTACCCGGCACTAAACAAAATTTTCCTATATACAGACGGCTGCGCTGCTCAATTTAAAAATAGATATACTTTGTCTAATATATGATACGCAAAGTCTGACTGGGGTGTCAGTATAGAGTGGAATTTCTTTGCATCAAGTCATTGCAAAGGCGCAGTCGATGGGGTCGGGGCCACAGTAAAACGTTTGTTGTGGTCAGCAATAATAAAAAACAGCTGGGAATGCTTTGATTATTTAAGAACCAAAGACAAAGGCATGCACATTTTTTTATTTCTATAGCAGATTTTGATATGCACCGTGAAAATCTCCAACGCAGGTGGGACTATGTACAACCTATCCCATATCTTCAGCAAAAACACCATTTCCAGGCTCTAAGTTGCAACTGTATAGCATATGGCATAACTTCTAACTCTACTAAAAAGAACAAACTGCTTTTAATTCAGAAACAGCCCTTGAATGCATACAAGGATATCAACACATCCAACGAAATGGACATCGATGCCGACATAGATGCAACGATGAATAATTATAATCGCTAACCGTTCTTCTAAAATTTTTTTCTTGAGTATTTTAATTTTTTCAAATTAATTTTTAGTTTTTAACGTTTTTTACTAAAAAAAAAAATTGCTTATGAATAATAAATTCGAATAAAACTTTCAGTTGATTCGCACTTACTTACATGGTTTTCTTACTTGTCCCGACCATCACAAACTTTGCAAATTTATGTAAAAAAATGGCAATTCCTTACGAATTTTTTCTCACAATAAAATATTGCAGCACTTCTTAGGTCTTTCATACCAAAAAAGTTTGGGTTTGAGCCTCATGGTTGGACTGAATTTCAATGTTTTATCTTCTTATAACTGGTAAGTGATTTTTTGCCTGTCCCGACCGTCACAGTGATTTGGAAAGGAATTTAACACAGCCGCAACTATATTTGTATATTTTTGATTGCCATATTTAAAAACATTTAATTTGTCATAAAACTGCGTATTACATTTTTGATATTTGTTGTATTAACCGAGTGTATTGCGAAAGAGTAATCAAAAATTAGAAATAATGTCCCGACTGTTACCGTGGAATGACCCCGCTACAAAAATGGCAAACAAGTACTGTTATCTACGCTATGCAATTTGTTTTGTATGTTTTCTGATTTCTACGCTATAGTGCCTTAACATACGCTACGTTAGTGTTAATTTTCGTTCACTGCTTTACAAACAGTTGGTCGATTTTCGACCACAGGCGATACTAGTAATAATGAATAAAAGATTTTTTGGTGTGCTTACCATTTTATAAACATACATACCTTGGCGTTTACAAAAAGTGGTCAACGTTTTCTGTGTTTATGAGTTGTCATTTTAAAAAAAGTAGTAAATGATGAAGGCTAATTTTACCATATAAATTTTTCAAACTTCGATTTCACACGGACTATTTTTTCGTGCCCTCAAACTCGAGTTATAGATTTAATTCCGTCTAAATAGTCCATTGTGCGCCGGTGCATTGTCAAAGTGGAAGAGAATTTTTTTTTCTTCGCCAAATGTAGTCATTTTCGCTTCAAGTGTCAAATCTGTCACACAGCAGTGAATATACGCCGGTGATCGTTTTACTTTTTTAAGAAAATCGATGTGAATAACTCAGCATGCATCCCGAAAAACATTCGCTATGACCTTGTGAGTCGACTGGTTCACCTTGGCCTTTTTTGTTGCATGTTCACCTGGAGAAGTTCACTGCTTTGAGTGCTTCTTGGTCTCTGGTATGTTGTGATGTATCCATGTTTCGTCTAAGGTTACAAAACGGCGATTCTGTAAATGTTCTGGGCCTGCAACCCGGACATAAATATGGAAGGATAGGCTATTTGGAAGAATAGCAGGTACTCCTGCTGATGAATGCGGAATCGCTAAAATCACTAGAAGAAAGGAAGGGAGTTGTCTGGTATTCCTTCTCCAAGATCTTCCTAAAGGTGTACAACAAGTAAAAGTGGTCCAGGGGTTGTAGGGCCCCAGAAGCGCAGTCAAGCCAGGCTGTAGCGGAAGTTGTTGAGACCCCAAGCAGTACGCCAGGTTCAGACCTTTATGAGGTCATGTCAGAAAGCTCGGTTTGTCTTACCGGGATTTCAGACCTCAATCATGAGAATGATCTCATATCTGAAGAGACATCCAAAGAAGAGGGGCCTGCCGCAATGGTGGTGGCCAGTCACAAATCTGGAGGGGATGACAAATTTTCTCCAGATTAACCTTCATCACTCAAAGCTAGCCTCGGCGAATCTCCTAATCCACCTGAAAAACCCTGGGCATGTGGTGGCATGGTTTGCGGATTGGGAACGGAGGGCAATACTGTAGGTATGCCTAGAACGTACATTATAGCAAGGAATAATATTAGTGTCTTCTGGCTTCACAGATGCTGCGATAGATATGTGGTTGCAGCTAGTCTTGAGTTAGGCAAGGACACGTTCTGGTCGGTAGGAGCCTAATTCTCACACGTCGTAAGCCCGCCTCCAGATAAAATCAGAAAATTAGTTGACGATGCTCGTAATATGCATCGAGGAATCATCATGTCGGCTGACGCTAGTGCACATACATAACTCCGTATGGGGCAGCACGGACATTAACGAAATGGGTGAGCTACTTTTTGATTATTTATTAAGTACCAACCTGTATATATTCAATAAGGGTGAAGAACCCACCTTTATTATCAAAAATAGAAGCGAATTTATGAACATAACCTTAGTCTCAGACTTCATATTCGACAAAATTGGCGCTTAAAGGGTGTCAAATGAACACACCGACTACCGCTACATTATGTATGATTTGCATTATCTCCCAAAATAATACCCCCGACTAATATTCGCAAGACGAACCTAAACAAAATTGACAAACCTAAATCGGTAGCTGATCGGTGGATGATCTATTCGATGTACTAACTAAAGCAATGAATTGCTCTCTTGCTTCCTCATATCCTAAAAGAATACCAAGGAGGAAACTAAGACCAAAGTGGTTGTCCTCTGTACTGGATAAACTGAAGACTGAATGCAGAACGTTCCTTAACGCAGCCTTAACACTCAAAAGTTTAGCTTGATTGGGCAGTCTACAAGGTAGCCCTCACAAATTTCAAAACTGATACTAGGAAAGCTTAAAAATCCTCTTGGAAACAATTCTGTGAAGGAATCAAAGAAATTTCAGAAGCTTCTAGGCTACTCAAGATTCTCTCTAGCACACCATGCATACTCAGCTATCTCAAAAGTGTCGGATTGCGCATGGACAATGTCTTGTGAAGAATCTCTCAACCTCTTATGAGATATGCACTTCCCTTGTAGTAGCGCGCATACTGGTGCCGATGGGATAATCTCCGATAGAAGCGATAAGACTGAAGCGATAAAAAGTTTCAAACCCTTTAAATCACTAGGGTTTAATGCTGTTTACCCTGTAGAATTACAAGAAGTTGCAAAAAATATTTTGCTTTTACTTCGAAATATTTTCAATGGCTGCATAAGCCTGATATATATTCTCAAATTTGGAATAAAGCAATAGTGGTCTTTATATCTAAAGCAGGGAATAGATCACACACCACTCCGAAAGATTTCAGGCCTATAAGTCTAAGGTCATTCCTCTTCAAGACTTTAGAACGTCTATTAGATCTGTTTCTGCAGCAATATCGACTCTGATCTCTTATCGGCATCACAGAATTTATATAGTTAGGGAAGGTCCTTGGAAAGAGCTTTGCAATCATTGGTCAGGACCATCGAAAGATCCTTCCTGCACAATGAATTCATTTTAAATGCTTTCCTAGACATAGAGGGAGTACATATTTCATAATTTCACGCCACAATCTATACGACTAGAGTTGTGCAGGTTAGGTGTAAATAACATAGACCTAGGTGCGTATATCGGTGACAAGTGGTAGGCAACAAAGTGGTGTGCTATCTCCACTTCTCTGGAATCTGGTAGTGCACAACGTAATGCTGTCTCTAGAGAGAGAAGGCTGTGTAGTGGCAGCATACGCCGATAACCTTGCTATCGCAATCTGAGTCAAATTTCCCACTACCCTCCGCGACGTCATGCAAAGAGCTCTTTGCAAACTCGAGTGATGGGCTGAATCCTTTGGCCTTGGAGTAAATACGGCCAAAATAGAACTGGTCCTTTTCCCAAGGAAACACAAAATTCTGTCCCTCACACCAATCAAGCTTAATGGGCCTGCACTGTCCCTTTCGGAAATTGCAAAGTATCTAGGACTGATATATCTAGAAAACTTAATATTTCTGAGCGTACAAAGAAAGTGACAGTTGCGCTGCACACTTGAAAACAATCTATAGGGACAAGATGGGACTATTCCCCAAATATCGTTCACTGGCTATATACAGGGGTAATTAGACCCATACTTCCATACGGAGCAACTATACGGTGGCCAGCTTTGAACAAGGTCACATATATGAACCAGCTCCAAAAAGTCCAAAGAGTGGCATCTATTTGCATCAGCATTGCTTTAAGAACAATACCGACTGCGGTTTTAGAGACTTTTTTTTACCTTTTTAACTTCATTCCACCAAGGACTGTTTACTGTAAAAATGTAAAACTTTTTTTGACATAAGCTTAATATGGGTACCTGGGCATAAGGGCATACGTTTAAATGAAAATTCAGACGCGCTTGCTAGGAAAGAAACATCGGTGACATCAATGGTTTGGAACTCACCGAGCATCCCGATGGCAACTGTAAAACTGCAGCTGAAGGAGTACACTACATCTAAAGCCAATACAATATGGGCTGAACACTCAAGGTGCAGGACAACAAGGCTTATCTGGCCTACTCTAGACCTGAAATGATCGAGAGTCCTTCTCTCGTTGGGAATACTAGAGCACTGCCTAATAGGCAGACATGCCTCCAAACTGGGTGTCATCGTACATGACTTCTGGAGAAGCTGCAGGTACGAGGAGGAGCAAAAAACCATCTCCCAACTTCTATGTTCCTGTCCCTTGCTCGCTAGAAAAAGTCATAAATATCTGGGGTCGTTCTTCTGTTCCGAGCTTAACAAACTGTTAAGTACAAGAGTCAAACGTCTTATACGATTTACCAAAAGCTCAATGTGGTTCCACTCGGACTGAAGGCCAAGTGTGCAGCGGTATCACAATGGACCTTATTGGTCTAAGCGAAGTTTAAGCACGTACAGCAGATGCCATGTCAACTTAACCTAACCCTTACCTGTAATGTACCCACTCAATTGAGATCAAATATCATTCCATGGATTTTATCAACGATTTCTGCCGTTGCGACTTCTTTTGGGCAACTTGTACTATGTAGTATGACCACAACTGAATTCATTAAACCACTTCTTACACTTCGGTTAAACATTTCGGGAAGTAAATCACTTCTTTCGATTATTATTTAGTTGCCTACAGGCAACATTGAACTTATAAGCTTCTAAGTTCCGTTATTTTCATGTTTTTGACCAGTGGTTTTATTTGGCTTAATGTGTTGTGCAAGCTTACAGCTATTTGTTATTTTGAAAGCAGAGCTGTCAGATGGCGGGATTTTCCCCGTTTTACGGGATGTTTCGCTCAACACGGGGAGGAGGGGAAAAAGATCTATAAAAACTGGGAATATAAAAACCCCCCTCCTTTAAATTTTTCGAGCCACCCTGTCGAAGCAAAATATTTCATCTGTAAATGAGTGTTGTGGTAGAACTTCTTTTGTGTATATCACTAAAATAGCAAGTAAAAAAATATTTCGGTTATAAGAGCAGCTAACTACAATTTTATATTTCTAATTTCTAATATTATATTTCTAATTTCTTTTTCCTTTTTTCACAAAGCTGAATGTGAGCAAATGTAGTTGGAAGACGCTTTAATTTATGTAATATATAAAAAAATATAACTTACTTTGAAGACTTTTGTTGATTGTTTCATCATTGTTGATGGTTTGACCTTCCTGATGCCAGGCAAGTCTTATGGTTATTTGGTTTTTTGACCCAATATGTTAAAAAAAATACATTTTCATCATTGGTTTCTTATGCACTTTTTTCACACGTAGTTTTTCAATCCGAGTGGAATAAATATGATTAAAAATATAGGTCAGTAAAAAATATAACATGAATTTAATTGTGAACTTTAGATGAAGTTAGATTTTAAGAAGGCAACAACATCAACAACAACTCTATATAGAGTCAATCACTTAGCTGACTAGACAGTCTGTTTCTGAGATCGCTACATTTCCTCTTCTTTTAAATATAAATATTTCAAATATACAATCAGAAACTGTTTAGGGATTCTGGAAAGGAGTTCTGTTTTCCATCGAATCGGACGATATGTTTCCGAAAACAAAAAAATTATTTTGGTTTTTTTTTTTGTCTTCGCCATTCGAATGTGCTGAAAGGGCTTTTGTTGTTATTAATTAAATATAGCAAAAATAATACTACTATGCGCTTTAAGCTTTAATGAAATATAAAAATTGCTTTGAAATTTATAAAAATTCGGAATGTTTAAATTTGAATAATAACAATATGTATATTTAAAATCGTCTTCCCGCCAAGACCCATGTGTTTAAATTTTTTATTTTTTATTGTATATCGATAAAACAATTAATTTTTTAAGCTACTGTATTCAGGAATTTTTCGAACAACATTTTCACCTCACACAGCACGCATAGTGCCATAAAATGTACGTAAATCCGCAAAAAAAATATTAGAAACTTTTACCGTATAAAATAATTTTGGCCGCCTAAACAGATCAAACACCCCAATGTGGGCTCCCACATTAAAATAAATGAAAAAATAAAACCTTTATACGCAATAAAGACACGAACAACAACATGCATACGTCACTGAGCACAACATGCAAAACAAATTATTTACCTGAAAACATGGAGAAAACGCATTTTTCCAGAAATGAGACCTAGCTGGATCGATTTTTCGCCTCGCAAACCCCTATATTGAAAATTTCATCGAAATAGCTTGGAATATAAATTTTCTTTATGTTGGAAAATTAGGGATGCCAGTAGTTATTTCACTCCCAGGATTTTCGGAATCGAACTTATGGTGTAAACACTTTTCACCGCTTTGGGCTGCGAAAAGTCAATTTTATAAAACACAGATTTGATAGAAAAAAAATAGTTTTCGCAGTGTTGAAAAGTGTCGAATGTGTCCCGATCGTCGTACAGAGTTAAACTCAAGTAACAGACTTATATAGAAACTGATATCTAAATAAAATAATTTTGTCTGTGTAAATAGGTCAAGTACCCCAATGTGCGCTGCTAGACGAATTGTTTTTACAATGTTGAATAGTGTTTCAAATGTCCCAATGGTCGTACAGACGACTTTTTTGGGAATGTTGAATAGTATTTAATATTTCCCAATGGTCGTACAGGGTTAAAATCAAATAACAGACTAGAATAGAAACTACTTATCGAATAAAATAGTTTTTACCGTATAAATCGGCCCATTACCCCAAATGTGCGCAGCTAAACGAATTTTCTCAGCAATGAAACCTAGTTAGATCGATTTTAAGCCTTTTAAGCCCACTATACTGAAAATTTCATCCAAATCGATCGGGATTTTTTCGAGAACTCATATTCAAACAAACAAATATTGATGTTTAATGGTATAAGATTCTAAGAATGAAATGCTACTTATTAAACAAATTAAAAACGGGGAAACTTGAAGTAAAAACGTAGAGAAAAATTTTTACTATGCAAAAATGGGGGTTTTTCGCTAACACCTGGCAGGACTGATTGAAAGCATTATACGTGTCCATTCAGTAGCCGTTCTCCGTAGAATAAAAAGATCGAAATCAAGTTAAAAATCGTTTCGCAAGAAAAGTGTTTACAAAAAGTGCTTAAAAACATTACAATAATTGTTTAATTGTAAAACAAAGTTCACAATATAAATAAATAAAGGTGAGAGATATTTATGCAGAAAAAATTATGAAAAAGTGTTTAGTTTGTAAAATAACTGCCCAACGTTGCAAATAAGCAACATCCTGTTTCTAACAATCCTGGGCACCACGGACTTTCAAATGTTTGTCAATTCATATTAAAGACTAACACATATATGATCTTAAAAAATGTGTAGCCTCACCCATTTTAATTCGGGCACGAAAGGGTTAATAATACAAGCTTTGAAATGACAAATGGGTAACATAATTTGCAATTATATATAGCTAGCACTCACAATCAGACTATCTTTCGCTCGGTTTCCGTAATTTCAAAGTTATCAATAAAAATTAATTTATTTTGTTTTATCTAAATTGTGTCTTAGTGTGGGTTCAGCCAAATACAGATTAAGAAAATTTAATATCAACCAATCAAAATTTCCAGCTCTTGTAAGTCAGAAGTGAAAAATAAACAATAATTTAAAATGTAAAAGAAAAATCATTGTGTTAAATAGACACAAATAAGATTAAGAAAACTTAATCTTGAACTTAAGCAAAGAATGCATTTAGCTGCATTTTCAACTGTCAACTGATTAGAAAACTGATTAAACTTTTTTCGTATCCTTTTAACCTAATGGTGTCTGAATGCTGAAATATAACTCAATTGCTTTCTTTGTCTCAGTATTCATTAATTTTACTTCACTGCATACTCTTTTTTTTATTTTTTTATTGGTACATCTATTAATCTTCATCTAAAAAATACTCAATCCACTATGTACATTGCCAGAGCATTTTATACTACTGTGCAATAGCAACAATAAAAACACAAAAGAAAACAAAAACAACAACAGTTATAATCACAGTTCCGTACCATGAGGCGACACATTAATCTATATCAATTTTATAACCTAAGTCTATAGACGCTCTTATGTGTGCCTTCAGATTAATGTAGCCATTGCGCAGCGACTCCTGTGTCATGATTTCACGAAGTTTATCCTCGCTCTCGCAGAAAATCAGATTTTCAGTGATGTCAATCATTTTTTGCAGATCACTGGGCATGCGATGTAGTATCAGCAACGCACCACTGGCAGCATCTGTATCGCATAGATCGCCTGATAGCTTGGAGATGCCCTGGGCGGCGGTAAAATCTAGACCAGCGATTTTATGACAGTGCATAATGACGGGTATTTTGAACTCAGCCTGTGTACTGGCTTTCAGTATTTTGCTGCGCAGATTATTGATGGCAGGAAAGTAGATGCCGTTGCCAGGAGTCACAGAAATATATTGCATATGATCGATCTGGACACAAAAAATTACATAACATATTTAAAATTTATTTGAAAATAATTCAAAGCAACCTCTTCAATTTTTACTACTATGTCTGGGCGCGCCCAAAGGAACAAGAGATGGAGAACATTTATAATAATAGCGAAAAACAGACCCACTTCGACACCGCCAACTATGCAGACTACAAAACAGAGAACCCAAATGAGAAACTCACGCTTGGATTCAGACCAGAGGCGGCGAGGCAGCCTAAAATCCAGCAGCGTAGCAATGGAACACATCAAAATTGCGGCAAGCGTGGCTTCAGGTATGTAGTTGAGATAAGGACTGAGGTAGCTGAGGGCCAATAATACTACGGAACCTGTTGGAAAAATTTTGTGACTGGTTTGTTGAAAAGGATACGTAATATATTTCAAAATACCTGAGTACAAATTCGCCATCGGCGTCTTAAGTCCACACGCTGTGCTGATGGCATAGCGTGAAAATGCACCTGAAACTGGCATCGACTGTACGCAAGAGCCCATCACGTTGCAGAGCCCATTTGTGAGCAATTCCTGGTTAGTATCTACCAGACCCTTCGGAGCTTTTTTTAGGAAAAACAAAAATATTGTGAATTTCAAGAATTTAATTTTTATGATTTTCTACTCACTTAACTTTCCTATCGAAATATTGGTCAAAAGACCTATAATAGGCACAACAACAATGCCTATATTGAGCTCTTTTAAAATATCCCAAAATGTGTAGACTCTTTCCGGTGTTTCTACGGTTAGCGCTGGAAATGTGAAATTTGGCAATCCAGATAAAGCATTTTTACTCAAAGCAAATGGTACCACCGAAGAGTCCTGCAGCCAGATTGCAGCTATGGTGCCTGTGATTAGCACAATCAGTGTATTACGGGAGAAGGAAAGATAGCGACAAACTATTTGCAGCTTGCTACCTGCTTTCGGTAATTTGCCTATCTTTTCGAGCTGTTCAAATGATATGAGAAATATAATTGCACTCAGGCCCATTATCAAATCACCCATGTTAGCTTCTTTCAAACGCCCCGCCATCTCTTGGACAGATTCGATAAAACCAGCTACTAAGTATTTGATACCAAGCATAACTTTCAGCTGGGATTCGATCACAAGTACCGCTGTTGCAGAAGAAAAGGCTTTGATTACCGGCATCGATATGAATTCAAAAATGAAGCCTTTAAGAATAGAGAGAACATTTTTATGTAATTAATCATTGTATTGTATTCTAGTCGTAAGAAAGAGGGTTTGAATCTATATATCTATAAAAATTGATGTATGTATATTTGTATATCACGTGCAGACTCCAAGACCGCTTGACCGATTTTTATGAAATTTTTAGGAAAACTGGACCCACATCTTGAGAGTGTTCTTGTGATGTTTCGAGTCGATTGGATAATGGGGCGTGATACCATACAAACCAAACTAACGCTATCACACATAAAAAAGGGTATATGTATATCAGACGGTTTTATTTCTAAAAAACTAAAATTTAGTAATTTTAATATTCGTAATTGTTGAGTTGTTTATCTATCTCTGTATTTGCTTGTGGCTTTGTATAATGAGTTCGGGCTACAGGTCCACTTTTTTAAAAAGAAAAAAAACCTTAATATTTTTATTTTACATCAATATTTCAGATTCCTTCGGAAGCCATCTTCAGAGTATATTAAAAAAAAGAAATTTAAGGTTATATTAATCAAAATTTAAAAAACTTTAACAAACAATTAAAACATAACTGACCTAACATTTAAACATTAAAATTATTTAGTAAAAAAATTATTTAGTAATTGATGGTTACTGTCGGCAAGTGTAAAAAAATGGGCGTGGTCACAATATATTATATGCCCACTTATTCGAACTATGTAGGTGCTGCAAGAGGCAGTCACTATATATAAATGTTGCCATGCCCACTTTTACCGAGCATAACTTTATAGAACCTCTATATTTTAGACAGTTTTTATCGTATAATACTAAAATTTTGTAATTTATTTCATGTCTTAACCGATTTTAATGAAAGTTAAGGAAGTTATTAAACATATACCAAGGAGAGTTTTTGCATTGGAAAAAGGGCGTGGCACTTTCCAAACAGCTAAAACATGCGATATCGAATAGCCTTGGAGTTATAGACCGCACAGCCTTGGAATTACTTATTCGACCACAAATTTATGTATCACATTATCAACTAATTTGAAGCAATAACACAGAGAGATAAAAATCAAGCATTGAATGCTTGCACCAAGCAAAAAGGCTATCTGTAGTTCGTTCCTGGAAAAAAAATCAGCAAGTTACCGATTTCTGTGACGTCAGCCGTTATCGATCCCTAGTTACTGATTTCGTGACAACTAATGTTTCTGTACGTTTAAGAGCCTGAACAGAATCAAAAATCGTTGCGATCGACAATTCGTTGTTGTTGGAAAATACATGCAAAATACGCAGCTCGTTTTCTGCAACGATAAATCGCAGACTAACCGCTTTATTTTGTATAACGAAAATGCACACCAACGACAAGAAAGACACGAGAAACAATAGTATTTCGTATAGGAAAAAGTATTGCTTCTCGTGTTTTGCTTGTCGTTGGTGTGCATTTTCGTTATACAAAATAAAGCGGTAAGAATCTATGCTATTTCAATCGTCGGTCGCAACGATTTTTTATTCTGTTCAGGCTCTAAATCGGTAAAACCTCGGACCGTGATGAAAAAGAGCACAAATCGAGAAGAAAAGTTGCGAAATTGAGTCACATGACAAGCAGCTGCTTACTCGAATTTATTGTTTTAGTTGCGCTAAAACTTTATAATAAATAGGTGCTTGTCTTGTTAATAAAGAGTGAATATTTGCAGTTTAAGAAAATAAGTTATGTTATAATGATGTGTATTAATAGTTGCGGAAATAATCAACGATTATGAATGTAAATTATTTTACACTTAGTGCTTATAAATAGGCATTATTTATAAATTCAATTACTTTTAAAACTAAAACTTTTTTAAGAATAACAAATTATTTTAATCAGAAAAAACTTGGCTTATATGAAAGTAACCATTTTGAAAGGTATATTTCGAGTACTTGTAACTTAATAATGTACAACATTACTGACATTAGAAAAATCGGTAGAATTCTCACTTGCCGCAAGGCCAAGAAAAGTGACATATTGTTATCGATTCACTTTACGTACAGAAACACTTTTTTAAAAAGTTCCATTGAAATGAAATCGGAACATGTGATAGCTTATCGATTTGGAACGAACGAATCGAACATAAATCGATTCAGATGCGTACAGTAACAATGCAGGTGAGAGTGACATCAGAGTGACGTCAAATCGGTAATATGAGTAGGTAACTACGATCGCTACGAGTTACAGGAACGAGCTACTGTTCTCATTCATGCCTAAAAATGGCCGCATTTAGCGCAGACAATAGTTGGCGCTTTAGTACAATTTTGGCAGCGCTCACTAAAACTGATCAGGTAGCGCCCAACACTTCACTTCAAGAGGTTTGTTCTGATATTGAGAAAATTAAAATGAATGTCATTAAAGCCCTTATTATAATTGCTTTAATTTTTTTGTATTTTTAGGATCTAAGAACAAGCAGCGGGTAAAAGGGAAAGAAAAACCTTGAGAAAAAGAGAAAAAATAGAAGGCTGTTTTTAATCGGCGCACAGTGTTGCACTGAACCCTCAAAATGGGTTCACCTAAAAGACGGAGGGGAGTTTCAACTTTTTTAAATTGGAATGGATCCAATTTAAAAGAAAATATCTGTCCGTTCATCTGTCTGTCTGTTGACATGATTATAGCCGTTATTTTGAAGCTATCGAGACTTAATTCACCTTTTGCCAATTTTGTAAAAGTTTTCGAAATTTCGATTCATAACTATCTCATTCATACCTTATTTTTCAATAATATGTTATGTTATAATGTTATGTTATGTATAATATGTTCAACTATGTTATTAAATCTTAATAAAAACGTATTTAAAAAATAAAAGAACGATTTAAACTTGAATAAAAAGTTCTTAATTTTTTGTTCACAAAGTCGAATTTTTTGGACTAAAATTCATCTGTTTTCATTTGGCAATATAACATGAGAATCAAATAGAAAATTCACGTTTCGATGATAACCACTCAATAAACGTGTATATATATATATTTAAAGCAAAACCTATGAATTGGAACCAATAAACAAAAAATTTACTGATTCGTTTTTAGTGCTGCAGGAATCGATTATCAAATATATAATATTTTATAATAAAGTAAATGTTAGATTCCTTGCTTGCTTTTATGGTAAAAGAAAAACGAATTGATTCTGCAACAAATTCTACTATAAGCGAAAAGTGAATCAATCTGTTATGATTTATATTTTCTGCTTATTGTAATTGTTTTTTCAGATATTAATGAAAAATTGTTGTTCTGTTGTTGTCCTTTCACGTGTTTCTTAAAAAATTAACTTTCTGTTTGATTTGTCAGCGTTTAAGAAACAAACTGCTTCAGAAGGCTCGAAAATTTTAATAATGTATTGTTTGGTAAGTTATGAAAAACCATCGCTCTTTACTTGTTTAAATCATTTTCTAATATGTTTTTTAAATGCAGAGTGCCCTTGCAAAGAAGGATACAACCAGAAACAGCCCCAAAAAAATATGAAGGAAGCTATAGGCAAGTCAAAACGTAAATTTTATAAGGACACATTTGAAGCAAAACGGAAGGAACAGCCTACATCAGAAACATATATTAATATTTTTGCACTAAATTTGGTATTATTGTAATTGTATGCTCGTCTATAGAAATATTATTTATTCTTTCTAATTACCTAATAATTATCTCTATAAATTTTAATTATTGTATTATAATTTTTTTATTAATTATTTAAAAAAGAATAAAAGATTTTCAATTCTGAATTATGGAATTGATTGATGCATATATCTATTCCAAAAGGGCTTCTTAGCGATTCATACTTTTCTCATTTTAAAAAATGCATACTTTTTTATTTAAAAGAATCCATTTTATAAGCGAAAAGAATCGATTTCAGATTGATTCAAGTGAAAGGCAGAAAAGAATGTACTACTTTTTGTACGACGTCACTTTGTTAAAAACAATCAATTCTGGAATCAATAATTGAAGCGTTCTCGCGAATAACGTCGTAAACGACAAAATTGTAATTGTTCACTTTTATTCATTTTGCAAGCTCTTTTATTAATATTTTTAATTTTTTTTTTTTGGGTATGCCATAAAAATACCCCAAACTGCTCAACTGCTTGCTCAGTTCTGTTTGTATATAATATAAGAGAGTGATTCTAACAGGTATTCGAAAAAAAACACTAACAAATATGTCGTTTAGAACGTTATTCGCGTATATGCTTCAATTAGAAAAGTGAATTGATTTTTTTTAATGCACAATTTATTTTTTCCCGGTTTCAACTTTTCAAAAACCCTACTATGACAATGGAATTATAAGTTGTTGTATAGTGAGAAATAATAACTGTTTGTATTTTTTTTATTTTATTTTAAAAAGTTCCGGAAAACCATTTTTTTCTTTTGTTTTATTTTTTTTTTTGAAGCACAGTATATGTGAAGCACTGCATTTATATCAGAGGTCGGCAAAACTCAAACTGAGTGTGTGTTGGTGAGAGCAAATATTCTGCAGTGAAAAAAATTTATGCTGCATATGATTTTAAAATTTGTACACTTGCACACAAAAGTGATTTAATGAAACTATTTCAAACATACTATGGCAAAGGTATGTTATTAATAAGTTCAGAAATGTTAATTTTGTTATCGCAGTTTCTTATTAAAAGAATGCTTTTTAGAGGAGAATTAGTTAATCTATTTCGCTGCTTTGAGCATATGAATTTCAGGTCGGAAAAAATTTGTTCACAAAAGTAGGTGGAAGGATAAAAAGCTAACAGTTTGTAAGAAACTGCTTTTAGTTTTGGGTAAAAGCTGCCATCAATGGTTTTCCAGAATTCTACAATATGCTGTTCATCGATCATTTCTATTTCGGTTCGGAGAATTATCAATTCAGATTGAATCTGGAATTCATACTTCGTTACATCACATTTTAAAGGATTTTCAAATAATTTAAATAACGGCTGCATTTCTTCAAAGTCTTTAAATCTCTTTTCAAAATTATTTATAAGGGTTTCTATTATGTCAATGTGTTCATTCTTTTGTTCGCTTGTAATATTTTCAAAAAATGATGCTCTTGGGAAACTTGAATAATTTTCTTCTTGAATATTAGCTAAAAGTAAAAATAGTGTTGTTTTGAATTCAAAAATGCTATTGTATGAATTGTAAACAGTCTTATTTTTTCCTTGAAGCTGGAGGTTTAGCTTATTTACGAAATTGGTTATATCTGTTAAAAATGCAAAATCCAAATTAAAGCTATTGTCTTGTAAAGCATCTATTAAATGTTCAGTATTATCTATTTTTTCGATTTTCAAAAACTGCATTACTTTATCCCTTAGATCGTAAAGCCTGGAAAGGCAATCGCCACGACTGAGCCACCTTACTTCTGTGAACATTTTCAGGTCATAATGTTCGGCGTCGGTATTTTTAAGAAATTGAACAAATTTCCTATGGGTTAGAGAATGATGTCCTCCTTTTATTGTGTTAATAATTTTCTCTGCTGTTTTCATGGCAGGAAATGTGCTCGAAAACTTTGAAGCAAGTGCAACCTGGTGGATGATACAATGAAGAGATGACATTTCGATCCCGTGCTTTATCAATTGACCCACAAATCCATCATTTCTACCAACCATAACGCTAGCACCATCCGTACACACTCCAATTAATTTACTCACATCTAATTTGGAGAAAACGTTTTCATTTAGAATATCAAACAAAATTTTTCCCGTAACATTTCCATGTAATGTTTCCATGGAGATCATTGATTCAAAAACTACGTAATCAGAACTTACACTTCGGATGCAAATTACTAATTGACACAGATCGTTAATATCAGTGCTCTCATCTAATGATATGGAAAAATATTTGCAGTTATTCACCGTTTTCAAAATTTCAAACTCAATAGAGTGAGCTACTTGTTCTATACGTCGAGCTATGGTTCTCGCGGACAAGGGAATGGATTGAACAACATCAGTTTTATAATATATTTTATTCAAAATATCAGTGCAAATGTTCTTAATAAAAGTTCCGTCAGTAATAGGTCTGCCATGTTTTGCTATATGAAGAGATATTATGGTTGACAATGTCACTTTAAGTTTCTTTTGGGTTTCCAGATGGTTCATTTCATTATCTGTTGCTTCCATATCAGAAAGCCATAACTTGAATTTTTGTAACACAGAATCTCTTTTTTCCCTAAAAATCCTATATTTTTCAACACTATTTAATTTAGTTAATTCATTATGAGAATGTTCATAATGCCTTTTCAAAGCGTCTTCGCGTGGACTTTTGAATGCTGTGTAACAAATTAAGCATTGCATTTCATTAAAGGCATTCCTAAATAAGAAAAATTTTTCGCATATATTTTCAGCTTCCATTTTGCGCACGATGTTCTCACTTCGGTGGCTCAAAGGCGAATGAACAAAATAACATATTTTGCGCTGTGTGGTTGAACGAAAGAGCGCAAAATACGAAAGAGCGTAAGCGTCTGTGTGAATTGGTTTTCCACAATTGTGGTATGGAGTGCCGATCTATGATTTATATCAGTGGCCGTCACCTTAGGCTCTTAAGAGCTCTCTCGTTTCACACGCATTCTTACGCTCTCTCGCTCAATCGCTATGTCCCCTTTTCCACACGGCAATTTTTCTTGCCGGCAAGTTTTCGATTCTCTTTTGGACTTGCCATTTGCTTTTCCACTCAGCAAGAGTTCTTGAGCAATTCCGATTTTACTTGTCTGACATTCGTGTTGTGAAATAGTTTTTGTTAAGGTTCAATAACATTTAATATTCAATAATATTTACAAAAAGAAGTAAAACTGTTTTAAAAAACTCTATATTTGTATCTGAAAAGCTCATTTTCAACACAAACACACGAAGGCAATGCTAAATTTATCTATATATGGTTTTACACTAATGCGCACGCATCTTAAGTTGACGAATAACATTAAAAAGAAGCATCAAAGAAAGAACAGCACAAAAGAAAACTTGCCGGTACGAGCAAGTCTGTACTCGTCCCCTTTCGTCTCGTTCCGATTGCCACCAAACTCGACTTGCCGGCAAGAAAAATTGCCGTGTGGAAAAGGGGTCTATAGAGCAGCCCAAACAACCATTGTGTAATAGTGTTTGGATTAAGCTTACCTACAATGGACTAATGAAAGCCTTTTACAAACATGCTTTGAAAACACTTGTCTACGTAATAAATTTACAAGTTGTGTTGTATAATTGTATCGAAACAGGATAAAAGTAAGCTTCTTATAATATTACTTGTAGTAAGTTTACTTGAAGTTTAATTTACAATCGTTTTCAAAGCATGATTGGAAAATGCTTTCAGAGGTAATTGTTTCACAACTTCCACATTATTGTTTAATTTGGAATTCCCCAAGTACTAAAAAGTACAATTGGCTTGTGTTCAGTGATAATTCCAACACATTCTTTTAGAATTTTATAATACTTAAATTAATTTTTAATATTTTGTTACTTACACCAATGTGCTTTAATAGAAATGTATATTGAATAGTCCACATATTTTTATTTATATTCCCTTTTTTTAGTGGCAATGTGTTTATCGACAGTATTTTATAGATAAATTTCTTATAGATTTTGATGTGATGGTCTTTCGTATAGATTAATTTTACTGAGAAGATGAATTTGTGCTCCTTTGATAACTCCGAGCACATAAGAATTCTTAAAAACAGGTGTTAAAAGCTTACAATAATACTTGCTTTCCATTATTTAATAAATGTTTTAATAGTATTTTTATAACACTTTCTTCCAATTATTTAATAATTATTTTCCATAATACTTTTACAACACTTTTTCCAATTGCAAAGAAAGTATTGTAGAAAGCTTATTTGCAACACTTATAACCAATTGAATAGTAAACGCTTGGTATAATATTACAGTAAGGAATATTTTTCCAAGGGTTCCTTTTTGCTTATTCTACAATTACTTGAAAGCATTTCACAACAGTTTTTACAAGCTTTTTCCAAGCGCGGTGTTTACGCTTGTAAGCTTACTACAAGCTTTTTCCAAGCTTGTTTGGCTTATTGGGAGGGCTGGGCATTTTAACACAGTCACATTTTATTTTGTCTTTTTAGTATTGGTGCGCTCTCAAATAGCGACCACTGAGCGAAATTGTTGTCGCAATTATCTAGATTTGCAAGTTTGCATATTTATACCTCCACACATACTGTAATATATGTTTATTTTTTTTTTAGTCATTGGTATTGTTCACTATTTCTTGTATGTCATTATTGCTCCAGCTTTTTTTTCTAAGTATATAAATAATATTTGTTTGCTTGCAATGAAAATTACACATTCTGCTTCGCAAGAAAGGTTCTCTGTAGAACAGAAAATGCATTGCGATTCAAAGTCAAACATTGTTTTTCAAGTGTTCGGTTTTTGTTTTAATATTATGAAATCCTAATATTTACGAATCATTAAAATTATAATCAAAAAATTAAGGAATCTTAATAGGCAATATTTATTAATTGTAATAAACCTTAATAAAACACAAAAATATATGCGCAAGAATTATGAATCTGCAAACCAAAACGTTGTTTTTTTAAGAGTGTACATAAAATTTCCGACATAGGTCCTCACAGCATTAACGTCAGCGAACGACTGAATTATACTCTCTTCTGTTGTGAGTTTTGTGTACATGTGAAATGTTACGCTCAGAGAGCGCTCAGTGAGCTATGGGGCGCCCAGTGCTGCTATAGAGATAGCAACGAGAGCGCTTTTTATGACACTTCACAGCGAGAATTTACTGTATGAATATGGCAAATGAAATTGTGTATGAAAAATATTCTATGTTTTCAAACGCTTTTTAAAGAATGTAATGCGTTGTATGATATGTTTCGTTCAAAAAAATGAAGAAAAGCTAGTGAAAAGACATTATGAATAGTATCATAAGGATGTTCAGGAATTATATGATGTAGAAATGCAAAGACTTTGTAAAGAGAGAAAGCAATTTCTTTTGCATAAAATAAAGAATTGGAGTTCTGAAATTAAAGAGAACTTGGTTGAACGCAATGCCAAAAATAATCAAAATAAATTGAAAATTACATTATGTTAATTTATAAGTTTGAAATGTTTGAATTTGAATGGAATTTTTTTAGTGCACAATCTTATCTGCTCACTAACTCATGATCATTTTTATTTTTGACAGGCACTGATTTATATGTATGTGTATCACTTTTCGCCTTGCTCAAAGCTCATCTCTTTTGCGCTATGCTATCTGAGCAAATAAGAGAGTAGTAGAGAGCAACATGCAGTTTATTGAAACTCTCGCAATACAAACGCGTAAAAATAAAACTATTTTGCAATGCTTGGCAACTGGGATGATTTCTTAAATATTATAAATATATTTATTGTTAACACTTTGAAAGGAAAATACCACTTAAATGTGTTGTAGCATTTTTCAAAACATTTTAAAACATTTTTCATAAAAAACGGCCCAGTATTTTCGAAGTTTACCTGGAACAAAAAATTTTCACTTTAATTTTATATTTTAGTGAGGGTAAACAATATACGAAATATATGAAATGAACACATAATTTTAAAAAAATATTTACTTCAATTATTTTTTTTTTAATGTAATATCAAAAGTTTTGACAACAATTAAAAATATGTGTCTGAATTTTTTCTTCATCCAATGTTCCAAGAAGTTAATATAAGCTTTTATAAACGGTTTTATTGAAATATGCAAATTTCTAAAATTATCGTCTCAAAAAAGTATCGGAAAACCATACGTCACACAAATCACCGCATATAAATTATTATATCGAAGATAATTGAGCTCTGTATTTTGGTATTAGTATAAAAGTTAAAATCGCAAGAATTGCTCTAATGTTCCAACGAGCGTAACTTACCGATAAAACATCTTTAAGCTTTTTAAATGGAAAATTATAGTTTTTTTTTCTTAAAACCTGAAGTTTTGCCAATCTCAAACAAATATTGAATGTCGTTTCGCCGTTCGATGCAATTTAATTCAACTCAATAAGACTTATTCATTAATCACAATATAACAAAAATAAAAATATTTAAAATACTATCATATATAAAAAGTTGATTAACAAATACATACTACATTCTAATGTTCAATACAAATAAGTGGCGAATGAAGTTGAACTTAGAAAATAACAATAGCTTTCTTTGCACTTAAAGTGGGGTACACATTATCGCTTATGGATGTCAGTTAGGAAAAAATATGAGCATGAATGATAGTGTAAATTTTTTTCTATAGAATATGTTAGAATGAACATTTAAAGACATGATTTTAATAATATAAAAGTGAAATTCTCAAAAAAATTTTTTTGAACATATATAGCGAAGAGCGTCGAAGTCATTTCTTCAAGTTATTTAAATTTTTAAACGCGATTTATAGAAAAGTATTTATCTCTGAAATTTTAACACGTTATTCTACACATGTTAATGCTCAGAATGACCTTTTTAATTACAACAGATTTTTTGGGAAAAAAATTGACAAATTTTTTATTTTAGGTCATTCCATGGCAGTTTTGAAGCTGATTAAAACCCCATTTTTTTCAGACGTTTTTCTTATGACAGTAATCGTGCACGCCGTGATTTTTTAGTTTTTTTTTTAAATTGTAGCTGACGACGTGGGGTTAATAAAAATTAAAAAAAAATATTTTTGTTTACTATGAGATAGATAAAACGTATGTTTGAAGTTTTATTAAGACATGCATTATTTTAGTATTATTAATTATTCCACATTCCTTTAAATTTTAAAACAAAAACATTTAGGTGTTATATTTACTATATGTATAAAATAAATATTTAGGAACATCGTTAAGATCAATATTGATGTCTGTGTTATTTTCATATAAATTCGTTTTCTTACATTTTTTTATTAAGCTATCAGGTACTTGGTAGTTGTCACTTTTTGTAAACATGTAACCAAGTCTTAACATTTGACAAAATATTTAAAAGATTGTCTTCGGTTAATTTACTAAGGAAAGCAGAAATTGCGTAAAAACTGTATTGTGTTTGTGCTGCAGAGTACAATACTTGTGCTTTCCTCCATTCGCCTTTGTCGATATTTTGTGGTACATGGTAGATAACAATTTGTTTTGCTTCTTTAGAAACTTATATTCTTTTAAAAATTAAAACTTAAACATTGTTAAATATTTTTTAACGTTTTGATATTTCGTGATATTTCAAACCGAAGTAAGAACCAAAACTTTTGCAGAAATTTAGGGTTTAATACAAATAAATTTTTGTCATTGTTTTTTTGCGTCAGTGCTTTTTGCTGTTTTTGCCACATTTTCTCTTAAATCATTTCAAGTTTACGTAATGACTCCCTCGCTTATGCAGACTCGCCAACAACGGGGGCTCGTTCCTCCAGTCGTTAACAAGACTGAGGGAACGCCAAAGATGGGTACTGCATATAGTAGAATTAGAGAAGGTATATGCATTTCGAAAAGACAGACCGCCGGAACTGTCAAAACGAAGTTGACAGCTCATACAAAATCTGAAAACGATGAGAAAGCGATAAGAAAGCAAAAATAGGCAAGAATAGCAAAATGCCTGATGCATAAAACACATTGACGACGACAGCAACAGTACGTCAAATGTCAAATTATTTTTACATGCTTTTCTTATGGAGGTGAAAGTGGTGTAAATGTTGCAACGACAATGAGTGATTGCAACAAAGTCGCTGTCGTCAGTTTAGAATTTTTTCCTAATTTGACGTGCGACACTTTCACCTCCATTCGAAAAGCATGTAAAAATAATTTGACATTTGACGCACTGTTGCTGTCGTCGTCAATGTGTTCAAGGTATAACCAGGTAGGGTAAAGAGATTCACCACACCAAATGTCAAAATCACAAAATACAGTGCTGCCGTATCTTCAAAGAAAAATCCATGATTGTATCATTAAGGGTATTCACAGTTGCGTGGTTTTAAGTGTGGCTAAAAAACCCCGTAGTATTAATACCACACTTTACTAACCTGTTTTTATATACTTATGTTGCTGTTTTACATGAAAGCTCTACAAACCAAACGGCTGGTAGTTTTAAGTAGCCCAATGATATGTTGAATTGATGAAAGTGGTTTTAAAGTTCCATAAACAGGTGTTGCTTTATGTGTTTTTACAGCAGTTTGGCTGATTATTTGTATTTCGTTTGTTTTCTAAATAGATTCGTTTGCTTAGTTTCGTTTGTTGTGTATGTGTTTTTTGTGTGCATGTATTTTCACATGTGATGTAGGCTCCACATTTATGCGCACTGAGAGCGAAATCTGTTAAATATTATTCTTTATACTAAACTGGAAAACGGGGAAGTTAAAGTTTTTTAAGCAAAATTTGAAGCAGCGTCCTAGAATTTGCTGATGTAATAAGGTAGATTGGGCCTTTCGCTCTAAGTTCATTGTTTTAAACAGTCGCGCTTTTGTGTTTTTGATTTTTTTTTAAAATAATATTTATATTAATAATTTCCTATTTTAAAATAATATCACAAAGAACATGCGCCATTTGTCATAAGACATGGAGCAATAAAAATTTAGGTTTTTTAAAGTGCCAAAAGACGAAAATAAAAGACAAAAGTGGGTTCAGTGTTGTGGCATAAACTTCAAAACCACAAAAAAGTGTGTGAAAAGCACTTTTCTAAGAACAATTTTACTGTTGCTCCGCATAATTCGTGCAACAATACAGCACGTTTGATGCCGTATATAGTACCGTCGTTGCACATCAGACATTCCTTCCAAAGTGATCCGTGCTGGAAAAACCATGCTTGATGCCGAATGCATTGCCGTCCTTGCATGAAGTCATTCGGTACGAATGGAGGAGAGTTTTTAAATGCTCGTTATTAATAAATTCAGTTGAAAAAAAACTGAAATACATATACGTATTAAATGTACACAAACTGAGTAATAGTACGTTTACACCAAACCTTTAAAACGTGTTTTATGCATTTATCGCGTTTAAGAGCCAAAACACGACCTATTTTGAATGTTTTACCATAAAAAATTTAAAACACCTCACAGCGCGTTTTATTATAACACACCATTAAAACAATGTAAAGGTAGAAACATATCATGGTAAAAATGAAAGGTGGCAACACCTCAAGCTGTCAAAGCTTAATTTTTTCACGAAAATGAGCAAAATATAAGCAAAAATCGAACATAAATCGACAGGTATAAACAGTCGTGTTTTGAGATAAGACACAATAGCGATGAAACGTGTTTAAGTTTCGGTGTAAATGTATTAAAAGTTGAAAGCACAACTTTTTCAAAATACCTAAAGCTTGATTTAACAACGTTAAAAATCCAGAGGAAACATCTGCTGAAAGCGATCTTGGCTGTTTGCATTCAGGAAAAAAAAACCATCCTTAGAATTCTAGGAGAACATTAAAGTATTAAAAAAATTGAACCAAAAGTTTAATGGAGAAACCATAAACCACTGTCCCAATTTTCAGCAAGAAATGTTTAATTTATGTTCGACAGTTTTCTGTCCGATAATATAAAAAAAAGTATAGCAGTGAGAGGACTGCCGACCGAAGCGAAAACCTATATATAAAATATAAATGGAAGACGTTGTCCTGCCACGGATCATGAAAATTCTTATATTCCGCCTTACTGCTATATAAGAATTTTCATGCTAATAGGGGGTTTCGGACTATGCTACATGTAGGATGGATTCGACAGGTCGGACGGACATGTAGGATGTGAAAAAGCTCATACTGCAGCCCGTCCTACATGTAGGATGAAATCAAAAAGTTTTAAAAGTTCCGCTCTGATCTTGTTCTTCTCTGTGCGTCCTTGTTTGTAGATTTCCTTGGTAATTGTTGTTGGCGCAGTTAGCCGGAAATTTTTTGTAGGTGTTGTGAATTCTAATCGTGTAGCTACAGTTGGCATATGAAATTCGATCTTCGCTGGTTATCGAACAACGAGTATCGAAAGTTCAATTCTTATTATGAGCAGTGCAACCCTATCGAAATGTTCGTTGCTCATCGAAATTTCAGTCGAATAGGATTTTGCTTTCGATGCGATGCGTGCTGAGCAAAAATTGTTAAAAATTTAAGTATTTTGTGATTGTATTTTCCTTTTTAAGGACTAAAAACTAATATTGAACTGTTTTTGTAACTTTTATGCAGATCTAAGCAACAAATCGCAGTTAAAAAACTGGTCTCATTGATGGAGGCAAACTTTGACTGCAAAGAATATTTGTTCCAAAGTTCAGGCGAAAAAGTAATGGGAAGAACTCACGCCAGAATTAAATTGCTTAGGACCACCAGTTAGAACAACAGCAAAGTGGCTTAAGATTAGCTAAAAAAAGCATTGCTCAACAGTTTTCTACTTCTAGCCAGTTCCGTCAAGCTTTCATAATCTTCTGGCGAAGCGTCGAATCTTATGGAAATTATTTTTGTCATAGTCATAACTTTTTTGTCTTATTTTTTGCAATCAACTTTCAAACCAATCGTATTTAGTTGAAATAGTACAACGATCACCTGATAGAAATATACTGCCGTGAACAAACAATATGAACGAAATTCACAATAGCGCTACTCTTTGTCGAAAGCACGTTATAATACCAAATGCAAATTCGTTCGATCAGGCCATTCGACTACAGTCGAAGATCGAAAGCAGCTCATAATAAGGGCCATAATTAAAGTAATTTATTTAAATTATTTCATTATTGTTTAATATAAAAAATTAAAGCTTATTTATATCAATTTATATCATAACACTAACACAATATACATGTTCACTAGACCTGCCCTTATTTTTCAAAATGGCGGTGCATAGGAGAGTAGGGTCCAAAAAGTTTCCATTTTATGCCACAATGATCCATGTAAAATTTGGGCTCGATCCGACGACTCTAAGTGGACCCAAAATTCAGTTGACTAATAAGACAAGGTTTTATTATAAGAAATTAGGAACTTTATTCGGCATTTTTGGAAAAAACTCAATTTTGGTAACAGTTTTGTCAATATTTTGTAATTTTCTTATTTTTATGTTATTCTCCAATAAATTACACGTGAAACACGCGTGACGCGGAAAAACCACGTCACGCGCACATCTCTAGTGGCATTGTTATTTAGCATAACTGCGTTGCTGCTTACTTCTGAATTAGTTATTACATTTTCCTGCAAAATACCGTGATCTGGTTTAATTATTGTGGCAACCCGTGTCGAGACACACACACACACACAACTAGGCCAAGAACGAGAGAACAACTGTCAAACGAATGAGTAGACGGTTTGAGTCAGTCGTATGAGAACAGCCAACCAGTGTGTTACTTAATTGTGCTAAAGAAGTAAACCAAAATAATAAAGTATCAAAGTTAATTGTTGTAAGTTAATTGTTAATTGTTGTGAACCAAATTATAATTGTTATTATTTTGGGTGAGTTTATAGGTTGTTACAATTATAATGTCAGAACCATCAACATCAAAACCTGCCTAGGCTTCTGCATCAGCCATTTCCTCGGTAGAAACGCGTCAAACCGTTCAATCACTCTACAACTTAGACTTAGTGGGCAGAACAGCGCATCAGATAACCGGTGTCAAACTGCCGTCCAATAGGCAAGTCCTACAGGTCTTCTTTCATAACATGCGTTTTGTGAAACTCGACGCAAAGGAAAGTGCAAAATTAACGCTAGATGCAGTGTATATTTTCTGGCAACAAGCACGAATTCCAACACGATACGGAACAAGATGCGCGGAGAAATTGTTGAAATTGTACAATACATGGAAAGATATACAAAAAGTGCCCGCTAGCAAGAGATCTGTGGCTTGGAAAGAAAAGGAGCTTGCATTTACCAACGATCTGGACAATTTGTTTGATATTGCGACTGCAGATGCCCTAAAAACCATTCGAATTGAAGAAGATAAGAAGTTTCTCATTCGACAACGACAGCAAGGACGCCCGGGATGCATGATTGGCTGCGATAAGGTTTTATTTCTGCGAGAAAAAAGAGCATCGAAACGAAAGGAGAAAGAGAAGCAGAGAAAGCGGAAATTTGAAGAAATGTCCAAGTCGAAAGATAGTGGTTCGTATTTGGCTTTATGTCATTTTCTATCTTATTGATTTATGTAAAACATAACACATTTTAAACTTTTTGCTGCCGGCCAATATACAGAATCGAGTGATGAAGGTGAGGTTGAGGTAATGGAAGGAATTGATGAAAAAGCTGAGGACGTGGGTGAAGCGATTGAGGAGAGCACTGCCGATGCCGAAACTGGTGACATCGTTGAACCGCACAAAAGTGTACAGAAGAGAGGGCGTAGAAATTTTCTAACGCCACGACTTGCTTCTGCGCTTGACCACGCCAAGCTAACCGATCCAATGGCAGCTCATGTGTTGATAGCCTGCGCCGATGCATTGAATTATTCCGTAGACGAGCTGGCTATTAACCGAACAACGATTAATCGATATCGTCGAGAAAACCGCCGCAAGGAAGCAGAAGTTATCCAGACCGAATTCGTAGAAAACGTAATTGAGTATTCTTTCTTATTTAAGCCATACCCTTAATTTATAGTGAGCGATATAAGTAGTTATAAGTCATTCGTCTCTTTCCCTAAACAGCTAAGTATTAATAAGCCGCTTGTCGTACATTGGGACGGCAAAATGTTGGCTGACCTTGTAGGCAGCACAAAAGTTGAGAGAGTTGCGGTTATGGTCAGCTATGATGGGACTTCAAAGTTCCTTGGAGCACCTCAAATAAAATCTTCAAGCGGAAAAGATACAGCTGACGCTGTTTACAATCTGTTGGTTCGTTGGAACATTGCAGATCGAGTTGAAGCAATGTCATTCGACACGACCTCCAGTAACACTGGAGCTCTCAATGGCGCTTGCATTATCTTGCAGAAACCACAGTATTGCCGTCGAGAACTGCTGCACTTGGCCTGTCGCCATCATATTTACGAAATCGTTCTGCGCCGTTTGAAGTGAAATTGTCGACAAGCAGCGGTCCTGAAGTTCAATTGTTCGAGAGATTCGTGAAAGTCTGGAAGAGTCTTGACCAGACTGCATTCCAGAATGGTGTCGAGGACGAAATCGTTGGTTCAAAAATTCCCCCCGATGAACAAGCCGCCATCAGAAATTACTGCAATCAGCAGTTGAAAGAACGTCACCCTCGTAATGATTATAGAGAGTTTCTCCAACTGGTTGCTGTTTTCTTGTGTGAAACACATTGTGGTAGCTTCCGTTCTCCTGGCGCTACCAGCAACGCGCGATGGATGGCAAAAGGCATTTATTCACTTAAAATTTTCCTTTTCCGCAACCATTTAACATTGACGGCCAGATAACTGAGTGGATTGCGCGACGTGTGCATTTTCTTGGCGCGAATATACATTCGTGCATGGATTGGTTGTACTAATCCAATCAATGCTCCAAACCAGGATTTCAATTTCATACGAGATTCCATTGAATACGCTCAAATTGATGCTCCAGTTTCTGCTGCCATATTGAAGAAGATGAGTAACCACATGTGGTATTTATCAGCAGAACCAATGGCTTTGGCTTTCTTTGGCTCGAATGTTTCTCTTGAACAGAAAAGAAAAATGGTTGAGCGCCTTGCATACGATAAGCCTATTATTAAAGTGGATCAAAATCGGGCCGTTTCAAAACCGCAAACATTCGCGAATCATAGCTTGAGCGACTTCATTTCAAACAAGACTAACAATTTCTTTTTGCGGTTCGGTTTGTCGCCGGAGTTTTTGGAATTTGACCCATCAACATGGGAAACCAACGAGAGTTTTAAAGAAGGCCGCGTTTTCTGCAAAAATTTAGCCGTCGTTAATGACACCGCTGAAAGAGGAGTGAAGTTCATGAAGGACTATAATAGGATATTGACCCACAAAGAAGACGAAAAGCAATTTTTATTGCAAGTTGTTGAAGCTTATCGCAAAAAATATCCATCGTTCAAAAAAACATCTTTAGTTAATGTTTAAGATATTGTAACATTATTATTTTTTATCAGAGTTTTCTGAGTAATAGCTTATTGAAAAGGTAATTTAGTGAAGAATAACATAAAAATAAAAAAAATTGCAAAATATTTACAAAACTGTTACCAAAATTGAGTTTTTTCCAAAAATGCCGAATAAAGTTCCTAATTTCTTATAATAAAACCTTGTCTTATTAGTCAACTCAATTTTGGGTCCACTTAGAGTCGTGGGATCGAGCCCAAATTTTACATGGATCATTGTGGCATAAAATGGCGCCGCCATTTTGAAAAATCTTCATAGAAATAAGGGCAGGTCTAATGTTCACCATATCTATATTGCGTTGTGTATTAAAAATAGAATATTCTAAAATTAAGAAATATCTATAGCTTATAAATTATATATAATCCATATAAGAAATTAAGCTAAACAGTTTTAAAAACAGAATGCTTAGGATAAGCAGACCTTAGTTATTCAATTACTACTGAAAATATTAATTTTTTTGCAGGTTTAATACGTAATTGTTATTATATAAATATACATAAATATTCTTTAAATTTCCTCAATGAGCTAAATTGTTCATATATATGAACTATATATATGTAAATATATACATATATATATACATATATGTATTTCCGATACGGTAACACTTTTACTAAAAACAAATAGATTTACCAATATTATATATACTCTTTAATTCATATGTATAAACTGTTTTCTAAATTAGTTCGATGTCATATGCTGACTGTAGCTACAAATAAACATCCACAAAAAATTAAAGCTTACTGTACAACAATAACTACTTAGCAAATTTACTACAACAACGCAAAGAGAATTACAAGATCCCAGCGGTTGCGCAGCGCTAGAGGGGATAAACCGAATTGGCGGCGTAAAATATACAGCACTTTGCATGCTATATTTTCTGTTTGCCTGCTGTTTCGTTAATTTTTTTTAATTTTTTAACAGTTTTTTAAGTTTACAATATTACAAGTTTACGAAATATGTTGCAAGTACAAGCTCTCGAATTAAATATGTCGCAAATTGATGAAATGCAAATAAAATAAAATATTTGCGCTAAAACACGACCGAAATGTCAAAATTTGTAATTGTCAAAATTTCATCGTCCATTTGACACAGCAAAAAAGACAAATTTATTTCAACACACACAAATTTTATTCAACTTGATATTTTCTATCCTACCACGACTGATTGACACACTGCCATAGTTGACAACTCTGAATATAAAATGCCGCAGTGGTTAAAATAAAAAGCCACTGACAAATACAACAAGTGTGAAAATTGTCAAACTTTGTTTGACGATATGTAATAAAATAAGAACATGCATGTAATTATTTGAATGTTCAACATATGCCTTTATCACAACTTAAGGATTAAAATGTTAAAACACTCAATCCATACATTATTTTTCTTGTTTGCAAACGAAGTTCCAGCAGAGAAAAGAAGAAAAAGAAGAAGATCAATCCATTTTTAAATCTCACCATGAATAGCAGCTGTTTGAGTGAAAGCAAGTTTTTCAAAAATGTTGACAAATACAACAACTGAAGAAATTGCCAAACTTTAAAGGCATATATATATAAATATAAATCGAATTAATAATAAGTTTTGGTTGCAAACATCTTATTGCAACCTAACTTAAGTATTTATATACTAACAAACAGATTATATGCACTATTTTCAGGAGTTGCCAAGTGATTTCTTTGTGAGCTTGCGGCCGAATGACGACTTCCTTGGAAAAATACGATGCAAATGACTAATTTATTTCATTATATATATATTTTTTTTCTTACTTTACCCTATTTACCCTAGTACAAATTCCCCTCAAAGCATTTGCCTCACAATAATCACCAATACTGAAAAGTGGCATCGCTAAAATTAGTTTTGACATTAGCTGTCGGTGTGGTAGATCTCTTTATCCTACCTGGTTATTCTGCCAAGATTCGACTGTTTTGCTTTATGTACTGAACACATTGACGACGACTGCAACAGTGCGAAACAACATGACGAAAGAAACAACAATCTGGAAGTATCATTAGATTGTTTCATTCACGTGTACACAAACACTAATATTGCTCTGTTGTCGCACGTCAAATTAGAAAAAATTCTAAACTGACGACAGCGACTTTGTTGCAATCACTCATTGTCGTTGCAACATTTTCACCACTTTCACCTCCATAAGAAAAGCATGTAAAAATAATTTGACATTTGACGCACTGTTGCTGTCGTCGTCAATGTGTTCAAGGCATTAAAACAGTGTCGGGCAGCTTTGCACACTTGATATTGTGTTTGTGCAGTTAAATATGTTTTTATCTCACCTACAGAACGATCAAAGCTTCATGGTCCAGTTAGCCTCGCATGGCACAGCAGTGCATGCAACGCAGATAAGCAGCTAGCACACAGCCAAATAAATGGTGATTATGCAACGCATAGTCACATAGTCAAAATATAACAATAAAAACAAGAATACAACGATTTTATTTTAATAAATTAACCGCACTTGGTCAAACAATTTTACAACTCCACATCTGTTTTGCCAAAACGTCAAATACATAGAAGAATACACAGATATTAAAATGAAATAGATCTTCCATGTTTATCTATGTAGTCAGAGATGCATTTCTGTTTTTATCTGAGCATTGCCATGCGTTGCCATGTTGTGCATGATCAGATACACACAAATCCTATTAAAAAGATTTCGATGTGACACTTGTTAAGCCATGCACTGCTATGCCATGCGAGGCTAACTGGACCATTAAGCTGTTATTAAGCATCGACACAGATATAACGTAAGATTGCACTGTATAAAATTGTATGTATGCAAAATTTTTGGAAGTATGTATGAAAAAATTTTTTATTTTTAGAAAATAACGGCATGGCGCGGCAACAAAGAAGTAACATTAAAAAAATTATGCTTAACAAGGCATTACGATAATTTGCATGGCCAATATAAGGTAATTGTGGGGCATGCGATGGAGAAATTAATTAATTATTTAAAAGCGGCATGTCCACATATCATATCATATAGCGATCAGTTCCAAATACGTATAATGAAAGAATCTTACGCTGTCAATTTAGCCTTGGCAAATCACAATAAGCAACATAAGCACACAAAAAAAAAATATATGTTTTTTACTATTAGCAGGCCTTGTTACATTTCCGTCTGCTTATCTGTATCTCACATTATCCGTCTGTCGGTTTGTTATCTTTTGACATTTCGCATACTTTATAATTTAATTTCGCAATACAAATCCGAGCAAAATAAATATTCCATAATGCCTAGTAAAATTTCTGCAAAAAGCGCTTTAGCACTACTTTGTTTTCAGTTTGAGCTTTAAAGAGCACATTAATACATACTCAGATGAGAAAGTATAGGTGTGCAAAGCTGCCCGACACTGCTTTAAAACAATTTTATTGGACTGAAGAAATTCCAAAATGTGTATGTTGTTCCAGCCATTGTTCGGAAATTGTTAGAACGCTTTATTTTTCGTTTTATAATGTGCTTTCAAAGATAAAAAACTTTAAAATATGGATAAATAATAAATAGTTGAAGTCATTTTTGAAAGATTTTTTTAATTTAGAAAAGATATCAGAATAAAAAAAATATTCCACTTTTATGCTGCATATTTTTTTTAAAAAAATATGGTCTCCGAAAGAAGAATATTGCAAAGTGGAATAATATATTCCACCATAATACAAAGAATTGCAAATAAAGTTTTCCCGGTCATTGGTGCTCATCAAATGTGACACTTGATGACTACATTCAAAAGAAAATGTCAAAAAGAGACTACGATAGCAAAATAAAAATGAACAAACAGTAAAAATTCTATCAACCACATCAAGCAACGTAGCCGCTTTTTGTGTAAATCGGTAAAAAGGGGAAAAACATCCCCTACAAAATATTCAAATTTTTTTCCACAAACATTACTAAAAATATAATTACTTTATTTTGGACATGTGCTTTATTTAACAATGTTCTTTTCATTTCAGTAAAACAAGTTTTCATAAGAAAATTTAGGCATTTTAAAATCTTTACACCCTATGAATAAATTGTGACTACGTTGCAACCAATGAGCACCTTGCACGTCACATCAAAGATGGCGGACATGCGCAATACTTTATCTGTAGTTCATTGTATCATGTATTCCACTCTGGTCACACTGCTGAAAATGTGTATTAAGCTTACCGCCTGAAGTTCGCATGAAGTGTAATGAAATCGGTATGAATGATAATCTGGTCATGCAGCAAGACCAACTTGACTAACTTTCCTGAGCGATAATGTGTACCCCACTTAACTTACATTTTTTTATTATTTTGCGCATAGCTTTCTTTAAGGTTTTCATAAATAGTGATTAGTTCGGAGAATATATTTTTAGATATATTAGGCTAAGTTTGTTTTCCTTTCAAGGACATAGTGCTGACAATAAACATATTGTGGTGGGACTAGTGACAGAGATTCGAATTGTTTCCGCAGTAAAAAAACTAAATTTTATTGCTAATATTGACACTTGTTATCACTTGTTAATATTATCACCTTTATGATTTTCAAAGATCAAATTTGTCAAGTTTTTTTATTCCTTCAGCGAGCCTTACTTCCCGTATTTAATTTTTTAAAACAACGACCTGTGTTTTTTTCACCAACCTTTTTTCTATCAAAATGAAGGCACCAACTTTAATTTTTACGCAAACATATATTTTTCCAACCATTCTGCCTCTTTCATTGGAACTTTCTAAATTCCTGGTTGCGTTGGTGTTGACATATTAACAACTGCTTTAACCAACTCCTTGCATATTTTGGCTACATTTTTTGAGGAAGCGTTTGCTTTTTGAACAAGTGCAACTGCTGCGACTGTTGAAGATATGAAAGTTTTGAATGTATCTGATAGTTCCAAGTCTTCCTCATTTTCAGCATTTGACACCACGTCTTTGTTGATTGATGTTGTTAAGTCCAAATCATTTTGATTTTTTTGTATTTGTATTTGTATTTGTATCAATTGCAGCTCGAGAAACTAAAAAAGCTTTTATAGATTCACTTTCGATTTTTGTAGTTGTATATCATACTGCTCCATTTGTATTTTTCCAATTGAGTAAATGCAATTTTTATCTTTTTTACTAAAAACATCGCCTCTGTTTTTCAATTTTTTTTCCACCGAAGATTCTGTAATGCTGGGGCATTTTAGCTTGATCGACAAATCGATCACTCAGCTATCACCATATAATATCATTTTTGTACTTTTTTCTAATTTAGGTAAAGCATTGATTTTGCAATGATATTTTGTTTCGGTATTTTACTTAATTCATTCAAAGAATGTTTCACTTTTAGTATTTCGCTTTTTTTTTTGTCTAGCTTTTTTCGAAACAAGTTATATTATTTCTATAATCTACCATTACGTTGGCTTTTGCTAGTTCAACATTAAAAAGCTGCCTAAAAATAATATTTAATTGCGCTTCCTGGGGGAACTTTTGAAATGAAATAAAAAAAACGCAGTTAATATTTTTTACTATTCTTCATCAGAAAATATAATGTAAAGTATAATATTTAAGAACATTTTTAAATGTTATATCCCTAGTGCACGGTTATAAATACTATATATAAGTCCACACCAGCTTTGGTTTCAAATCTAGTATTTGCAAAACACTAAAATATGGTTTTAATACAGCTCAGTTTCAAATTTAGTATAGCCTTGGATTAAAATATAAAAATACGAAATTAAAAATAACAACCACCGCGAGATTAAAACGCACGAGATTTTGTTTGTAAACTCACTACTCTAACCACCGGGCTATTGCCCTTTACATAACAAGCGCGATAAACAAACATATGAACCGAGTCACTTAATATTGAGACGCAGCATTGTCAGGATAACTTTTTACGGGTCCTAATCCAAATATAGTATCCAAATATACTAGAATTAATAAAAATCCAAATCCTAATCCAAATATACTAGAATTAATATTGTTCGCGTCACGATCCGTTTGCTTCGGTTGTTACGTATTCATCGATTGTACTTAACGCACTGAAGGCGACGCAGTTTTACACCATTCCTATTTTTGCCATTTTTGAATACTAAACACAGCCTACCGCTGTGGCTCCAGCCAAGCTCCATTTTTAAGGAAGCTTGTTCCGGTCTCTTATCTTGGACCCATCAAGAACAACAGGTGTCAGCAATTATAAATCTCTTTTTAAATCTCTTTTGAATTTTCGATTTTTTTTTTTCTATAAAAAAAACAAAATTACTTTTGTTAGAACAAAACACTTTTTAAGTTTTTCTTATATCTAATACAACTGCATAACATTTACAAATATAAATTGTATTAAAAACAAAAACTAATACAGAATTGTACTGAAATTGAAACCAAAAAGACTAAAATTGAAACCAAAAAGATCAAATTTAAAATAAAAAGCTAAAATGGATGCTGTAATATTGATGTTGGTTTAAATTCTAGTACAGAAGAATTCTTATTATGAGTTAGTTTTGCAAAGATTTAATTTTAAACCGCAAGTTTAAACAAATTAAATAATATTTTAAAGGGACTTAAATTTAGTCCAAGTTTTCTAACCGTGAGTATATGTTTAATTCAGCTCCCCAAATGACGGGTTAAGTTCAAAAGATATTAATTTTTAAATTATGCAAGTAGTAAGAATCTGATCTTAATAATAGTTTCAAATACTTGATACAATTTAATTAATTTTGATTTAACATATTCTTGAGCCAGAGTTATATTTTAAGTTTATTTGAAAATACATAATTATAAACAGTCTTTACTAGTAATGCAAAAAAAAAAAAAAAAAAATACGTTGCAAAACAGATATGACTGACATTCAATATCAAGCTTCAACTATAAATTGTGCTATTTTCAACGGTTGATAGACTTAATTGCATTGTTGTAAAAGTAAACACAACCGATGCTAGAAATATGTACATTGACATTGACCGTAGCTTTGAATTCCCAGTAAGTGTGTGTGTGTGTTGGTGAGGAAATTGAATTGAAACTTCTCATGATTAGGTGTCAATAATTCAAATAATGATAAAGAATTCAATCAACATGAGATAAGCTATTGCATCGACCTATCGGAATAAAACAAAGATTCCGAGTGGAAATTTTCCTCAGGATAAAGTTAGAAAATGATGAAGAAATATTTATTTTGATAAGAAACTGCTCTTTTTAACATTCATCAGAGTTAAGAATAAATAGCTTCGGATCAAAAGGCACCAACTCACAAAAAGAATAGCGTAATTTTGATAAAAAGCACTTACAAAATAATTGTAAAAGATATTTTAAATCATAAAAAGATATTCGTCTGCATGCTTGGAAAAAAATTTTGTTAAAAATATTCCATCTTTAATTCATTATATAGGAATTATTTAATATTTGTACCTAGTTTTTGTGTATTGTAATTTAAATTAATTTTTTGTTATTATTAAGAAAAAATGAATTTTCTATTTCAGCCCTTGAAAGGGTTCTCTTAATCAATTCTTTTGTCCGAGATATTAAAGGTTTTAACACAAATTAGAAAAAGGAAATAACTTATTTATAGTCGAAAAGGATCTATGAGTGACAAAAATATATTTTAAGCTTAAAATCGATTAACTCTGAAAGCAATTAAAAAAATTAATATGCACTCTATTCAGTGCTTTCTATTTTAATAAGTTTTTTATTAAGTAGTGTTTACTGTGACATCGAAATACTGTTTATTTACAATTAAAGCTATGCTTGGCAAGACATTAGTCTTGTAATTGTAAATATAAATATTGATCAGATCACTTGACCCTGACAAAAACCTGGCAAAAACTTTATCAGAAATTGATAAAGCTTCCTTGAAAGGCCTGCCCTTATAGACTTTTAAAAGCACATCTTTTACCAAAATGTAATGAAAGTTTGGAAAAACCCGTTTTCAAAATTTTGAAGTACTCAAAAAATTATGTTTCCCTTAAATTAAGAAACTGTAGCTTTAATTTATAGGCATGGGTTTTTCTATGTTCTATAGAGGTTTCTGCTTAATGTAGAGAATTTTTACATGATTTAACGACCTCACGTCTCGATTTCGTTGCAACGTTATCAAAATAGCTTCTTAGTTTTAAAGACAAATTTTTACTTAAATATAAAAGGTAAAGGTATGATAAAAGTTAAATTTCCAAAAATTGTATAAAAACAGAAATAAATTGAAGAAAAACTGTATTGATATCAAGTCTGCTCGCAACATTCTACAGCATGATTTCTTAAATTTGGCGAAATATAAGTTACAATACTTGGATATTTTATAGAAATATAGGTAAATTTTTCTTTTTTTGTACACCACAAATGATTCATTTTAAGGATGCTTTTCTTATATTTCTAGAAAAAATGCTTTAAAATTCTTACGAAGCGAACGATTCTTAATGAAGCAAATTAAGCGACGATTTTTTAATAACTGCGATTGTTGAATGGATAAGCCCATGCACTAACACTCACGCGGCCTAGGTTCAAGTCTCCGGATAGTGGTAATTTTTCAATTTAATTTAATGTTAATAATCATTATAATAATAATAAAATGTTTGCAGTTTTTCATCAACATAAATAACATAATTCTCTTAGAATGCTGTAAAATCTTAAAAACGGGTTGATTTTTTTTTGCAAAAACTACAAAAATTTTCCAGGGATTCGATGAAAACTTTCTTATTTTCAGAGAAAATTTTTCTCTTACTTATAGCCGATGATTGATAAACGGTAAAAAATTTCTTATTTTCGGAGAAAATGTTTCTCGTAGATATAGCCGAATGTTAATAAACAGTAGAAAATTTCTTATTTTAAGAGAAATTGTTTCTCTTAGTTATCTTCTCTTAGCCAATGATAAATAAACGGTAGAAAAACTTACTCAAATGTGATAAGATGTCAACGCAATTGTGCTAAGTTTCTTTAATTTAGCGAAATAGCTCGGAATGATTGGATAATTTCCTAAACTATTTCACACTTCTGGTGTCAATTTTCGAGCAGTAGTCTGGAATTCTAAATTCATAAATAATAAACTAATTTGCGAATTACCGTCATCCTCGTTATTTCAAATCATAGTTACTAAGTGAAGTTTCAGAAAAAAGAAAACAAAAATATTCCTACATTTAAAGTAATTATTTGAGACAGCATATTGCGAAAAATACATTACTTACCATTACAGTTATGTAAATAATTTAAACAATCACAGCACTAACATTGTACTCAACATAAACTATTTGTTTTCAAATAGTGAGAAAAATATTTGCTTGTTGTGAGTTATTGGAATGTTAGCAGCTTAAAAAAATTTAAAATAGAAGGATTCGGATAATCTCTAACAAAAAATGTAAGTTTTTTACAATAAAGTAACTTTACTTTACAGTATTTTGTCCTAAGCCGCGGTTGTGTAAAGGATATATTTCACCATAAAATTAATACAAATTTTTTTTAACTATGCTTATAACCACGGTTTTAAAGCTAAATTAAAATGATGGCATTACAAATAAAGCCCATGGTTATTGAATTTATTAGTTTATTAATTTCTTAACGCAGTAGATAGATTTCAGGATTTGCTATCGTTTAATTTCGATCGCTGAAAAGTGATAAATCATTTTAAGCGAATTTTTCGACATGTGCGATTCTGATTCATAAACCTTCTATTTTTTCGTCGCTAAAAGAAACCTATGCATAAAATGAACCGGATAAAAAACGGCTTACTTTGATATTTATTTATTGCTAAAAAGCAGCTAATTTGCTATTCTAAGTATTTTTAATGTGCTAAAAATTGCTAAAATATTAATATTTTAGCAACACAAAATTTTAGGCATTAAAATTTAAAACATCGCGTAGTAATAAAAAAAGCATTAAAAACAAGGTAAAGTGTAATTATTATTATTATTCTATCTGTTGCTAATTTAATTTATTAAAAATGTTTTTTTAGGAAATGGACGCCAACAGAAAACGCATTCAAAACGAACACACATTTTTTTCAGTTCAATATTTAGAGGAGCTTAGGAACTTTGCTCACGATAGGTAAGATTTTATTTGCCTTATAATTAAAATTTAATTAATTATAACGAAAATTTTCTCTAACACAGATTCGTCCAAGTTTCATTATTTTGGCTAAGCGATGTGTAGTTCTGAATTGCATTTTAGTAGAATCGCTAAAATTTTAGTAACATATGATTTTAAGCATTTCAGCAATTTTCAGAATTTTAGCGATAGCAAATCCAGGGATCTACCTACAGTACAGATATAATTGCACACAAAGTACTCTGCCACTCGCATTACTTTAATGTATTTTTATCCTATTAACTCACTTATCAGTTACAGAAACACTAGTTTTCGTAAAAGTGAGTATTTTGAAATGAAATACTGTGAAGTCAGAAAAAGTGACTATTTGCCGCAATAGTTACAGAAACAAGCTACAGGTTTATCTAGATAGCGAATATTCAGTTTTCGCAATTTTTCGCAGGTAGTAAAATTGTTTTTTCTTTAAATATCAGTGGAATCTCTAGTGAAAAAAAAAAACTGGAAAATTCTTTGTATGGATTATTCAAAACTTTTTCGCACAAAATTCAAAAAGCTGATTAAACTAATATTTAGGATATCTTTATTGGTTTTGATAATCAAACAATAGATCAATGAAAGCTAGATGCAACCGGTTGCTTCATGAGCTTATTTGGTATCAAGGTTAGGTTAATGTGGCTGCCTCAATTGAGACACACTAAGGCCAATAAGGCCCACTGTGGTACCAAAGATTTAATTTCTTTCTCTAGGTGTTTTTTAGCCAGCGCTGGGCAAGAACAGAGGAAATATACTATAGATTCTTACTCCTCTTCTTCTCTACAGCTTCGGCAGAAGTTGTTGTGGGGGATGCTCAAAGTGCCCTGTAAAACCCCTACCATGATAGTGATGTGGCCTCTACTAAAGGAAATCAGTTATTTTGAACGCGTAAAGGTAAGTTCAAGCCATATTGACCGCGTTATATTACACTTGTTTCCTATGAACCACCTGCTGTTGTTTTAATTGCACAATAGCTCATGTGTAAGGAGTATGCATATGGTGATAGGCACACCAAAACTTTTTGGTAGTGCCTGTGCCAACGAGTTCATCTCATCTGCTTTGAAGTTACCTAGAAAGTATATATGTCTGAGAATTGAGCATAGAAAGATCCTGAGCTGCTTTGCCTTCTCATTTAGAGATCTGCGCAGTTGAGAACTGTTTCAGTTATTATTTCAACAGTTTCTAGGGCTTAAGAGACACTTTCTACTACAAGAGTGTCCTAGCGTATCTTCTTTCTGTATTGGATGGCTGAATTAGCGGCCATCTGTTCAGCTAGAATATCAATTGGTGTAAGATGGAGCAACATGTCAAACGCGTCTGATGGAGTGATTCTTAGTGCTCCACTGATGCTCAGTTCACCTAATGTCTGAAGTTAACGAAGTATGTTAAGGTGTGTCTGTCGAGTTTAGCATTAACCTCAAATATAATTTGAGTTAATATATTTGAGTTTCGAATTATAAAATTTTAAAGTAGGTAATTAAAACATGCCACCATTTATTTTTCATGAAAGTTAGATGAGTTAAATTTTGTTTTATTTTTTATATAAAATTTATCTTAAGCATATAATAACTTTTAACACTTTGAAAGGAAAAGCACTATTATTACCAACAACTTGGCCGAATACCCTATGACAATAAAAGTATCATATGCAAAGAGGAAAAATGTTTATGTATAGGAGGGAAAAAAATTCCCACTGTCTCATAAAGGGTTTAAAATAGTGACAAAGTTTGCTTAATAGTTCACTAAATGAAGATAAAATAAGAATTACCACCAAAGATTTTATTCGGTCGGATAAATTTTTATTTAGATAACAATTATTTTTCTCCTAACCTGATATCCTTAAAATATGTTGATTCAGCATTTTTGAAATATATAAAAGAAAACACTTTTATGCTGGACAATGTTTTTTTTTCCAAAACGGCAAAAGTATGTTGTAATTTTTCTAATTTGCAGTTATAAAAGATAAAATTTTGGACGATTTGTGCGTTCGAACGGTCAAATACGAGGTTTGTCCTACAATGCGTGACAACATGTAGGACCATGTGAACCCCACTATTCCCAAATTATTGAATTTCTGAATTTAAAATAATCTTTTCTGAATGTTTATTGATCTTAACTGAATATCAATTGTTCAATTCTAAACTTTAAATGGAATTTTGAATTTAAATTGATATCTTTTTTAATTACAATTGGAAATGGTGTAGTGGAAAAGATATAGGCAATTTCTGATTCCGTTAATATTAGGGGTATTATCTATGTCTAGCATAATTGCATGAGAGCACGGATTGTAACATTGCTATGCTAAAATAACCAATGGATCGAGAGCGTCCTCTTGTACAAGCGTATCATAGTAATATCAACAGCTCAAAAAACTCTAGAATGAGCTGCACTTCACGCTTTCTCATTACAATCACAGGGTTGTATTTCATAAAATATTCTTTATAGCATCGCCGTATACATGGGTTTCAGTGTAGCATATATAGGAAATATTCCACGGTTTTTTTTTTAATTGTATTTAGTTGTTGCGTGGCTCCTAAGCTAAAGAACCGCGGTAGCCCGGGTTCAATTCCAGCTCAAACAGAAAAGTTTTTTCAATTGAATTAATTTTCTGTTTGGTCGTCACCTCTCTGCAGACAATGGCAAACCTCAGAGAGTAAAGATTGCCATGTAAGACTTCTTGAGAACATAAGCCGTTCGGAGTCGGCATAAAGCACGTAGGTCCAGTTCTCGATCATTTGTGTTCAAACATTTAATAACACGCACCACACAATTGATCAATAGAAGCTAGGTCAAAGTCTTTCCAAGGGCTGAAATGGCCAGTTTATTTTTTTTTTTTTATATTTAGTTGTTGCGTCGCTGCACGGTTTGTAAATTTCTTATTTTTGCACCGTGCAACGTGCATATCCTAGACATAGAGAATGCCCCTATTGTTTGAAGTCCAAGATGTGGCAAAGTCATACATTTTCTTGCAAATGTTATTTTAAAACTTATTTTAAAGTAAAGTAAGGATTTTCTTCGACTTTGCCAATGTTAAAATACCCCCACAATGTATTCTAAGTTATGGGCGTGGTTTTCATTCAATATAAATTCATTTCTAAATATAAATATAGAATATTTTTAAAATGTCAAAGATTTTGTGTTACATATCCAGTCAGTGCACACTTTTGTTTTTTTAATTTATAACCGTTATGTTTTTTGAAGATATTACTTTGTAGGCTGAGTTTTAAACGATTTTGCTAAATTTCAAACACATAGCTTGGAATATTAAAACCAAATTGTATATGCGCTTAGACAATTAACTTATTAACTATAAGGATTTCAGCTTCAATATTTTGCCAGGTGATGCGTTGGGGAGTGTAGAATAAATTTGCATCAAAAAGTCAGTTTCGAAAAAATGGCACACACGATAATTTTGCGCAAAGGGGTCGATATCTATATCTATGCTATTGTATAAAAGGCTTCTCACGTATCTGCGACGACGCTAAACATTAAAACTACTGAACCGATTTTAGTAATTCTTTTTCTTATATAAAGCTGCATGTTTAACTTAAAATCTTGCATTCTTTATTCTTTTAAAACCACTCTTAAAAGTTACTAAAATTTAAATTTATAAAGCAGCCAAAAAAACGACACATACAAATCATTGCTTCATTAAATTGTTAGACTCACAAGCAGCATAAAGCTTTATCTCTCTTTCCCTCTTCTATAGTGTTTCTCATTGTTTTTATAGCGGTGTCGAGTAGCTTTGCTCATTTATACTCTCCCATATTGAGCATTTATTAAAGAGCGCTTTAAGGAGCATACTGAAAATAACCCAGTGGTAAATGAGGTGCCTCCAACACCTGTGCACAATTCTAAATTACATTTGCTGAGGCATGGCCGCTAAACAACTGATGACATCTACCCTACACAGTAAACCGCTTTTTGCAGAGTTCTTATAAGACTTTATTTTTTTTTTTGTGCGCTGATTTATATTGCAAAATTAAGTAAATGTGTAGTGGACGGGATGTCAAAAGCAAACATACAGATAGACGGATAATGTGGAATACAGGTAAATAGAAAGGCATGTAAAAATGCAGACGAATAGTTAAAAAAAACAAATGTCCTTAAGCTGGAATAAAAACTGAAATATGAATTTACACTAAGGTGGAGCGAAAACTATGTGTTTTTTACAAATTTTATTTTGCCCGGCCGCGGTAAAGTTGAGAATGTGTGTCAAACTTATTATAAAGTGTGTGCGTATTTATTAATAGTTATTGCTAAGAAAGTATTGCTAGATGTAGTGTCAGCAAATTCGTTAGTAAAATATTTAATCTAAGATTATTAGAACAATGTATAACCCAAAACTACTTATTTTGAAACATGATTTTTAAAAAATTATAAATCTTTCAAAAACTTTTTATTCGTGTTAAATAAAATGAAAATTTTGTTTTTATATGAAACCAAAATAGATTCCTGAGGGAAAATATTATCGGGATATAATATATCAATATCTATACTATTATTTTAAAGGAGATTCACTAAATTTGAAGCCAGACAAGCTCGGTAACTGCTGAACCGACTATTTTTTGGTAATTCTTTACAGGTATTTATTCTTTAATTACAATTTGATAATTTTGATAATTTTTTGTTTATTCAATTCCTATGATAATTTCCAGTGTCATGACTTAATAAATTTTTGAAAAGTCTGTTCTTAAATTATAACAAAATTCACGTATTTTATTTGATGCTTATATTGAACACAATACAACAATACAACAGCAAACAAAGGTTTCCTCTCTTTGTCGCGAGATCTTCTCTGAATATAACACGGCAGTCACATGGCAGATTAATCAGGTAGGGTCGGCTCGCTTAGTGCCCTCACGTGTCAACGAAGAGTGGAAAATAAAAAAGTTGGAAAATAAAAAAACAGTGTAAATAAAACTATGAAATGCCCAGGAAGTTAAATTTGCAAAAAGTCAAAGAGAACAAATTTAACCAAAAATCAACTGCGAAACATGAATATAAAGAAACTCGAGATAAAGAGCTGGTTTTAACGACTAGCTCGCTTTTCTCTGCTTTCTACTTTATTCCTCTTCGAGTCGGCCCTACCTGGTTATTCTGCCATTATTGTCATACATTGTTGATTAATTTGCTTTGCAAATGTTTTGAGTGGAGTTGCCAGAATTCAGATATAAGCATAAATTATGTTTTGTAGTCTGACCAGATAACTTTTCCCGACTTGAGATTGTATTAGCCTTTGTATCTATACTATCTATCTATCTATACTATCTATGTGTCTATCTTTACTATCTACTTATCTATCTAAACCCGCCAAATGACATTCGGGGAATATGCCTGTCCAAAACCACGACTCAAAGGGTGATAGTTGGTTATTAGGTGGATAATTTATGGGGCACGGCCCATGAATTGATCTCAAATTGAGTTACAGCTCAAAATGAGGCACAGCTCTTAAATGTTCATCTGATTTCAGTAGATTAAAAAGGTTTACCTTGAGCTTTGGTTTTTCGTGCCAAATCTTGGGGAAAGCATAGTTTTGATATAAAGTTATCATAATATTGTTATTGTTATATGCTTTCGATGGACGATCAATCTAATGTAACTTATATAAACTTAAACGGGGGCAGTCATCCACCAATGCTGAAAAGACCTGATCTATCGTTGTTCTGCAGACTTGTTTTAGAAAGAGGGTTCTATGTAAGAAGCATAGAATCCTTTTACCGAGTATAAGCCAATTGGTATACTACGGCTCACGCTTCCTAGTTTTCTGAAAATTGCTTTTAATAAGCCTTAATTAGCCAACGAAATTGCATAAGTAGAATTGTGGTTCTCTCGGTATATTACCGGGAAACCAATGGTTATTTTTAACCTAGTCATGTACAATTCTAGTGACTGAAGGTGTCACAGTCAAATATAATTGTTCTAAGAACTTTTGATCTGTAGACGGGATGTTGAAGAGCCTTCTCTGGTGGAACCTTGAGCCCGGGTATTGACTGTCGTGGGCTTGGTCCTACGGGGTTTCATTCGCTCTGGTTGTGGCTAGACCAGGAAGGTCGGTGTGAGTTACACTTTAGTTGAACACGGGTTGGTAATTCCCTTAAATTACTAAGAGAAAGATGGTAGATAAACTCTCGTTTATTTCAAACCGTGAATGTTAGGAAGGTAAGCAACTACCGTATCAACTTATTGGGATTTTAAAACAAGCGACGGGAAACCTAAACAGTCAAATTATTGGGGAACCTTATGACATAGCAACAGTACCATAGTATAATGTAGGTATCGCTTCCTAGTTTTCATGACAAAGACTACCTTCTTTGATCGTGTGAGCGAAGTTGCGTGCCAAAAAATGGGTTAAATTATTGGTGTGTATACCGATAATGACCCATGGTTATTTTATAACCAAGTCATGTACAATTTTAGTGGCCGAATGTGTCACGGTCATGTATAGTCTAAAGATGGTTAAATGTTGGTGTGTGCTATGAAATTAGGGGAACCTTTCTGGTTGATCTTTTTAATTCCGGAGGGGCGTTGGCCGACGCTATATATTTGTTTCAAGCTTTGGAGCACCGTAGAATAAAGCCTTCACGGCAGTGGTCTACGTTAAACGTGTAGAGGATTTCTACCTATCTATCTATACAAAAGCGTTGTGACACTGCAAGAATGTTTGACAATCACGCGAAAGCCACTGGACCGATTTAGACGATAAAGGTACCAAACAATTTGTTATTTCAACCAAATCATGATTGGGCCAAATGACTAATTTGAAATTCAAAAGTGCTTACATTGGTTTTTTTTTGCGAAAGTGTCCCATTTCGTTTGACAACTGGTTCTTTGTTTTGTTTTAACTGGTTGATATTGATCGAGATACACGTGTATAAAATAATATTTTGTTTGACGTTTCCCTTTTTCTTAGTGTTTTCGGTATTTTTTTTACATACTCCATTGAATGCATTCCAAATAGTTTGTAATAAGTTTTAAGAATGTATCCAATCTCATTCAATTGTTTTAAATGAGTTGAATTGAAACTGAGAATTTGTATTGGAAATTAAATTACTTCATTTCTCGTTTGGCTGAATGGGCAGAAATGAGTCATTTGACTCAATGTTAACGTAGCAAAAGACTAAAATTTGATAATATAGTTTGTAATATTTGAAATTTTTTCACAGAAATTATTTTTTATGCTGTAGAACAACGTAAAAATATAATAAAATTTTTAAAAACTAAAATTGTACACAAAAAATAATAGGCGGGGGGAGAGGGTATAGCTCATGATTTTTAATGATAGAAACTGTTTATTGAATTTGCATCAAAATTAAGAAAGAGTGAGGAAAATGGAAATTAAAAAAAAAATTGCAACAAAATTAACTTTTGGTCATTTTTTAAGCACAAATTGAATATTTTAAAGGTTTTGTGAAAACAATATAAAACACTAAATTGATGAAGTAACGGTCAATATTTTCTCATTTCTCCAAATTAACTTAATTGACCTTTCAGACAAAGGAAATTTGATGAACATCGATTTGAAAATGGCCTGGATGCTTGCTCAATCGTTTTTTTCTCATTCTTATTCTAAAGTAAATGTGTTATATTGAGAAAATCTGTTCTTTTCAAGATATCACAATAATTTTGATGTCGTACTAACGGAAATTTTCAATATGCTAGATATACAAACAAAATATTTTCGAAAAATCTTTCGTTTACCGTTATTTTTATTAATTAACGACTTTTCATAAAAAATGCGTCTCACTGAGAAAATCTATAGTTTTCGAGATATAACCAAAAGTTTGATGTCATAAAATGAAAATTTTTCAAAACTTAAGAAGAATGTATTTATGTTTAGAATCTAAGTTAAAAAAAGACATTTTTGAATTACAAATTTAAAAAATGTTTTACCAATATTTTTTATGATCCTATTATGCAAGACTTATTAAAAAATCAAAATACAGAAAAAGCCAAGCAACTTTATGTCAGCATTAAAATTACTGTAAGAAGGTAATTCATATTAAATAAAGTAATTTTTTAATATTTAGACCATTTTTTAATTATTAAAAAAACTAATTTAAATATAAAACAAAATACTTTAATTTTAAGATTTAGAATTTTTCCATGGTATTTTATGTTATTATCGCAGTCGAAGCAGTGGGTATTTGCTAGTATTGAATATTTGAGACCAAAGCTTAAGTGAAAAATACCAAGTCACTATTTAAATTTTTGTGATATTTTTAAAAGATTCTATAAATTATGTTAACTTTATATGATTTAAATACAAATTCTAAATGTTTGATAGTTTAAATCATACTTGATTTTAAATACAAATTCTAGTTGTTTGATAGTTTAAAATCGTTTATTGAGCTTAAGGTCACAGTTAGAACAATTAATTGTTCTAACGAATTTTTCCAAAGAAACAACAACAACAACAACAACAAAGTTTTTTCAATATGAAAAGGAAAAAATCACTTGCTGATCTGATTGCTATTTCTACTCTGCTAAAAGCGTCATCAGAAATCTTTGTGATACCCGTGCAAGCGCGCGCTAACGCACTGCACCATCGGGGCGATGAGATTTGAAGCGTCAATTTCTCAGTTTTTCCTCCATTTCATCATGTCACATTTGTTGTTGTATTTCTGTTTTACTTTAGTTTCTTTTATTTCTATCAAGTATGATTTAAACTATCAAACATTTAGAATTTGTATTTAAATCATATAAAGTTAACATAATTAATATAGAGGTCATTTAGAAAAAACTTTAAGATTCTATAAATCTTTGATAAAATCCATTTGTATAAGAAGTAGGCGTAGTTTTCATCCAATTTAGTTCCATTTTCAATCTTGATATTTGGTTTTTGATTGAAAGCAAAAATAATGGATATCATTACGATAGCTTCAAAATTGCGATACTTGCTTTTATTGCAACTTGAAATTGAAAAGTTATTGCGGTATATACTTTTTTATACCTATATACTACTTCTCCGTATGGCCGTTAAAAACTGAATGACAAAGTTTATATAATATTTTGGTATAAGTAAAACAAAAGAGGGGATCGTGAAAGGAGAGAAGTTCAAAGTTCAAAAGCTTTGGTCTTATAAAACTACTGCTTTATCCTTACTTGTAAAAGTACTGACATATTGAAATTCGTGAGTACCCAAGAACGGTGCTTATTAGAACAACTGTCAGATCAAGTAAAGAGTTAAGCATTGAGTTGATCACAGCCTAATCACTCAAGACTACTGAAGATGATTGGGTAGCTACTTTCGAAACAGTCGGTCAAGTCTTTGTCAATCTGTATGATTAGCTTTATATAGAGTTGTTGTTGTTGCCTTCATTCGTTACTTACTTGGTCAAAGCTCTAAATTATAGCCTTGTAAAATCATCACAGGTTACAATTAATTATATTAATTTTAAAAAAATTCATAGCTGCCATCATTTTCGCTAATTATAAACAATAAAAGTTTTTCAAGATTTTTAAAATTAAATCATATAAACATCGTTTTTTGTCTGCTTTTGTTTTGATTTAAAAAAGTTTGTCCTTAAACACGTTATCAATGTAATCGTAATAGGTATTTAGAGTAGATTTATTACATATGATTCAACCCATTTCCTCAAAGTCAAAATAAATTCAAATTTTCAGGATATTTTCCATAAATTTTATTTCACTTTGGCTCCAAGATTTGTTTCGTTCGAATCCTGGCCGGGCTATGGTCCTATGCTATAACCTTTCTTTTCTTTTTTCTAATCAAAGGAACTTTAAAACACATCAATTTACGAAGAAAAGTTGAAAACGAAAAGTTTGTGGAAAGAAACGCTTAGTAACTTGATTTGACTGAGGTCAAGGCATTACACTTGCTCCACATTTAATATTCGTGTTTCTACAGTTTCTGCCACATTAAAAACATCCTACTCAAAAGTTTAATTTGATTACTGCCTTCTTCCATTCTGTGGCATCACAACGGACCAATAATTAACCAAACCTACTTTTTATAGTTCTACTATATCTATCTTACTCACCCATACGCAAAGTTCCCATAATTAATTGAACAACACCGCTAAGCAGCGTGAGCAGAAAAGCAAACTCAATCGGCTTGCCAATTGTAAATTGCACGCTGACCAGCGCCACCAGGCTCGTGGGTCCAATAATGACCTTGTTAATGGAACCAAATATTAGGTATACAAAAGCGCCAATAAAAGCGGAACAGAGCCCATAACGTGCTGGTAGACCAGCAAGCAGGGCGCACGCAATGCTCTCCGGTATGATGGTTAGACCAAGTGTGATGCCAGCAATGAAGTCGTTGACGGCCCACTCGGCATTGTAGTCACCGATCCAGTTGAGTATCTGTAGACGACCCTTTAGGAAGCGTTTCACTTTGGCAGCAGGTGAACGTGATGTTTGACGCAGCGTTACAATTTTGGTGCAGTGAACGGTGGGCGTATCATTGCTAAGCATTTGGGCCGTTTGAGCATCTTCGTTGTTGGCAGCAGTCATTGTCGGAGTTTTCAAATAATTTACTGCATAAATTAAAACAAAATAAACTATTGCTTAATTTCTCAAACGGCGCGATACGGAACGGTAAGATACTTTAGCATCTCATTCGGCCTGCGGTCACTTTGAATGTGTTATCGCAATGTTCAGCGCGCATTTGTCACAGTTTATTCGCGAATTATTTTGTCAATTACCAGCGTTGCTTTAAGTTTTATTTCTTTTATTTTTTTTTTATCTGACAACATTTATACCACATGCATTCATTCATTCATTTATTTATTGCTATCATCACAGCTACGTCTAGCTTTGCAGCTATTCGCCAATGTGTAAAATGTATCTTCTGGATAAACTATTTGCCTAAGCATTGTCTGGCTTCGTCTTCTTCTTTGTCTTCTTGTCTTTGTTGTTCTTTACCGTTGACATTTCTAATCATCTTAACTTAGGTAGCAAGTAAGTTGTCGTCAGTTTTATTTACATTTTGAATTAAATAAATTTTTATTCGCTTCTAAGTAGCTGTTGATAAATGATAAATGAGTTCAAGCTGAACAGCCTGCGTCATAGTATCATTTTAATATGCGCAGATATTTGAGCTCTTCTTACCTACTATCTTCCATGACATCATGAAATTAGTGCTGATCTTGTTTCATTTCTTTTGTTATACTTTTTTCACTTTTGCCTAAAACTGTTTGTATCTCAATCATCGATGTGCTACTGAGTTTTTTGCGTTTACTGTTGTTGTTGTCACTTAGGCGCTAATTGCATCAAGATATTGGTTGCTAACAGTTCTCGGTGATAAAATACTTAAAAAATGTCAAAATTTAAAACTGGACTGATAAATTGGATCGTTTTTGATAGTGTTTTTTTTTTTTAATTTTACTTATATACATATATATAAATAGATATTTACTTACAATTAATTAAATAAATAATTACATGCGTTACTTTTGTGTTTACTTGTAAAAGTTTCCATCAAATATGAGTGTTAAATACATAAGACGATTTCTTTTTTTGAAGTGAAAACTTCTTTAGGCTCGTTGAAGGATTTTGGTAGAGGGTAAATCTTTGGTTTGCGTCATTGTCTTTTTCCGAGTAACTCTCGTCATCAATACAGTCAGCAAAGATAACAAGATAGGAAACTTAGAAAACATAAGCAAGCAACCATCAATAAGTTCCTCTGCTGTCGCATCGTTCTTTCTCCTCCCTTTGCTCCGCTGCGAAACACTAGCTGCATTCCCGTGGCACTAGAACAGATCAAATCTCAGTAAAACAACGATAGTTTAACTTTATGTATATCAATTTTTCATAACAGTCTTGAATCAGCTGTTTTAAGAACAATAACAAAAGAAAACGACAATACCAAAACGCCCATTGAGCGGTGAAACGTCAGAATAGGAAAATGAATAGTTATTGAGGTTTGCCAAATATGTTCGTTTTGATAAAACATGCTTGAAACTTGGCAGCATTTTAAGATCAGAAATAGAGGCTGTTCAGACTTGCCTCAAATGAGGCGGCTCACTTGCCTCATTTTGACGTCTACAGGCAAAGGGAAAAGCGGGAAAATGACATGTTACGTGAGGCGAGAATTTTAAAAATTTTAAAAATTTTGCGACTCATTTTGACGTACGTCAGAGTGAAGTTTGTTGTGTTGAAATTTTTAGTTTGTTCTGGAGCGAATTAATTTTGTTTATTCATTGTTTTTCGCAATTTAATACTTTTTCAATTGTAAAAACTTGAGAATTTATTAATTCAAAAGAAAACAAACGAAAAAAAAAACAATAAACGCCAAAATGATGCAGACTCAAAGTGAGGCAATAGTTTGTGTGTGAACACCTGATAGCTAACTTATGTCAAAATGAGGCAAGTAAGTCGCCTCATTTGAGGCAAGTCTGAACAGCCTCATAGAGCTAGAAATCGAGCTGGTTTTAATTTTTGTTCTGTGAATAAAATAGAGCCGCGCTCTAGATCAACGAATACGGGAATGCAGCTATTGAATGTTACGGTTTTTTTCATGTACAGTGTTGGCCAAAGAATTAGCACACGCAGCATGTATTTTAAAAAGACTTGTTAATGTTTATTTATTAATTGTTTTATTTTAAGTTCATTATTACAGAAAAATAAAAAATTTAATGTTCTTAAAAATAAACAGTTAATTTAAGTTCGGAAGTTATTTTTAAATGTTTTTCTATTTATGTATATATAAGGCTAAATTTTTTTGTGGCCATAGAATTAGCACATTTTGAAACAAAAGCTTTCACCTGAGTTTTAATATATTTTTATATTAATATTTAGTAGGGAATCCCTTTTGGCGTATAACTGCTTCTAACCTGCGAGGCAAACTTTCAACCAAAATTTGGCAACGGCCCAGGGGAATGGAATTCCAACTTTCTTGTATGGCATTCCAAAGTTCACCCAAATTTCGTGGTTTTTTCGGTTGTACAGCTTTCTCCACATCGTTCCAAAGATTCTCAATAGGATTGAGATCAGAGGACTTTGTGCAGGCCACGGCAAAACATTGATTTGCTGATCACTAAGAAACTGCTTCACAAGCCGTGAAGTGTGCTTAGGATCGTTGTCATGCATGAATGACCATCTTAATGGTAAATTTTCCTCTGCAAACGGTTCCATGTGCCGCTCTAAAATCTGTTTATATAAATGCTGATCCATTTTAGTATCTATCTTTACAATTGGTCCTACGCCATGCCATGAAAACGCAGCCCAGACCATAACATTCCCTCCACCGTGTTTAATTGTTTTCATTGTATACCTCGGATTAAGCTGCTGTTTTGGTGGACGCCACACATGCCGCTTTCCATCAGACCCAAATCGGTTGAATTTAGACTCATCACTCCACAATATATTTTTCCAAAATGATAATGGTTTGTTTCCAAACGTTTTGGCAAAATTTAACCTAGCTTTAATATTTTTTTTTTAAACTAATGGTTTATGCTGCGCTACGTATCCTATCAATTGAGCCTCATTAAGTCTTCTACGGATGGTCCTGCTGCTAACTGCAATTTTGTGATGCTGATTGACTTTTTTCTGGATATCTGCGGATGTAATAAAGGGATTTTTCTTCGCTTCCATCGATATTAATCTGTCTTCAGCAGCACTTGTTTTTCTTGGAGGAGCCTTTCTTTTAATAGATGTGGTGGTTTTATGTTTCCGATAATGTTGGATTGCATTGTAAACAATTTTTCTAGAGCGTCCTATATCGTTTGCGATTTCATTTATAGTTTTTCCATTATTTTTCATATTTATTATAATTTTTCTTAGCTCTGCAGTGCATGACGACTTTCGACCCATCTAATTAATTTTTTTCATTAATTTTTTATTTTAAATAAAGAAATAAAACATCAACAAACCGTGTTTCGATAAAAACTTTATTGAATTTGCTTAAAATCAATTTATAAGACTATATTAAGCAACATGTGCTAATTCAATGACCAGCTAACTTGAATGATTGCTCCGATCTTCTGTTAAGAAAAAAATAATCACGTGACTTGTAACGGTTCTTTTCCATGAAATGCAAGAGTAAGAACACGTAGTTTAAAAAATAACAACAAAATTTTGCTGCATTGAATCTAGTGATATTAATATTGTGGCAGAGTAACCGATTCCATATTGTGCTAATTCTTTGTCCAGCACTGTATATGTAGAGCTAGCTGTAGGCCAAAATAAAATAAATTTAAAATTTTTGATATTTGCTTTTTGTTTGACGGGCCGTGAAGTCTCTTTTAATGCCTCCACTTGAGATCTTGCTATCAGGCAAACAAAAAAACTAGACCTCTTTCACATTGGTCAAGAATTGAATTCAATTTTCATAGTTTGTAAGGAATTCATCGCAAATCGGAAGCGACGAAAGGGAGAAAAAGTTGACGGTACCGGTGTCTCTGTACCGTCAATTTTTTGTGTTCCTTTTGTTCTTTTTTCATTTTTTTCAGATTGCTTCATTTTCTTTTTTGTGTATCGACGTGCGTTTGTTGTAATGAAAATGTGAAAGCTTTCGTCAAGTCCAAAAGAGAACGTCAAAAAAAATTTAATTCAATTCTTGACCAATGTGAAAGGAGACATAGCAAGCAAAGTGCTGGGGCCGAATAACAGCATCCGTGATCGAGAAAAATTGTACCAGATTGACAGGCACTTGTCTCGTCTTGCCCTTCGAAATTTTGCTCGATCACGGATGCTGTAATTCGGCCCCTGTTTATTTTCCGCCACCAATTCGGTTCATCCCCTCTAACGTTGCGCAACTGATGTGATACTGCTCTTCTCTGTTCGTCGTTGTAGTAGATTTGCTTGGTAATTGTTGTTGTAAATGTGTTTTAGTTCAGCTACAGATCTACATATACATTGACAGAAAAAGAGTAAATATCCTTCATGATTTCCTTATGAAGGAACGATTTGTCAGCAGATAAACATATTGATGGTTGCTTGCTGCCATAGTAGAATTAGACAAGGCAGTGATAGGGTTGAATGTTCTCTTTCTAAGTGACCATAACTGTCAAACTCATCCATTTTGATATATTTGCCAATTCTTGCTTTCATATTACATTCTCATTGGTTGCAGATTTTGTATGAAATGTCAACTTCGTTTTGACAGTTTTGGTCACCGGCTCTCTGCCCTAACACTGCCTTGTTTAATTTTGCCATGCTTGCTGCATTTGCTGAGCGCCTGGTAGCCAATATTCAAGAGCGTGTATTTGAGGTTCATGAACAACATACAATCATTTGTAGTTTTATAAATGTCGCCAGCATATTCTCTGACTGGGACCATGTTATAATAAGTAATAGGTAACATTGGCCACATTCAGAGGAGTCACCTACTGTGAATTGATCATTTAATTGCAAAGGTTTCTCACTCAAATTTAAAAAAAACAGATGCCAACTATTGACTCCGCTGAAAGCTGCCAATGTGTGTGACACATTGTATTGTTTTCTATTGTTTGAAATTGCAGCTCGTGAGAAAAGAAGTAGTTGTCAAGGCTACCTAATAATAATTTTATCATGAGTGGGACTGCATTGTCCAAAATTTTTTGTTTCTTATTTCAGCTATCAAAAGCCTATAGTATCTTTTGTAAAAATATAATGCAATTATTAATGACGCAAACAGTGAAAATAATGTTCATTAAATTCAATGAAATGTATGTAAATACAAATTTTATGTATGTGTGTATTATTATGTATTTCATGTGTATATTAATTATTTCAATAAGTTTAATTTATACATTGGTTTATGTTTTACGTTGTTTTTTAATATAAAAATTTACAATTTAAAATACAATGAAGTTATAAAAGATGAAAATAATGTGCACTAATGATGAACCGGATGTATGGATGAACCGAATAGGGGGCAGAAAATAAATTGCACTTTGCTTGCTATGTTTTCTGTTTTCCTTGTAGCAAGATCTCAAATGCAGGCATTAAAAGAGACTTCAAGACGCATAAAACAAAATATCATATAAAAAAAAAAATGTTTATTATAAAAAAAAAAAATGTTTATTATGAATTATAAAAAATTTATTTTATTTTAGCTACAGCTCTACATAAACATTGAAAGAAAAAATTAAATAACCTTTTTGAGTATTATTTTTCATTCAATAGTGCTCCCTGTATTTTATTTTTATATCAACAATATTCAATTTAAATGTAATAATATAGTTTGGTGTAATTATAAAATAAAAATGCTATCTGAATAAAAATATTTTGAAAGAAATAATCAAAGGTTAAGGGGGTAAAAATATAAAATTTTTTCCGATTGGCATGAAAATTCTTATTTAGCAGTAAGGCTGTCCGCGTCAGGATAAAGTCTTCCAGGGAATACTTATATTTTACATACATATTTTCGCTTTGGTCGGCATTCCCCTCACTGCTATACTTTTTTTTTTGTTTTTTTTAGCTAGAACGCAATATTTTTGTGTCATATACATTAGACCGTATCGTTATATATGGAAAACAAAAAGCGCAGAACGGTTATATATGAAAAACAAAAAGCGTCTCAAAAGTTAGAGGAAGTCTTGGAAACTACGTATATTTGTGCACACTTTTTAATCATAGAAAAGTCCACGGATCATTCAGCTGAAGGTCCTTATTGGTGAAATGTATGTAGATATGTTGTTTTCCATTTTATAGAGGATGGCACATGCATTTTTGTAAAATTTATGAAGGTTTTTCTATTATTAAAGTGGTGTACAGTGATTCCATTTCATACAAATGCTAAACAAAAATAGAAGGAATACACAGATCTTGTTTAAGTTTCATGCATATATTCAATACTTATCTTGGCGTCGCTGAGCTCAAATTTTATTTATACACTAGCTGATATACCCACCCGGTGATTCTCGAGAGCAATTAATATAAAGATTTTAATATACACTTCTCGATAAAACGTTTTTTCAATTTCGGAATAATGAGAAGCATGTTGAATTTTTAGCGTTTAAGTGACAAATTCCTAAATTGCTTAAGATATAATTATTTACTTTTTACGACTGCTCAAAATAATGAAAGAACAAAGTTAGTATAGGACGGGTTAAAAATACAATTTTTATGTGATTTTATTTAATGTATTGGCCACGAAAAAATTCTGCTGCTATTTTATTTGTTTGTAGCGTTATTGACTATAGCAGTATGTTGAAACTTTGAAAAATTATATACAGGTTTCTTAAAGGAGTTAAGCATTTAATTCCGTATTTTTTGTAACAGAGCTGCGTAAAGAGTAAGTTAGTGTAGACCGTCTTAAAATAGAAGATTACTTATTTTTAAAGTCTTACATACGCATTTTAAGCTGTATAAAGAATTAATATTTATGAAGTTTCTATTGCATAAAATTTTTTGGTTATAAGCCCCAAAAAATCGCTTTGATCAAAAATGTCCGTGGGCGATAAAACCCGGCACCACAAAACGTCGCTTTATCTTGGGAAATTTCAATATATGTTGATTAAAATTTTATTTTTAAACAGCGAAAAAATTCTTTAAAAATCACAAATTGAAAAAATTTATCCTCGCCCATTGCTCGGATCGATCCTCTCAATTCATAAACTATCACTTAGCCGACTTGGCCATCGCCCTCTATTTTATTTGTATATTTGCACGAAATACATTTTATTTGTATATTTGAATAAAAACTTCGCACAATTTTATAGTTTTGCAATCAGCTGTTTAGTCATATCATCGTCGACTGTAATTCAAATGATGGTTAAACCGTCAGCTGGGGGGTTAAACGTGTCGAGTGCGCATAAGATCTCAGCTTCATGTAATTAATTTAACTAGCTAACTGATGATCTTTCCACTATTATATCTTCAGATTACTATTGATTTTATTAATAGTAGTATACAAACTGTTATAAATAAAAATTTCAAGCTTTATTAAATTGATTTAATCCATATTTTTTAACTTTAAACTATTTTAAAAGTGTGTTTCTTTTTAAATAAGTATTTTTATATTCGACTAAAAAATAGATACAGTGTCGGACTTGGTCTCAATACGTTCGATCATTTCTTTGTGTATGTTTTCTAAAATGTCAATCGCATCCATAACATAGTTTTTTGTTGACAAATTAAGAACACTATTTAATAATATATGTATATATATCAAACCATACTGGACTTTAGCATATAAAGTGCTCCAAAATAACCGTTAGCTTTAATTTGAGAGAGTAAATGTATTTTCTGTTTATCTTCTTTGGATTCTGAATGACAAGTTTTATCCGTCACTGCATATAGCAGAGTTTTTTTTTTTTTTAAACAGGTCTAGATGACCGGCCTATATTTTAATTTTCATTATATTAATTTGTCTTCAAAACGTCAACTTTCTAAGTGTTCAAAATGTCGAAAGAAGTTAAACCATTTTGTGTATTTTGTTCAAAAAAATCTGGAAGCTTAATAATATTAACTCCGATTACTTTGGAGAATTTTTAAAATATATTGGAGATTCGCGAAAACTATAAATTATGTATGAATGATGCTAAATTGCCAAATAAAATAAATAATGTTTGAAAGTATCCCTCGCGTTACCTGCGAAACATAGAAAAAATATTCAATCTGAAACGGCATCTGTATCAAGGTTAATAACAAATGATTTGTAATTAATTCGATTAAAAAAAAAGGAATTCACAATGTAAATAAATTAATTGTAATTCTGTTAAAGTTTAATTATGTCAAATATACTGGCACTTTTAATGTATTCACATGACCTTGAAAATAATAAATTGTTTTCTTTTTGTCATTTGCAATACAATGAGAATTACAAAGAGATGGGTAAGTCTGTTAAGTAATGAGTGCGCATGCGTTCCTACCTTGTATTAAAGGAATAGCATAGAAAAAGAAGCAAAATTAAAAATGAATTATATCAAATAACTATTTTTTTAGATTGCAAGAGGATGCAGGACAAACACAGTAAAAAATGAACAGTAAATTGTACTGATACGAACGGTAAACTGTCGATTGAAAACGAGCAAAACGATGAGAATTGTAAATTCTACCGTTAAGAAATTGTTACCTACTGTAAACCTTGTTGAGCAACAGTCTCACGGTAGCTCTACCGCAGAAAATGTTTAATAACAATTTTTACAGTACGTGTACAGCAAAACTTGGCTAACAAATTTGCTGTAGCTACACTATAGAAATTGTTAGATAACAATTTAATTTATTTAATTTAATTTTTTTGGATTTACTGTAAAACTTGTTAAGTTACAATTCTACAGCAGTATTACCGCAAAATTTGTTGAGTAACAATTTCTACAGTGTTTCTACTGTAATACTAACAAGAAGACATACATTTTTTTTTATTCGTTTCAAAAAAAATTTGGTTGGATACCAGTTTTATATCATACCTAACGCTCCCATCTCCTTTTTCGCCAAAAACAGGACAAATTGACAATATTTTTAAGATTTTACAGGATTTACAGGACGTCTCGCAAAAAAAAACAGGACGCAATTTAAAGTCGAAAAATTATTATTACTTGTATGTTCAAAGAATTAAAATAAGCATTTTCATTGATAAAATTATCAAATTTATTATTTAATATAAGAATTGTAGGATAAGCTTCAAATTAATATTAAGTTTTTGTAATATGTAATTTTGTTTAAACAAAAATAAAATTCAATCTTATATAAATATTAAATTATTTTTAATACACCAAAAACATAACAAAAATAAAATAAAATCCAAATTAGTCGTTCCAAATCCAAATTAGTCAGGTACTAGTTTGCACTTTGAGCAGAACACCTCACTATCAATATTTTTTTTTCAGGAATGAATATTTTTTTAAGATGATTGCTTAACACACATTTTCGCTTCGACATTTCGACAAGTTTAAGAAAAAATTTGCACAGAAACTTTTAACAAGTACGTAAAAGAAGTAAAAGTGTACTAAAGGAAAACTTTGACATATTACTAAAAATAGTATGAATAATAAACAAAGTCGACTATATTGCAAGCATGGGAGAAAATAAAAAACAGGACAAAATAATAAAAAGCAGGATTTTGAGCCCGTTACACAGAACGCAGGACATTGCCCGAAAAAACAGGACTGTCCTGCGAAATACAGGGCGGATGGGAGTGTTAATCATACTCCATAATACACTTTTGCTATTTATTTATTTTAAAATTTTTTAGAACATATTTTAAATTATGTGGAAAAACATGTTCGATGAAAAAAATTAGCTGCTAACTTGAACTGTTCGAAAAGTTAAAAGTTACTGTCACAATTGTTAAGTTACAATTTTTGCTCGGTAATTTAAAATAAAAAATAGTAACTGTGCAACAACAATTGTATTGACGGTAAAGTGACCGTAAATATCGTTTGATTTTACCGACGAGATTTTTTGTGTGAAGCGCTTAAAATCTGAAAGATTCAGGTCCGAGCAACCAAAGTGTTCATGTGGATAGAAACACTTGTAGCCAAGGAGCTAAGGATACCATTACAGGTGTGCAAGCCGTTAAAAATGGATCAACTGCAATTTATATTGAAGCAAGTGAACAACCTGTAGCCACAAATAATTCAATGAACGAAGATGATAGCTCCACTGAGGAAACAGGTCCTTTATGCATTTTTTGTAAATAAAAACGCAAAACCAACCGTGGTCGCGAACAAACCTTACACAGTAGAGAAAACTATTAATTTGATAAAGAGCGGAGCTATGGACATAAATGATGAATTATTAACTAAAATCGAAAACCTATGTGCAAATGAGTCTGTCATCAATATTATCATCAATCATCAATAGACTCAAGCGAAGGAGACAATTAATGAAAAAGAGTTTAAGAATTATGTTAAGGACTAAAAATATTTAATAAAGCTCGGAACATTTATATATAACAGTTTTTATGCTATTAATAATGAAAGGTAAAACACTGTGAAAACTTGAACTGTTGGTTGTTCGATAATTAATGTCGTTTTTTCATATTTTCAAGAATTTATTAACAAACATTTATCAATGATGTATTGACCATTTAGTTGGATGACCTTTTGCCATCTTTCGGTGCAACTCATTTTTAACAGCTTGATCGGAATCAAAAGATTTACCATTCAAATGGTTTTGAAGTTAGCGAAACAAATGGTAATCTGATGGTGCTAAGTCAGGACTCTAAGGACGATGTGACATCAGTTCCCAATTGAGCTCTGTCAATTTTTGACGGATTATCAAAGAACTAATATCAAAGAACTATAGGCAGCCCTCGCCATAAAAATTACATAATTTCTTCTGAGCATGCACCATTTTTTTGCCCTTTCGGAAGTAAAACAATAAAATATGCCAATAATGCTCTCTTTGATTTGCCATTTTCAACTTAATTTTTAACTAAGTTTTTACTAACGACGCTAAGTTTTTAAAAGAAGATTGTCTAAAGTCTAACCTTTAAAATTAAATATCAATGAAATAAAAAACCGAACATGAAATAAACATTTCACGCCATCTATAAGAAAAAACGACATTTATTATCGAACAACCAATATCTTTTAATAATGTTATTGATTTGTTAACAATAAACTATGTTCTTTATTTTAAAATACGTTAATGATGGATGCAAATGACATTTTAGAAAAAATACATTTTAGAAATCGTGATTTCAGAAATTCTTTTACCTCCACATTTTTTTACGGGTTCATAAGGGTAGCTGGCGATTAATACCGAATTTTCTATGCAGCTGACTTTTAATTTTTCAAACTTTACTATTCAAACAGTAACTCCACAAATTTTCAAGACTACAGAAATTCTTTTTTTTTAATTATTTTTCCTCATAGTTAACATTTTTTCACGGCCAGCTCCAGTAAGACGTTGGCAGCTGATGCTTGTTTTGATTATTTATTATACTTAAACAAACAATTTATATAAAAATTAATGTTTCAGAAAACCTTGAAAAAGTTGCAACGCTGCCTCTCGGACTATTATGAGAAATATTTAAAATTATATATATGTATATTAGGGCGGGTCAAATTCTGGCTCAGCGAAATTCGTAAAATACATGTAATTTCGAGACTTTTTCTCCACTACAGCATATACAAATTCTGAAAAAGAGCTGTGCGGACTTTCGTAAATAGATTCATACACATACATTCATACATTCATATTTTATAATTGAGAACAAAATCTATTTACGAAAGTCCGCACAGCTTTTTTTCAGAATTTGTATATGCTGTAGTGGAGAAAAAGTCTTGAAATTACATGTATTTTACGAATTTTGCTGAGCCAGACCACCAAAAAATTCGTCCATACAAATTGACCCGCCCTAATGTATATATAAAAATAAATGTATAAAGTAGTGCGTAGTGGGGCTTTTGCAATGCGATTTGAACGAACGGTTCCCTTGCCGCAAAAACTTTTTTCACTTAAAAGGCACATCAAATAATATTATGTAAAATGGTTGTCGAAATATATTTGATGTAGAATGGGATCTTCTACAGATTTCAGCAGTCTTAAAATTACATCTGCACCTAAACCAATTTGACGATCATAATTGTCACTTGAACCAGAATATGGTATACAATTCAACAAATAACCGCCAGAAGACCACAAAAACCAAATTTTGTACCCAAAACGAATTGGTTTGTTCCGAATATTCATTTTGCATGACTGACGACCAAACTATGGGACCATTTGTTCATCGATCGATAGGAGTTCACTCCATACACCAAATTGTAAATATTTTTTGTTGGCAAGGTCAAACAACGAACGAACCTAATTAACAATACCTCTTTTAAAATTCAAGTAATAAGACGAAATAATGTTCTTTAACTTTGACAGCTTGTCATTGACATCAAGGGTTTCACTTTTGTTAAAATTAAGAAATCTCTTGAATTTAATCTCTTGCGTTTATTCTCTTTGAATTTATTCCTTGACATAGTTTGCTTGACAATTGAATTTTCAAGGCAAGAATCTTTTGACCAGTAGTCATCAATGGATGTCAATGTTTTAAATCCTGACAAAATCAATATTCCAAAAAAATTTAAAAAATTTACTGCATTATTCTGTATCACGAACATGCACACCAACGATGAGAAAGACACGAGAAGCAATACAATTTTGTATGGAAGAAAATATTGCTTCTCATGTCTTTCTCATCGTTGGTGTGCATGTTCGTGATACAGAATAATGCAGTTAATTTTATCCTTAAGTTCACCTAATTAAAAACAATAATTGCGGATTTTTGTTGAGCATAAGTGTTTGATTGTATGATAATAAAATCAAACATTTCCTTATCAAAGAATTTTTCAAACAAGCCCATTTATTTTATCTTTATTTCATATTTATACAAAACCATTTATTTTATCATGCAGCTTTTTTGAATGATTACCAACGGTTCAGTATTAGGTTTAAGTTGAAAATCGAACTGCTCGTTGGTGTTACATTTTTTGTCCATTTTGGTTTCCCAAAAGAGTCCGACGGTTTGTAGGTTGGCCTTCTTGGCTTCGGTGATGGTGGTCCACTGGAAGATATTGACGGATTTTGCAATTCCAACTCTTCAAGCTCTTCATCATTTGCGTTCATTATTTCAAATGTTCCTGCAAGTTCCCAAGTAGAAGGTTCCTGAAAATTATAGTGCTAAAATGGCAATATATAATACAAATAACTCAAGTTACCATGTCATTTATGGAGATAAAGTCTTCATCAATCATTTCTTCATCTGTGACAAAACGAACAAAGTCTGGAGGTAACACAGTTACAGACTCAGTTGGGTTTTCAAGCTCTTCGTCGCTTTCTAACATTCTTTCAATTTCTTTCATAGTGAGCACACGTCGATAAGCCACTTTTCAATAATTCACTTCACTTGTAATATTTAAACAGAAGAGATACTTACAACGCAGCAAATATCATGCAACTGTTTGTATAAATTCAAAATACATTTACACAATTGGAAAAAAAGCGTAGTCTACTTGTAAAAAAAATTCAAAGCAAAACAAATCACTACACAGTACAAAAGATGCGTTGGAAACGTTAAGCATCTTGCATTTACCGTTATCTGGTTTGCTTGCAAGTATTGTTTATAAAAACACTTGTCATAATTAGAAAAAATACTATAATAACATAAATATTATATTTTTTTTATAATAACATAAATACTTTACTATAATAACATAAATATTATATTTTTTTTACGGTGAATGAAAATCTAGACTATATATTAAATAATGGAATCATTAAGTTTTATTAAATGAATGCATAAAGCTTTGTAATTTAGCGATAAAAACGAGTAAATTCAATGTTCGCAAGTACAAACAGCGGCCGAAAATGGGTTAATGGAGAGTTAGCTAACGTATATGAAATACGATGAGGGCGACTTGACTTAGAGAAAGTGGCTAAAATACATTTCTCGATATTGAGATAAACTCTATTTTTGTACACTAGTTTTGAACGGTTTCAATGTCAGACTGCATAAAAAAAATCAAATTTTAACCATTTGAGGACTTTAGAATGGAAAGCTTGTTTGGCCAAATTATATTTATAATAAAAAACTGGCTTCAAAAATATTATATCGTTGAAATGTTAGATTTTTGAACACATATCTGGTCGAAAAAGAGTACTCTGCGCAGCATAACTCTCAGATAATATTCTCTATATTGACAAACACTTTAAACAGCCGTTAAATTTTCGATACTTATTTGACGGTATATACAATAGAAATATGCACTCATATTGCCAAGAAAATTTTTGGAATTTTTAAAAATGCAAAACCTAAATAAACTAACAGTAACACACATACACGCACACATCTATACATGATGAAATGCATTGCCGCGGCACTTGGACAATTAAAACGAAACCAAAGCCACTGTGATCAACAGAAGGCGTATATACCAAACTCCCTCTCTCACTCTAACACACACATATACACACGCAAACAGTCACATATTGATGCCCAATAAAGAACGCCTAAAAGCATATCAGTTGAATTTAATTGATATTTCCTATTAGATGAAAAGAGTCTCGAAACGTTCGCAACTTGCAGCATGTTGTTTCAAAAACTGCAGCGCCACAAATGCTGGCGATTTATAAGAAAAATTGATGTAGTTACTTTATTAGGAAGCGTATACTAGAGAGCTATTGCGTGTATTTGTGTGTATTGTGTGCATATCATGAGTGCTGCAAGGATTCATGACGATTGCATTCGCCCGTTTGCAACTTCATAAAATTTTCATTTTATTGATTGCTTCATCGTGTTGCATGAATAGATGATGCGTGGTTCATGCTGCTTGCTTGCTAAAACGGGCTACGCGAATAGCCCGAATGAATGTTAAGATGAATGGTTGACTGAGCAGATGGACGGATGGATGGTTTGCTGGCTAGTGAAATGTTTGTTTGCTTGCATTTGTATGCACTGACATGTGTTGCATGTTATGCCACTGCTTGATGTTGCCCTATTTTAAATAATATTTTATTTTTGTTAAAGCGAACAGTGGAACATTCTGGTTTTTCTGATGATTATGTGGTCGTTAAATTTGAGTAAGATATATACTTTTTTTTTTTAAATAATTGTAATTAAATGGTTTAGCAATCTTTCTGGCAGGATTTTTGATTTTTATTGTCTATTTTCAAAAATTTTTCTGTACAACAAGTCTATATTATTTTCATTTCCTGTTTTTTCCACAAATTTTTTTCAACAGTCTATTGCAGCTCAAAAGTCATTTTAGCAGTTTGGCTTGGTTTTCATATAATGAAATAGCAATTATTTTTAAGTATATGCACTATATTTTTATTTATCTTACCGGAATTTTTATTATTCATTTTGAAAAATTTTTCTTTTATTGTTATAAGATGAGTTTATTTCGATGAATTTTATCAACTCTGCTTGGCTAAGACCGAAGCACCGATGTCGCACTGTGCACATACACACACATATGGTCTTCTTTAGTGTGTTCAGATCTTGTTGCTTTCTCGCAAGCTGCTGTGTTAAGCATAAATTTTAAGGTAAGTTTACTTTGAAATTTATTTTAATAGTGTTTGCATTGTCGTCCCAGGCTGAAATTTTGAGAGAACTTAGATAAACTATCATTAATTAATATATATGGTTTCCAAAATTTTTAAAATTTACTTTCTTCAAAATATTTTTTTTTTAACTTTTATGCAAAAATAAATAACGTTTGAAATTTGAAACCTAAGAAACTTTGCAGTTTTGTTATACAAAATAAGCCTGTTGAAAATATCTTGTATATGAATCTAAAATCGTTGCTCTATCTCAAACTTAACTGAAGATACGATCAATTGAAAAACAGTCCACAAGAAAAAAAAATCCGATTTTTTCAATTTTTGAGTACCCGTAACTCAGTTACCGCTCGAAAAAAATAAAAACTACAAAATGATTTTCTAAATTGTAGCCAATACTACGTGTATACAAAGTTTAAACAAAATCGGAGAGGGCCAGGTTGAGAATTTAATTTTTTTATCGAAGAGCAATGGTATCACTCTAAAGCTGTATTTTGGGAATGATTTTTTAGTCGAAAATGATAAGCATTACAAACAAACTTTATAGGAAAACAAAACAACACTTCTATAAGGAGAAAGCGTGTGAGCTTATAAAATTTTTTTTTGTCATTATTTTATTTTCGAATTAAGCTGTATTTTATTAAATTCTGAAAATGCATTGAAAATTCTGAAAAATTCAATAATTTTTTTTTGCAAATTTGTTTTATGAAAATTTGATTCAGAAAAAAAGGCTTAAAAATCACATAATTCTTATACCTTTTTCTAAGCATTTTTTTTATATATGAAATGTTTTTCTTGAGTTGATTTTTTCGATTAAAAAAATATTCTGAAGAAAATTTATCTATTAAAATAAAATAACGCTTTTTGAATATTTAGGTTACATGCTAATTTGAAAAAACTTTTTTATATCAACAATTGGCTTTTTTAATAATAATTATGAAACATAGGAAATGTAAATCAAAGGTCCTGCCAGACGGACTGACAGATAATTCAATTACGAACATTAAAAAATTCTGTTCTGTTAACTCAAATTCTACGACGAGACAATCAGTTTGGGTGGAACAGTAGACAACAGTCCCACTGTGCAGCGCTCGACTACTGTATATCGGCTTCATAGCCAATCGATCGGAATTCTGATATCTTGTTGTTGCTATTGACCTATTGATGGAAATATTCATGAAATTCAGACAACGCAAATGTAAGAGCAAAAATATTGAGTCAACTGTTGCTGCAGCAATCAATAAAAGATATGTTGTTGTGTTCTTGGAGGAGTTTCTTGTTACTGAATTTTATGCCTGGATGCTGCAAAATATATCAGTTTATAAATGATACATGCCTCAAATTGCTGCATCATAAATATGAATACAAAAAAAAAATTAATCTATGCAGTCATTTTTTATTTTGTATATTATGGTGATACAAAAAAATTTTTTCGCAAATCCACCGAGGCCGACCGGAAATGGGATGGTTGTATCAAAATAGAAACACTAAAAAAATTTTTTAATTTTTTGATGGTGCTACCAGCAGTTTTCTGCTTTAGATGGAGACAATCTACGAAAAAGCATTAAAGTTCAACCCCCGTCAGGAACGAAGTTCCTTACGATTTTTTTTCAACTCCGAAATTATTTCGAAATAAAATCTGTACAGTTTTTTTTTTATTGTTTTTATTTTATATAATTTTTTCAAGGCAAATAATAAAAATGAACCATCAACTCGAAAATTTTAATGTAATATTTAAGGATAAAAGATTTATTTATTGAAAGTTAAGATGTAACATTATCATGAGAGATAAAAATAGGCAGTTACCGTTGCTAGCGATCTTTTTTTCATGACGAAAAAAGGCATTGAGCTTTGAACATTCATTATGTTCCTCGTATGGAGCTTGAATTGATCGAAAAATTAGATTAAAAACAGGATTAACGTAAGAGTATAAAAAAATTTTGTAGAGTTTCCCCTAGTGTCGAAAAAACTTTTTGAAATTCTTACATCAGTTTCGAAAACAGCTACCAGCGCATCTAAAAAGAGTACAAAAACACATTTTTAGGATCCACCCTAGTGTCAAAAAACTTTTTGAAATTCTTACATTAGGTTTGAATCCAGCTACTCCTTAATATTGCCAGCACATATAAATTCAAGGAGTATAAAAAACACATTTTCAGTGTCCACCCTAGTTTCAAAAAACTTTTTTTAATTCTAACATCAGATTAAATTGTATTACTCATATTTGCTGCAGTATAAATATCTTGAAACTTAGTTGCAATAATGATTCTCAAATATAATGTAAGGGAGGCTTTCTTCAAAGGCTGAGGTATCCTCAGCCGCTCCAGGATCAAACAAAATACCCTCGAACTTTCGCCAAATAAATAAAAAGACTAGGTGTTTCGATGCCTCGATTAAAATAGTTTGCTTTATTAGTAATCAAGTAGCTTAAAATTAGAATTTGTATATTTCAATTTCAATATGTAAAAATCCATTTATTACGTCTTTTTATTACAATACACAATAATTCAATAATAATAATACGCTGGTTCGTAGAGTTTTTGTTGCTTGTATCGTGCGGACGAGTGCTGCTTCGGCCCGTACTGGTGTCGGGTCGGTTCGGGTTCGGTTTCGGTGAGATGCGAAGAAGTATAATTCTTGGCGTGAAGCGGCGGTAAGTAAGAGGCGGTGACGGCTGGGCCTAGGCAAGACCCGACTGCGAAACTTTGGTATGATTTTATTATTCTAAATTCTATTTACGCATTTTACGATCTAGAGTGGCATGAATTATCCTATTATATAAATATCAAGATCTGTGCTCGAATAGATGAACGACCGACTATAGCCGACGTAGTAATTCAACCGAGCACTTCAGACAAATAAACGACCGACCGAAGCCGATATCGTAATCTGCTTTAGCACTACGATGAATAAACGACCGACTAAAGCCGATGTAGTAATCCGAACGATCACTTCTGAACAATCGACCGACTAAAGATGATGTAGTAATTCAACTGAGCACTTCAGACGAATAAACGACCAACCGAAGCCGATGTAGTAATCCGCTTTAGCACTGTGATGAACAAACGACCGACTACAGACGATGTGGTAATTCAACCGAGCACTTCAGACGAATAAACGACCGACCGAAGCCGATGTAGTAATCCGCTTTAGCACTGCGATGAACAAACGACCGACTAAAGCCGATGTAGTAATCCGCTTAAGCACTACGATGAACAAACGACCGACTAAAGCCGATGTAGTAATCCGAACTATCACCTTCGGATAATCGACCGAACTATAGCCGATGTAGCAATCCAACCGAGCACTTCAGACGAATAAACGACCGACTGAAGACGATTTAGTAATTCGCTTTAGCACTACGATGAACAAACAACCGATGTTGTATTCCGCACAAATAAACTTAAAATACGTATAATACATAAATGCTTAAAAACTAAATGTATTAGTAACAAACACACTTTCGATAGCTCGTCGGTAAACAACTACTTGTTAAATCGTAACAAATGTCAGACGGTACAAAGCACTACGCTTCCGAGCCGTGCCGAAGTCAGCCAAACAGCGCACTCTTAAATACCTTCGATTGAAAACCTCTTGTGAATTATAGCGCCACTCATCATGTGGATGTTAAACTCGCCTGTTTTGTTTGTCGCTACAGTGTGGCTGTTGTCTGCTTTGGGTGTACAGCGTTTGTGCGATTATCGTGTGGCCGTTGATGTGTTTGTGTGGTTGTCATATGCCTTAATGCATTGGCTGTATGATGATGTGTTTGTGTGGTTGTCATAGGCCTTAATGTATTGCATAGTGAGGAATAGTAAGTGGGGTGCAACCATTGTACGGGGCACCCTTACAATGATGGCTGCCACGCACGGTAGAAGTGAAACCTTCAGAAAAATGTAGAAATTTTAAGTACAAAGACTTTTTCATAAAACATCGTAACCTAAGAATGTGATAAGGCGACTTGAAAATCAAATGTTTGAGTTTCCATGCAAATATCTTCGCTGTTTTTAAAAATATATATAATTGAAATAATCTCTTTTATTCAGGAGTCCAATTAAGAGACATAACAAAAAGATATCTTCATTGTGCACTAAATTTGAGTACCCTTGTGTCAATATTATTCGAGATGCAGTGTTTTTTAATATTGACACGCCCCTTTGTCGAATAATACCCACTTTTTATATGGGCACCTCCGTGTTCAATGTTTCTATCTATTGACAAAAAATTACGGCAATCGGGAAAGTGCTCTAGTTATCGATGTTCTTACATTAAAAGAAAATTTAACTTATTTATTTGTTTTTTTGTGCCATTTTTCGTTTCATCCAGTTTCAAATAACAACGGTGTTAAAGAAGTTTCACTTTGATAACAATTGTGTTGAACTAAATAATCTACTTCATGTAAATGTCAGAAACAGAGATACACAGAGAGAGAGAGAGAGGGCTAGTTTGTAGTCTGGTCAAAAAATTTAAAAAATATCAAATGAACAGAAAATTATTTTAAAAAAATTAGATTTAAAAAGATATACAAAAAATGTTTTTCTTGTTCGAGCTGGGTCTTGAAACCTTGTTCCCGAAAGCTTACTTGCATTTGTAACGATGCAAAATAAGCGAAACTTTGTTAACTGCTGTAGACTATTGGATAAAGTGTCGGATCAGCACTTGAGAGGACAAAGTTTCAAAACTAAATTTTTATTGCTTTTTTTTTCTTACGTGTATTCTCAAGAAGTGCTTCTAGCAGGCCTCTTAAGAGTCGCGAGAGAGGAAAGCCTAGAAAATTTCATCGTTTTATATAAAATAGTTAATAGGCATCGATATACAGTCACACAGATAAATATACGTACCCCCCTCAAAATCTCATTTCTGACCAAAGTTTAAACTTCCTTAAAAAAAAAATTACAGGAATATTTTTTGCAAAAAACTTGAATAAGAGGTAGTGGAAAATAGTTGGCTGTAAGTCATTTACTCTTTAAATTTATATAACATCATTTTTTGCAACACAGAAATGAATACATACGAGAGTTTCATTTAACTGTTATTTAAAGAGAAAGAGATCGCATGATGAATGTATATTTTTTTTATTGGACAGTTATGACTTCTAGTCTTATATTAACCACTTTCTGATCAAGTGCTAACTAGGTTTTTTGCAAATGGGTCCAAAAGTTAAGGAAATATGTTTTGACGTGCGTGAACTAATTATTAAGCATAAAAAAATGGAAAATCTTTACGGGAAATCGCAAATATAGTTGGACGTCCAAAGTCGATTGTGCAAACAGTGATTGAAAATTATAATGAAAACAAATCACTGAAAAACAAACCCAGATGCGGTCACCATCCAAAAATTGACACACGTGTAAAAAGACATATAATAACTTAAATCCGAAAAAAATAGAAAAAAAACAGCATAGACATAGCTAAAGATATGGAAAATGCCGAAATTGTTATTGTACACCTGGAAACAATGCGAAGTGTATTAAGGAAAAGTGGATTTCATAGCCGCGAAAAACCGTTTATTAGTGCTAATAATATGAAAAAACGTATTAACTTTGCAAAGCTGAATTTTGATGTAGATGAAACGTTTTGGAAGAACGTTGTGTTCAGCGATGAGAGCAAATTCAAGCTATTCGGATGTGATTGTGCAAGCAGAAGGTATGGCGCAAAAAAGTACGAGGCGCTCCTTCCGAAAAATTTAATTGCGACAATAAAGCATGGAGGAGGATCGGTATTGGGATGGGGTTGCATGTTAGCAACTGGGGTAGGAAACTTAGTGTTTATTGACATAACCATGGATCGATTCGTATATTTGAACCTACTCCAACAAAGTTTAATGGAATTGGTGCATAAAATTGGTCTTACGGAAAGCTGATACTTCCAACAAGACAACGACACCAAGCACACAGCGGTTGTTGTTAAGGAATGGTTGCTGTAAAATGTACCAAAGCAGCTTCATTCTCCTCCCCAGTCGCCGGACTTGAACCCCATCGAAAATTTGTGGGATGAGTTGAACCGCCATGTTCGAAAAAGGACAATAAAAAACAAACATGATCTTAAAAATGCACTTATGAAAGAATGGTCGAAAATTACAATGCAAACAACAACAAAACTAGTATTTTCGATGAAAAACAGATTGAGCGCAGTTTTAGGGAGCAATGGCGGACCAACAAAATACTAAATTTTTCTTTATTTTTGTTTCCATTAATCATTTTGTAAGAAGTATGTATACTTTTCTGTGTTGCGAAAAATGAAAATCTGTGTTGTTTTTTTTTAATAAATCGTTTGTTTCTGAAATCTTTACTTATCGTTTTAATTTATTTTAAGTACAGATTTATCCTATATAATTTTTTTGTAAGGAAAGCTTATGCTTTGGTCAGAAAAAAGTTTTTGAGGGGGGGTACGCATATATATCTGTGTGACTGTACGTGCGGATGGGCTACAAAATCCATATGATGGCCTGCTGGTAGCGCTTCAAAGCCCTGCTTTCGTCTACTGGGTAGTTTTTAGTCTGCTCTACTTGCTACTCTCTACTCTGCTCACTACCCGCAAGCTGCGTAAAGGAGCTTTGGAAAAAAGTGTCGTTAAACAACAAAATTACTTAAACGAGGCGAAAAAAGCTTCGCTCAAATAAATAATATTTAACAATATTTCATAACATACATCCAATATTTCGGACATAAGTTTTTTCCCTCTACCAAATTTATTATGCCAAGGTTTAAGTACTAAGAGTTATTAAAAGTTCGACTCTTTGATAGAAGCCAACCAAAATGATACGTTACGTGACAGTAAAAAGAAGTGCTTCTTGTCTGCATAAATATAAACGAAAAAATTTGCGAAGTGTGCACGAGTTTTTTTAATTAAAGCTTTTTTTTAATACAATCTTGAATAATTTTGCTTTATATTCCTTATTATTTTGTTGAAAAATATTTTTTAATTATTTTTATACAAACCATAATATGATACTCTCGTGATATACGTTCCGTGACAGATTTTTTCCATTCAAAGAAGTATTTATATTTTATAGTTTTTTATACGAGACTTGATTAAATCTTCTTATAAAATTCCAACTTTCGATAAAATTTTTAACTATTGCCACCATTCTTCTACTTTTGCTGCCATTCATCACGCAAATTTTAAGTCACATTTAATTTTTCAGCCGTGGCAGAACTTTTGGCGGAAATGCCCATATATAGTAGAAAAATCTTTCGTGCGTACGTTTGTTAACTTTTGATCGACTTAACTAATTGAGGCTATATTTGCACAATATATTTTTTGTTTATCATATTGTGTAAGACTTTGTAATGATGCGACAGATAGAACGCAAGAGGTTACTGTAGCACAAAATGACAAAAAACAGCAAAAAAACTTCTAAACCGTAAGGCCGTGTTCATAGTGAAATTTTTTTCGCTGATCTGAGCTGAACTGAAACTCAAAAACGCGTTGGGGCAAAAGAGATGCATTACTTGCGTTCTCTATTGCTGCAATGTGTTCTTCGGCTCGGCTCAGTAAAAAGTATTCACTATGAACGCAGCCTAAGAGATACAACATAAGAAATTCTTTGACATATTTTAAAATTTTTAGATTTTCTGAATACAACGCATATTGTATGAAAAAGCATTATTTAGAAAAGTGAGTTACAAAAATGCGCATTATTTTGGCATCGAAACTATTTAGAAATCTTACAACTTAAAGACATACTTTTGTTAAAAGTAATTTATTTTCAAATTAAAAATGAGAAAGAATGATTTGTTATTTCTAGTTTCCATTTTTCAATTAACCCTCCGTTACAAACGCAGGGTGAATTACACCCAAAAGTTATGAAATATGGAAAAAAATTAATTGATAGGTTAATGGTGCAAACATTTCATGAAATTTAATCCCTTTCTATATATTTTGCTATATTTAAAAACAAAATTTAGTACTTTTTTTTAAACTAAATTATAAAAATTACTCATTTTAAAAAGTGTCTGGGTGTCTTACAGCCACGTTCGTAATTGAGGAACAAGAATTTCGGGTGGTTTACACCCCCGTTAGTAATCATGTTATATTATTAACTATATAAGTGTGATTTGTTTCTCAAGTAAAATAAAGAAGGTTTTAAATAAAGAACCTCTCCTGAGCAACACAGGAAATTCAAATTAAAGATTTAAACCTTGGCTCGACTTAAACAGCTTCGACGATTTCATATCGTTATTTAAATAATTAGAAAAAATTATGTTGATTGAAATTTTTAGATTGCGGACGTGTTTGTGCTTGCAAGATCTCATTTCATCTTTCTCAACACTGCGAATTTAGATTATCCCAGTGCAAATGGTCGAATTTCTTGTAATGTTAACGGAACATTCAATATTGTTCTATTATATTTGACTAGCCATTTGACAAAAAATTTGAACATGGGAACAAGGTTTTTGTCATAATATGCAATTATTGCATCATTCAATTACTTTTGTAATGGTTCAATTAGCCATGGCTTAACAAGTGTAACAAAGGAATCTGTTTAATGGGACTTGTGTAAATGTGATTATGCACAATATGGCAATGCATGGCAATGCTCAGATAAAAACAGAAATGCATCTCTGACTATATAGATAAGCTTAGAAGTTCTATTTAATTTTGATTTCAGCGTATTATTTTATGCATTTGACGATTTGGCAAAACAAATGAGAAATTGTATAATTCTCTGACCAAGAATTCCTTTGATTATTTTATTTTGACTATGTGACTAAGTTTTGCATAATCACATTTATTCTATGTGCTTGCCGCTTATTTACGATGCTTGCGCTGCTGTGCCATGAAAGGCTAATGTTTCAATTATAACGAATAATTAGAGGTCATTATTTTAAAAAAATTTTCATTGTAAAAAAAAAATTTTTTAGATATTTTTTTTTCATACATCCTTTAGCTTTTCAAATTGGCCCTCTCGAAGAACTTGGCAAATAATTTGACCTCGGAATGTGAAATTATTCAAACCATTATGATATTTGTCTCTTTTGTAGTTCTCTAATTAACGTTATTTTGATATATTTTTATTAAAATTTATGTTTAATAGAATAATAAAATATACGAAATTAATAAAAGCAGAACGTTCTTTTTTACAAATTAATGAATTAAAATTTATGGGTGGATTATACCCAGGTTAGTAATGACGTAGCTCTGAATAGCATTAGTAACGGAGGGTTAAATACTTACCTCCTTTATTTTCCTGAATATTAAAAAAAAAATTGGAAAATATTAGCACTTACATACCTCACTATTTCTATTTTTTAAAATTTTTTTCTTCAGAAAACATCTCAAGTATTAAACTGAATCTCAAAAATAGAGCAGAAGTTGCTTGTGTTGTTAAGACGTAAAAAAATAAAATATTAGTTCTTTTACGCTCTTTAATATGACACCATACTTTTTAGCGAAAATTACTTTAGTTTAACGGTAAAATCTTAAAAATTTTCCTATTGTCAAAACATCAAGGAATCGAAATAATATCGAAAAATCTCTTTTAAAACTGATTGAAAAATCACTGCAATTATTTGTAAATAGATCACGCTTTATAGCGGGTTTTTTCAATTCTGACTTAAATTTAGAATTTTTTACAAAATAAGTATATTTTTTCTACTTTCCACGCTATTTTAGAGTATTGTCGCTCAGAGAGCCCTAAAAACGCTCAAGCAGTGATATTTTTTGCTTTTGGAGCGGTTTTTACGCTTGACCATAAAAAAACCTTTGCTTCAACGTCATATAATTTCGTAGAATTTATTCGAACAAGTGAACAATTATATAAAAATAAAACATTAGAAAACAGTAGATTGGTCACAGCTTAATTGCTCAAGCCTTCTGAAGATGGAAAGAGTAGCGCCTTCTTATGTCTGATTGACTCTATACAGTGTTATTGTTGTTGTTGCCTTCTTCAAAATTTACTTGAGAGACTTCACGCATTTCTAATGTTTTTTATAAGCAAAGACAAGATTGAAAGAGATAATTTTAGATGTAGGATAAAGGTTTTACTCATTTTTTGCGAGAAATATTTTGAATTTGGTTCTCTGAAATAAAACTATATTAAAGGTAATTTATTTTTGTAAGTGTCACTAATCAGTTACTCTGCGATATTTATTTAATTAGAAATAAAAATAAGTTATTGGTGGATATTTTTCGAATAGATAAAAGCTTTAAGAACACTTCATATAGTAATACTACCACGTTAAGGAAAATAAATAATTATAATTTTATGTTAATATAGGAGCATCTTAAGGGTCACGGACGCTACATTCATACGAAGACATAAGCAAACAAAAATTGTTCAGAAGCTCCTCTAAGTAATTACTGAGATGCATTTCTATTTCATTTATTAAGTCAAAATGTAAAGCTAAGGCGACTATTCGATATAAATATATTACGCAAAGTGTAGCGATTCAGACTCTACGATTTTTACTCTCTATCTGTTGTACGATATGCACGTTGACTGTTGAATACATTTACAATTTTGGCAACGCTAATGCCATTCCAGCTTTACATTTCCATTGAAAAGTTTGACATTTTTTAGTTTATACGTACACAGCACGCTTAAAGGAAAGATAGGTCTGTAGAAACGGCCCTAACCTCCTTGGTAGGCTCTACAGAAAATTATTTTTTTGATAAGGAGTACACAATGGTAGCTTTTCTGGATATTGAAGGTGCCTTGAACAATGTTCTTCCGGGAGTAATCATTGGCGCACTCATGAAACTTCGGGTGAATGAGTCACTCTCTGTACTGATAAAGAACCTGTTGGCCATCAGAGTCGCCAGTGCATCTCTAGGTGACTCAAAAGCCAGGATATTTGTGAGTAGAGGCACTCTTCAGGGGGGGTGTTCTATCACTTCTATTATGGAAGTTTGTAGTCAATGAACTTCTGAAGAAAATAGAAAAGGTAGGTTGCAAGGTGATTGCCTATGTGCATGATCTAGCTATTGCTGCACAGGGAAAGTTTCCTAATATCTCTCGGAGCTGCTTGGGTCAGCGCTCTCCGATCTCAATACTTGGGCCAAAAGTTGTGGGCTGGGTGTAAATTCCCAAAAAAACCGAATTGGTCCTTTTTACGAGGAAATAAAAAATTCCGCGCATAATTCCTCAACGTCTGGATGGCACTCTGCTAAACTTCGTGGAAGAGGCAAAATACTTAGGAGTTATTTTGGATAGAAAGTTAAGCTAGAAACCGAAAATTCTTGAGCGAACTGGGAAAGCCAATGTTGCTTTATATTCCTGTAAGAAAGCTACAGGTAAAACTTTGAGGCTTACCCCGAATATTGCACGTTGGATTAATATAACTATAGTGAGGCCAATATTGCTATATGGTGTATGTGTGTGGTGGACAGCACTAAAAACACAGTCTAATTGCAAATTGTTAGGAAAAGTACAAATAACTGTGACCGTATGTGTTAGCGGAGTGCTTAGGTTAACTTCATCGGAAGCGTTAAATGCATTTCTTTGCTTAACACCCCTTGATATTATGGGAAAAAGGATGGCGCAGGAAACAGCCATCCGCCTAAGAACAACTTCGTAGTGGACTAACACTCATACAGGTCATTCCTCCATTATCGATTTTGTAAGAGCAGTTCCTAGCAACATCGATTACACTATTGCCACTCCCTCATTCGAGAACGGCTTTCACACAGTTATCCCAACCAGAGTAGAATGGAACGGGTTACTGTCGCTAAACCAAGTTGGCGCGAATATTTTAACTGACGGCTCAAAACTGACAGCAAAGTCGGGGGAGGCGTCTTTTCAACGGATCTGAAAATCAGAAACTCATTTAGACAGCTAGATCATTGCAGCGCCTTCCAGGCTAAAATAATGGCTATTTAGAGAGCTGTGGAATGACTGAGATGAGTGAGATATCAACTAAAGATATCTACATTTTTACGTACAAACAGCAGCGATTAAACCCTTTGCAGGTGTGTTTCGAACATCACCAACAGCCCTTAAATGTCGCTCGTCTCTTAGTGAGATGGCCGATAAGTTCGACATTCATCTAATCTAAGTACCAGGGCATAGGGACATTCCTGGAAATTATAGAGCGGATGAGCTCGCTAGGGAAGGCACATCGGTAATACTGCTGCCTGACATGGAAGCATTAGGCATGCCACTTGCATCTTGCGAGCTGGCTTTAAGGCAACATGCCACAGAAATGGCTTATTTCAGGTGAAAGCATACATCTCTAATACAGCTAGACAAATGTGGGCTAGTTTTATTGAAAAACGAACGACGAAGCTCAATCAATTGGCGAGGGAAGATCTTTTCATTCTGATAGGCACTATAACAGGACACTGTCTTATAGGTAGGCATGCCCTTAGAATGGGGGGGGTTCATGCTTATTACTTCTGCAGGAGTTGCAGGGATGAGGAAGAGGAGGAGTTCGTATCCCGTTTTAGCCCATAGAAGGCATAAGCATCTAGGTGGCCTCTTTTTTGATGATCTCAGGGATCTTGAGGAGGTAGACGTTAAGATTTTTATTATTAGTTCAGAGCATAGTAGTAAGATATAAGGAATCGCTGTCGTTGAACAGAAACGAAGTATTTTTTTTTAATATAGTCATTTCACACAAACACAGACACATTCAAACAGGGGCACATTCGTGTTTATTGTAAAGAAAGGTGTAAACTGTTATTCTCAAACGCATCTTTATTATTATATTTTTATTGTATTTCCACTCCACCCTTGAGGTATACAATTTGGTGCAATACCGATTTTTTGGGTGTTCGATTCCCCTATATGCCTGTTTCACCCGTAAACAAAGAAACATATTAGTAAAATTTAACAAAAGATGATGAAAAATCATTTAAGTTTAAAGCGCATGAAGTTATATAATATGTAATAATTTAAAATAATGAAAGTTTTTTCAAAATGGCCTTGTTATTTATTTTGTTGATTTCATATGATTTTAATACAAATTCTAAATGATTTATAGTTTAAATCATAATTGATTTTATATATAAGTTCTAGTTGTTTGATATTTTAAAATCGTTTTTTGAGCTTTAGGTCAAAGGTAGAACAATTAATTGTTCTAACGAATATTTCCAAAGAAACAACAACAACAACAACGTTTTTTCAATATGAAAAGGAAAAAATCACTAGCTGATTTTATTGCAATTTCGGACCTGCTAAAGGCGATTACCACAGAGGCGATGAGACTTTAAGTGTCAATTTCTCAGTTTTTCTCCCATTTCATATTTTCACATTTGTTGTAGTATTTTTGCTTTACTTTAGTCTTTATGCTTATGTTATTTTTATGGAGTCGAACAGCCTGTTGGAAGTCTTCCACTAACATTATTTTATTTATTTATTATTTTATTTACATTATTTTGTGAGCTATCTCATTCTTTATTTTGGGCTTTATTCGACACACTTAATATTTTGCTCTGAATTTTGAAACTTTCTTGAATTTTATCTCTTAAGTCATTCGAGACCAACATTTTATTTTTGCTTATTTGGACTAAGGAGGCCCAAATACGTTTAATAAAAATAAGAAAAAAGGTCTGTTAGTGCAGACTTCCAGCAGGCAATTAATTGTTCTAACTTTGAACAATTAATTGTTCTAACTTTGACCTTGAGCTCAATAAACGATTTTAAACTATCAAACAACTAGAATTTGTATTTAAAATCAAGTATGATTTAACTATCACACATTTAGAATTTGTATTTAAATCATATTAAGTCAACATAATAAGAAAAAAATATATACGCGTGGGCCGTAAACTGCATGGTGATATTTGTAATATAATAAAAAAGGGCGCCCTGAAAATGCATGTCGCCTTTAGAAATTGAATGCGCCCTTGGCTTGGTATTTAAGATTTGACATAAGCTCAATCGGGAAATGGCGCGAAATATGCTGGCTAAATATACAAAATTTTCTTATATTTCTGATAAGAAATATATTAATTTCTTATTGAAATTCACTTTTCACCAATCACTTTTATATAAATAACAATATTTCTTTTGAGAATTTGTTCTAATTTGAATACATTTACTTGTGAAATGAAATCAGCTTATTGTGAAGATTCTGCTGACTTTCACAATTTTTCACTATACAGGGCATTTGTAATATTTTCTTTTTTATTTAAAGACTATAATTTAATAATTTAGAGCGATGACAGTCACTCTTAAATACAAATTTTTTATTAATTTTGCAGTAGTTGGCGAATGCAGTAGTTCGATTTACGATGTGTCAAAAAATACTTGCTCAAAATCAGAGATGTACTTCCTCACACAATCACTGTGTGTGAGGTAGGGATGTGCAACCGCCAGCAAAAGTCGACTTCGACTTTTTCAACCGTTGAAAAAGTAAAAGTCGACTAATCGACTTTTTTAACCTTTAGAAGTCGACTTTTCAAATTTTTTCGACTTTTTTAAAAATATTTTTGCAGAGCAGTTAAGAAGCAAACGATTCAATATGAAAAATGTGTTTTACTGTTAAAATATTAACAAACACAAAATACTTCAGTAAATAAATAAAATAAAAAAAAAATATTGCAATTTTAGTTCTTTTATAGATAATCAGACTTCTTAAGAATAATTTTTCCCTGGTAATCGGAAAAAGGAGAGTTCATTTTCAAGATAAAGTTTAAGAACATTTTGGAAATTTTTAATGCTAATTTCTTCAATCAACCGTCAATATTTATGAAAGTAAAAAAAATGTGATGTCTCTATCTGCTATCTTTAAAATGTAAGCTACCTTTTCCGATTTCTGAGGAAAATTCATTCATAATTGATCTGAATATCAAGCCCTAACCACCGAATTAACGTAAGCGTTATCAACCAAATTTTACAATAGAAGCATTTTCCTTGTTTTTTTTTTTTTGCATAAGCGGTACATGTGAATTTTATTTTTGTGTTCGATATAGCTTTAGAAAAGTTTAAGTAGAGATGTGAAATTTTTGGAGTTGACGACTTTGTTTACAAATAAGCGGATTTTTATTAAGTTTTCGATCAACAGCTGGGCGAGGCAGATAAGGGCGCAGCAGAGTGGGCATCTCATCAATTTCATCAATTGTAGAGTTCATTTTTGTCTTAACCACCTCAAACAAGAAACATAATATGCCACTGTTATCGGATTCTTGATTATTAGATCTCGATGCCGCTATCACATTTTCTTAGTTTGAAATTCTTGCTTGTCTCATCTCGGCATTCACAAGATCGCCTAAATGGAGTGGGGAGTTTAATTTTGTAGTAATTATTTATGTACTGCTACTTACCAAGATGAAAGATTGCTTGAGAGCACTCACGGATATTTTGAAATGCGTGCTTTTTTAACCTAGGATCTAGAAGTGTTAAAGAAATCTATGGTTTTACCAATTCAATATTGTAATTTTTTTTTGTGATTTCAATGGAAAGCACTCATCTTAAATTCTTGCCAACTTGACTAAAAGCAGAAAATTGCTCTGTTGTCTATAATAAAATATTAATCCATTTGAGCGTAGTTTGAATATTGTGAATATAAATTTGTTTTAACATCCCTATTCTGGCAAAGTAACAATTGTTACCCAGTATTCTTGGTATTTCTATGTGTTTGTTGCAATGGATTTTTTTCAAAACAAAATCTGAAGCTCAAAAATAATAAATTTAAAAAAAAATTGTCACCTGCTTTTCAAATAGTGACATTTTCATTAACATTTTGTTACGCGTTTAACGTAATCAGATGATACGCAATTACAGTCTCATTTAAAAAAAAAATAAACAAAAATCTTAAGAATTTAATAAAATAAGCGGTGACTTAAGATTGAATACAGAAATAATTGTAGTTTGGCTTTGATCGAAGCAAATAAAAGTTTACTTTTAATATAATTTTCATTCGACTACTTACATATTTCGATTGCTCAGTAACCAATTTGTTTGAGTCGCTTTGTGCAGCTGCTTTGAAAAGTCAAAATATATTTAGACAACGTAAATTGCTTTTGGAAAATATGAAATTTATTTTTATTTATTGCATACTAACCCTTTTTTGTACCTAAGTGGCAAGAGTAGTTTACAATTCAACAATTACATTCCCGTATTCCTTACTAGACTCCAATTAGTTTAAGTTTAGCTTAAGGCCCCTGTAGCCATAGCTTTAAAATATTTTCATCTAAAAATTTATAATTTTCATTTCAAAAATAAATAATAATAATAGTAATAATATTTTTATTTAATGAATTTTGTGATTGTTCGCTAATTTTATTTAATGAAATTTGTAATTGTTCGCTAATTTTATCGTGCTGGGACGGAAGCTAACCACCTGGAAAATAAGTTTACAGAAAGGGAACGCTTTCCATATGAGACATCAACAGCAAATAATTTGGACATTATAGCAACGTCTTTGTTATTGTTTTGTTTGTCGTAGATAGCGTGTTTCTAGTGCACCTACCTAAAAATTGTGCCATGATACGTACTTAAAACGTTTTGATATACGTGCGCTTATTGTGTTGTTTACAGTGCCTTTTAAATTATATTTCAGCAAAAAATAGAGTTAACACGTGAACATTTTCTTGCAATTATTTCTTCTTCCTTGGGCATTATTTCCACCAGCATACATATCAGTGAGTAAATAGTTGAAAAAAAATTTGTTCACGTTAGAATTCACATAATTTGACAATCGCTCAAAAAAAAAAGGCTTGTTTCGATTGGTGCAAAGAAACGGTGAAGAAATACAGTTGCGGAGTTTCACAAGACATTTATAAAATCGCGACTGTTGGCTAATCATGAATAGCTATATGCGTATGAGCCTAAAAGTCAGCACCAGTCTACTGGGTCTTTCAAAATGAACCAAATCTAATAAAAATTGTTCGAATTGCAAAGCAAATAATACCCTGTTTCTTCCAAAAAGTTTGTCATATGTCCTCGATAACCATTGAGACACATAGACCGGTCAATGCGGATTGGTACACAGCCATTTTTTTGGAACAAGTGCTCCGTGAAATAAGGAAAACAAAAAGCGCCGAAAAATAATTCTCCATCAAGACAATACAAGCTTTAAGGCTTTAACATCAAAGCAATGGTACACATTCCCGACTTGGCAACCAATGACTTCTTTTTGAATTTTTTCGCGCACATCAAGGACAAACTGCGTGGACAACGAATTTCGACGCCAGAGGAAGCTATTGATGCATTCAAAAACTATCACGCATGCAAAACTGTACTAATCATATATCTGAATGTGTCCGTTATATATGTAGTAACCCTTTTACTAAAGGGTGATTTTTGTTCTATTTGTTTTTTCAAAGAACATTTTTTTGACAAAAAAACGCGTGATTCGTTACATCTGGCAAAGCCAAAAATGCTCAGTAACGTTTGCCTTTTCACCATAAATAGACTAACAAAGAAAGAACGCTTGCAAATAATTGCATTTTATTGTCAAAATTCATGCTCTGTGAGAAGTGAGTGAGAAACATTTTTATCGAAATATCGTCTTCAGCGACGAAGCTCATTTTTTGCTCAATGGGTACGTCAAGACACAAAAATTGCCGAATTTGGTCTGAAGAGTAGCCAGAGGCAGTTAAAAAGCTGAAAATGCACTGTTTGGTGCAGTTTGAAGGCCGGAGGTATCATTTGACAGTAGTTTTTCAAAAATAATGAAAATCGCAACGTTACAGTCAATGAAGCAAGGAACCTTACGAAAGAATTGAAGAAAGAAATTGTTTCAACAAGATTGCCACATGGTACGCGATACCATGAACCTATTGAGAGGCGATATTGGTGAGTTATTAATCTCAAGATTATGCGATTTAACCCCACTAGACTATTTTTTGTACGCCGTAAAGTTTCTCGTGTAGAGGGGCGACAAGCCAGCCACAATTGCCGCCCCTGGAAGAAAACATTACAGCTGTATTGATGAGATAACGGCCGAAATGCTAGCAAAAATATGCCAAAATTTAAGCTTACCACCTTAGGCTGCCCGCATAGTAAGCGCCGAAGCAGGCAGGCAGGCAGACAGGTGCGAGAAAACTATGTGAACAAGCGAGAAAAACGTTATTTTTATCTCATTTTTTCGCAGGGCCTGCCTGCCTGCCTGCCTGCTTCGGCGCTTACTCTGCGGGCAGCCTTAGGCGTAGCCACTAGCAACATTTACATAAAATGATCTTTAAAAAGCAAATGGCAGGCATTGATGTATCGCTCTAAGAAAATATTTAATTAACTTTAGTAAATTTTATGTTTTGTTCATGCAAAAAAAATCTAAAAAGGATGCGATTTTTAAGCGCTTGAGCGAAATGTGTACTTAGCGGAATTAAATAGTGTTTTTACTTTTTAAGAAGTATTCTTTGGTTTATTTATAAAAAATCAAAGTATGGTGACGTATGCTTCATTTCGGACGCAAAAAATTATTTGTCTCTCATTATAGAAAATATGGTGACCCTCAAGTTTAATAAAACTTTAACAAATTTAAAACAAAATTCAACAGTTTTAAGCTAAACTAATGATTGAATAACTATTATTTTTATATATCGTCGGAGTGGTGGGCCCGTAACAGGAAAACCTCGTTGTGTGTCAACTCAATCTACACCATAGTAGGGCAGCATCAGTAATGATGATGCGTTGCATGGAGGAGGATGGAATTGACATAGCAATGCTTCAGGAACCTTGGATTTTTCACAATAGAATTAAAGGTCTCTCAGAGCGAAAGGCCACGCTGTACCAACCAGTAACAGATGGCAGACGACGGACTTGTATCTTGGTGAGACATGGTATACTAGCGGTACATATGCCACACCTATGTTCCCCGGATCTCACCGTTGTGAGAATTGGGGATGGTGCAGGTGCTTGTATGGTAGCTTCAGCGTATCTTCCCTACGACTCTCCAGACCAACCACCTTCAAAAGAGGTGGAGAATCTGGTAAAGTACTGTGAGGGAAGGAACATTGGAGTGATGATAGGATGTGATGCTAACGCGCACAATACTGCGTGGGGTAGCACCAACAACAACGACAGAGGAGAGCAATTGCTTGAGTTTGTGGAGAGATACAATCTGTTGGTAGCAAATAGAGGAGCACAACCGACTTTCGTTGATGCGAGGCGAGCGGAAGTCATTGATGTAACTCTCATCTGCAGGAAGATTCTGAACAGAATAAAAAATTGGAGGGTCGTGAATAGGCTAACCATGTCGGACCACAGATCCATACAGTTTGAATTCAAGTACGGAATCCGACGCCAGCGGAATAGCAGGAATGTCAGGATTCCCAAGAATACAGATCCTGTGAAATATAAGGCGAAGTTGAGGGAAACACTGACCCAAAAAGCAATAAAAGTACCAGGGAATACGGTGGAAGTAGAAAGTCATGTCAAACACTTTAGCTCAGTCATGGTCGAAGCCTACGAGGTGGCATGCCCAATACTTTCAGTAGACGATGGTGATCCAACGCCATGGTGGTGCACGGAACTCGAATCTCTGAAGAAGAAGGTTAGGAAGGCCTTCAATCAGCACATGAGAGGGGGAACCCCAGAAACATGGGCAAATTACAAGGCACGGAAAAGGGAACTGAAGTATCTCATACGACAACGGAAAAGGCAGTCGTGGAGAGACTTCTGTTCTGGGATGGAAACTATATCAGAAGCATGTAGGCTTCAGAAAATGGTTTCAAAAGACCCATTCTCCAAAGTGGGACTGATCCGAAAGAAGGATGGAACCATGGCAGAGAACCTAGAGGAGTCCATGGAAGTTCTGATGGAGGTGCATTTTCCTGGAAGTTTTAAGTCTGATGACCCGTGGACACCCTTGAAGAAAGGAATGCACAGGGTTGACAGGCTGGAAGCCGAAAGGATGATCACTATGGACGGGGTGAGGAGTGCTATACGCTCATTTGCTCCGTACAAAACATCAGCGATGGACGGTATATTCCCTGCTATGATGCAATGGGGGGAAGATCTCATTGCACCTAGGCTGTGGGGTATATTCGATATTTGCCTAGCGACTGGGTATGTTCCGAGAGTCTGGAGAGAGGCGAAAGTTGTCTTTCTTCCGATGCCCGGAAAAAAAGATTATGCGGAACCGAAGTCGTTCAGACCGATCAGCCTAACATCTTTTCTCTTGAAAACGATGGAAAGAGTGATGGTTGACTGTCTTGAGAGCACCTCGCTGATGCAAAATCCTCTGAGTAGATGCCAACATGCATATAGAGCAGGTAGGTCTACGGAGAGTGCTCTTCACGAATTGGTAAGAGTGACTGAAAAGGAGGTATTTTCAGGAGGCATTGCGATGGCCTCATTTATGGACATCGAGGGTGCTTTCGACAAAATATGCTTTGGAAGGCTGCGGCAAGCCCTGACAGAATGCAATGTAAGCCCAATGATAGCAAATTGGGTGGACAATATGCTCAAACACAGGGATGTCAAAATGCAGAATGGTAGAACTGGAACTGAACTGAACTGGAACGAGCATGTAGAAGATAGGATTCAAAGAGCCAAGAGGGTTCTGTTCCAGTGCAGACGCTTTTGTGGTCTCAAATGGGGGCTAAACCCAGAGGCTATGAAATGGGTTTACACTATGATGGTTAGACCTGTCATCACGTATGCTTCGGTGATTTGGTGGACAAAAGTCAGCCAGAAAACCATTAAGAAGAGACTGGACAGAGTCCAACGGCTGGCGTGTGTTGGAATAACAGGTGCAATGCGCACCACTCCAACAAGCGCAATGGAGGTTCTGTTAGGTATGCTGCCGTTGGATTTAGAAATAAAGAAAACAGCGGCGCTGTCAGCCCTCAGGATGTTGCGAAATGCTACGTGGCATGGGGCAACGGCCCTGCATGGTCATATTCGCATCCTTGATATTGTACAGAGAGATGTCAGGGAGGCGTTTATGCCTATGGACGGAAGGCAGAGAGTAAAAATAACAGAAAAATGTTATAAAACTCTTACAACGGATGGAGCCGTTTGTGAAGAAATCGCTGGTAGCGATATCAGTATATTCACAGACGGCTCTCTGATGAATGGCCGGGCCGGGGCAGGCGTGTACTCAAAAGAGTTAAGCCTATCCTGTGTACTGAGGTTGGGGAGGTTTGTGTCTGTATACCAGGCAGAAATGCTTGGCGTAGTGCATGCGCTGGACCACCTGATAGATGGCCGGATCAGTGGCAAGAAAATTGTCATCGCTCTCGACAATCAGTCTGTGATTAGGTGTATGCAACGGACAGACATCACTTCCAGGTTGGCCATAGAATGTCTTACAAAACTCAATAGGTGCGCCCAGACGAATGAGCTCACACTTATGTGGGTGAGAGGACACTCTGGCATAGAACAGAATGAAGAAGCTGATTCTTTAGCAAGAGCAGGATCAGCAGAAGAATTCTGTGGACCAGAATCACGTATCGCCATAGGCGACAATATGGTGGCAGGCCTTATTAAACAATGGACGGACTCGGAACACAGTAAAAGGTGGGAAGAAGCTGTTAATTGCAGGCAATCAAAGGCGGCCGTGAAGTGGTCTCGTAGTGAGGCAGCAAAAGTTATCCGATACAATCGAAGGACTTTAAGCTGGCTTACTGCACTGGTCACAGGACACGGTCCCTTCATGTACCATCTCGGAAAGATGACTCTGACCGAGGACGATGCGTGTAGGTTATGCCTAGAGGAGCCGGAAACAGCAGCAAACATTCTGTGCCAGTGTCCGGTGCTGGCAAGCATAAGATTGACCACTCTGGGACGCCCATTTATTGGCGAAACCGAGATTGGTCAACTAACCTATAAGGATATGCTTGAGGTGACAAAGGATGCTTACACAAGGAGCATGCTCACGTACGAGTACTCCAAGCAGTAGTACCCTTTGTCCAATGGGGGACGAAAAGGGACCCACTGTGGTCTGCTTAGGCAAATCCCCAACTTATTATATATATATCGTCGGAAAAAATATACATGTTTTAAAATCTACGACAATTGTTTTATTTTTTTCATATACAAATTTTTTTAAAACTGCTTACAACAACTTGTTAAAATGGCGAAAACTGTGTTTAAATTTACACGAGACGTTAATAAACTTGAAAAAATGTATATAAAAATATATCAAGACAATTGTCGTAATTTTTTAGACATGCATATTTTTTTACAATTTTGTTCGAAATAATTCTCTTATACAAATATATAATAGAATATATCCTTGTGGACAAGATTTGTCTTTGGCATACTCCTGTACATAAAATTAGTTTGTTTTTATAACTTCAAGCCGAAATTCTATTATCTGCAGAAATATTCACTATGCAATACCGAAAGAAGTTTAATTTGCAAACTTTTAGAGAACTTCTAAATTAAATTCAGGTACTATTTTACTATTTTTTACGCCCTAAAAAAATCTTTTTCAAAGAGACTTATTGTGATATTTTTCAACGAACAAGAAATTTTTATAAAATGTTTAAACTCTCTGAGACTAAGTTTAAGGCTAAAATTTAAACCTTTTTTTAAGAGGGTCAAAAACGATCCAACAAAAAGACTGTTTAAGGGTTAAAATATTCAGCAATAACATTCACTATAGAAATTCACTTCAGGTCTGTGAACACAACAACAAAGTCAAAATCATATAAAAAGTAGTTTTTTAGCTCTTTATGCAAAGAGATTTGATAGACTTAGATTTAACTTAAAATCTTTATTAAAAATTCCTCTAACGTAAACTTGGCACGTATAATTTTCCTCTTTTCTTTTGTTTTCTCTACCCAGATCGATTGATCGAAGCTTGAAACTATTTTAGCTGTTGGATTGTGTAACAAGCCATCCAAGCGGCACGTTAAACACTTTTTCAAGTTTTTCCATACAATATAAAAAAAACAACGTACCTGCTGTTGCTAATGCGCAGTGCAAAAAAAAGTTTAAGCAGAAAGTTCTTAAAAAAAAGTTACGAACTTTTGCTTAGTACGCAATAAATTCACAAAACATTTCATTGACATCGAAAACAAATGTGAAAAAGTAGACATGTTCAAATAGCAAGCATATTACAAGCGCACGCATACGCGTTTATTTTTTACCTTCATTCATTAATTTTTTTTCTTTTGTTAACTTTCTTTTGCTTTTATGCTATTTTAATATGTCAAAAGTTGGCCTGTAAATTAATTTAGAATTTAAAAAAAAAATTGTTAAATAAATAACACACTCACATATATGTTTATATTTGTATAAGATATACATAATATATCCCCTCCTGAAGACACGCCAGCATGTCACACTATAACAGAAAAAAGTCAGCCTGTGTTAATGTATGTTAAAAGTTCTCAAATTCATTAAGAAAAGTATGCAAATAATTATGTTAATGAGCAAGAATTTTCGGGCAAGTAAGAAAAGAAAATTTGATAAAAGTAATTTGCTGATGCAAAAAACTGAATGCTAAAGAAAGTTTTTGACAGGCCGTGTGGATGTAGAATGGTAAAAAATTTTAAAAAATCGTTGTCTTTAAATCCAATTTTTAATGCCTTATATTCAGTTGCTTATCAACTTCAATGTTTATCATTCATTATCTTGATTATCATTCAACTTGACATTCTTTAACCTAGGAGCAGGAATAAGTACATATTTGAACTTCTTACATTTGTTAGTGTAAAACAATAGCAATAACAAAGAAAGTCGAGTTTTTTTCATTTATTTTTGTTTAATTACTAACAAAGCTGTAATTATTAAATTAACTGAATTATTCACAAATGAGATTTACATTTTTAATGCCACATTGACAGTGCTAATAACAACAGATATTTAAAATAGAAACATTCAAAGAAAAAAAAAATATAAACAAAACAAACACGTTAAATTTTTAATAAAACATAAAATAATATATAATCCACAAGAAAGGCGATCCCACCATTTGTGCCAAGTCTTTGGCTACAACGCTTTTGTCCACTACAAAGCCGTCTTTAACAGCCAAATAAAGAATCACCTATACTCCACCATGTCTGAATTTGGTACTCCTGTAAAACTTATCCGCTTTTGCAGGACAACACTGAGCAACACCAGCAAGTCAGTTAACATCAGAAAGGACCTCTCTCTCCCTATCATTTTTTACCAAACTAGGTTTCGGACATTATACTTCCTTATCGTGCGACTTTTTCAACGAAATAATAGAGAAGATCATCCGAGCTGCTGATCTCAGACGTAGTTGCACAATATTTTTCAAGAGTGTTATGTTGCTTGCATATGTTGATGTAATCGATAGCATTGGGCATAATACGCGCTAAGTCAGTGCAGCATTCTCAAGATTAGAAAGAGAGACAAGTCAAATGGGTCTGGCAGTGAATGCAGACAGGACGAAATATTTGGTGTCAACAAACAAACAGTCCCAGCGGCTTAGAATTCACGTTGCAGTTGACAATACCTCTTTCGAGGTTGTGAAGGGCTTCCTCCATCTGCACGCAGAGAAAAGACATGGTTGAGACATTATTAATGCAATAATAATTTTTTTACTAAAATTATTGTATTATTTCTGCAAACACACATTTTTATTTTATTTATTTCTTTTTTTATTGATTCATGTGTAATTAAAAAGCCACAAAGGCCAATAAAGCAAATTACAAGCAGATAAAACGAGTAAGAAACTTAAAATCTATATAAATAAAAATCAAATGTCGTTCGTTGGTAATTGCATCAGTTGAGAACGGCTGAACCGATTTGGATAATTTTTTTTTTAAATGTTCGTAATAGTCCAACTTAGGTTTTTACAGAAAGAAAAATTGACCACGCCCACTTTGCGCCCACTTTTTTTGATTTATCTAAAATCGGAAAACGGCTGGACCGATTTGGATAATTTTTTTTTTAATGTTCATAGTAATCCAATTTAATTTTGTCGGAAAGAAAAATTAACCACGCGCACTTTTGCGCCCACTTTTTTCAATTTATCTAAAATCGGAAAACGGCTGGACCGATTTGGATAATTTTTTTTTTCAAATGTTCGTAGTAATCCAATTTAAGTGTTTACTGAAAGAAAAATTGACCACGCCCACTTTTGCGCCCACTGTTTTGATATCTATATATATAAAATTAAGTAGCAAAACTTCCTGTTCTCATACTCCTCCTAGACGGCTTGCCCGATTTCAATGAAATTTTCAGGGTGGAGGGTGCACATAAGAAATTGCATGTGTGTATCTTTGCAGGTTTTGTACCACACCCCCTTTTGTCGCCCACAAATCAATAAAAATGCTGTATTTAAGACGGTTTTGGTCGTATGAAATTAAAATTTGGTAAATAAGTTCGTATGATAACTATAATTAACTTTGAAAAAATGGGCGTGGTCACAATTCATCTACGCCTACTTTAAAGAAAATATCAAAATACTTCGAAACCATTGGTCCGATTGAGCTCAAATTTTGTAAGTACGCTTTGCTTTGAGTACGAGATGGTTTAAGGGGCAATGCCACACCCCCTTTTACCTCTCACATATAAATAAAAAATTGTTGTTATCGAATAGCTTTAGTTAGAGTTATGGGTCGCACAGCTTAGAAATTCGGTATTCGACCACAATTTAGACGTACCGTTTCTGTGATGAAATTTTATGGGAGTGGACAAGGGGGAGGGGCACCTCCGATACAACCCAAATTTGTGATATCGAATAGCTTTGAAGTTATAGGAATTCATCATTGGAATTCAGTTTTTGACCTCAATTTACACATGCAGTTTCAATGGTTTTATTTTATGGGCGTTGGACAGGGAGACGTGACATCTCCCTTACAACCCAAATTTGCGATATCGTATTGCTTTGAAGTTTTAGGTTGACAGCGTAAGAATTCGGTATTCTACCTAAATTTATACATGCATTTTCAATACTTACATTTTGTCGTCGTAGGGCAAAGGGGAGTGGCACTTCCCATACAACCCAACTTGGTGCTATCAAATAGTTTTAGAGTTATAAGTCGTACAACGCCGAAATTCAGTATTCGACCTCAATATACACATGCAGTTTTTTGATTCAATCTATGTTCATTCGTAAGAGGGGCGTGGCACCTCCCATTTAACGTAAATTTGCAATATTGAATATCAGCGTCAGAATTCAGTATTCGGCCCCAATTTATACATGCAGTTTCATTAATTACATTTTATGGGCGTACGACAAGGGGGCGTGAAACCTCCTATTTAACCCAAATTAGAGATATCAAATAGCATTGGGGTTATAGGTCTTACAGCTTTGGAATTCAGTATTGGACCTCAATGTACACATGCAGTTTCATTGATTACATTTTATGAGCGTTGATCAAGGGGGAGTGGCACCTCCCATACAACGAAAATTTGTGATATCGAATAGCTTTGTAGTTCAAGGTCGCACAGCGTCGGAACTCAGTATTCGACCAAAATTTACGCTTGCAGATTTACTGATAAAATTTTTTAGAGTTTGTCGGGGGGGCGTGACACCTCCAATTTAACCCAAATTTGCGATATCGAATAGATTTGGAGTTATGGGTAACTCAGCCTCAAAATTCAGTATTCGACCTCAATGTACTCATGCAGTTTCATTGCTAAAATTTTATGGGCGTAGGGAAAAGGAGTGTGGCACCTCCCATACAATCAAAATTTGTGCTATCGAATAGTTTTGGAGTTATATGTCGCACAGTTTTGGAATTCGGTATTCGACCTCCATGTAGACATCCAGTTTAATTGATTACATTCTATTAGCGGTGATGAAGAGAGAGTGGCACTTCCTATACAACCCAAATTTGTTATATCGAATTGCTTTGTGGATATAGGTCGCACAGTCTCAGAATTCAGTATTTGACCTCAATTTAGACATGCTGTTTAACTGATAACATTTTATGGGCGTTTGAATAGGGAGAGTGGCAGCAACGCGCCGGGTTTCAGCTAGTTAGTAATGAAAAATTAATAACATTACGTATAATTGAAATTTGAATATATATAATGAAATTTTTGTATAATCGATTCACTCACTAAGCCCTCAACAATAAATATTATTAAAGCCGGAAAAATATAGTAGTAGAAGTAGTAACTAGCCCATAGTATCTAGTGATAGTTATAAGTAAAGAAAAGGAAAACCAAAGTCCATTTTATGTAAGCGCTAAAAAGTTTAATTTAAATGCATTAGGCGATAAGGAAAAAGATTTGAGACTTGGATGCGGTTTATTCCAGATTCCAGCAGTACGTATTAGAAATGATCGCTCGTATAATGACGTAGAGATTTTTGGAAACAGGATTTGAGGATTTCTAGTCGATCGAGAAAATTTGAAGCTATTAACCAAGTAAAACGGCAGTTGGTTCTTAATAATTTAAAAAAAAAATAAAATCAGTCTGCATTGAATAAAACTAAGAAAGGAGGACCCAAGAAATTGTTGCGTGCGGGCGGAGACGTGATCACGTGGTCGTAGATTATACAAAAAACGAACTATCCTATTAAATAAAAGAATAATTTTCTTAACGTTATATGCAAGCGTACCAGAGAATACCTCAATGCAGTACATTAAATTGGAAAGTATTAGGGAATGAACCAATTTGTGTTTGACATGATAGGGCAACAGCAAATTAAGGCTATACAATTTTTTCAATATAAAATTTATTGACAATATAAAATTGTCGAAGGATAAACGGTTATCTAAGTGAACCCCTAGGCAATTTAGCTCGTCGACAAATTTTATTCTACTGTCATCAATTTAAATACATAGGTCAATATTGGCGTTTCTCCGGTTAGCGAAAGGCAAAGCTTTAGTTTCGTCCGGATTAATGTTGAAATAATTCTTTTTCATCCAGTCACATACCCTTAGTATATAATAATTGATAGCAGCTTCAAAAACATCCAAAAATTCCATATCACCTTTAAACAGAAGTTGTATATCATCCGCGAAGATGAAAGGAGTGCAAGAATTATGATCTAAGCAATCAACAAAATCATTAACATAAAACATAAAAAGCATAGGAGCCAAAACTGAGCCTTAAGGTACACCATTTGTTACGTTTAAAAGGGCTGAGATTTCATTATTAAAGGAGACAAATTGTTTGCGATTCGAAAGGTAGGAAGAGATAAGCTCACATGCTGATTTCGAAAACATAAACTTAATGGATAATTTAGTTATCAAATTAGTGTGATTAATGCAGTCAAATGCTTTGGACAAATCGAGTGATAAAAGGACTGTTGGTTTATTCTGGTTGAGGGAGCTCCTAATGGTGTCGGTGAGCCCCAGCAAGAGATAAGTGGTACAGTAACCCTGTCGAAAACCAGACTGGCAACTATTAATTAACTTATATTGATTGGAATAATCCATTATTTGTTGTTTAATAAGATTTTCTACTATTTTTGATAAGATAGGAAGGACACTGATAGGACGCAAATTATCAATGGCGCTCGAATTCCCTTTCTTCTTAATTGGAACAACACGTGCGATTTTCCAAGCGGAGGGAAAAATAGACGTCATAAGAATAGAGTTAATGAAGTGAAGTAAGTAATCTTGAATATAAGGAAAAATGATTTTAATAAATTTAAATGGTATATTGTCATAACCAACTGCATTAGATTTTATCTTAATGAAGGCTAGATAAAGCTCATCATGGCTAACACTTCGAAAAGAAACCCTATTGTCATGATTGGAGTTAAAATCAAAGTCGAAAGAATTAACTGTAGAAGGGGATTGTTTGGACAGCAAACTTAGATTTAACTCATTAACATCAACGTCATCAATTGGAGAATCAGTTTTTAAGCATCCATTATGTCGCAGAATGTTCCACATCCGCTTACAATCGACGCCCTCAAACAGCCTAGAATGGGCACGTTTTTTAGCATTTCTGATGACACTTTTGGCGCGATTTCTATACTTGCAGAAGATACGCCAATTAGTGTCATTGCTGTTCAGAGAATAAGCTTTATAAGCTAAGTCACGTAAGGATTTTGCATAGTTGATTTCCCTTGAGTTCATCCAATTATCATGAGAATAGTTTACTTTGCGTTTTGCAATTGGTACAGAATCCAAAAGTTTGCATAAATTTGAGTTGATGATATTAAGTTGTAGATCAGTGTTGTTCGTTAATTATATGCTTCCTAAATTGCTATTATTTAGCTCAGAGAATAAGGTATCATAGTTTATACCTATATAATTGCGAAATTCAATGAATTCAACATTTTTGATAATGGGTATTTTTATAGAAATGAAGATAAGAGCATGGTGAGAAATAGCTGGACATTGCATTTGACTCGAAAAGCAAAGCAAACTTGGGTCACTTAACAAAGAATAGTTATTTAGAGAAGTGGAATTGGTTCTCACATCATAATGGGTTGGAAGTAAGTTGTGACTGCAACTAATATTAAGGCGTTGGCACATATCGCGAACAGTTTTAGCTTTTTGCCTTAAAAATTTTTGCCTTAATAAAGTCATTATTTCCCAATGGTGGTACCAAAAATAACATTATAGTTGAAATCATAACATCATTGAAATCGTCAACATACTATGTTTGCCTCAACTATTAGTTGCAACAAAAATGCTATAGTTCTGTCAATCATGATAAATGTGAATAATATTATAAAGACAAACATATAAGAATTTTGAGTGATTGTCTGAACTTTTATTTTTTTGTTGGCAAACGAAGCAGAACATAACCTGTGTCTGAACAGTTTGCAGGACAAATTTTCACTTCATTCAGACACAATAAGTTTTATCGATTCCTGGCTATGTGCAGTTTTGTTTGTCAACTGTTCAATTATTGTGTGTTGTTTTTAATCGCTTAATTCTAAAAACAGCACGCAGCAAAGTGACATTTTCGACTTTGATTCTAGAAAACATATTTCTGTTTACCGTAAATATATTTCGCTATTCTGACCATATTTTTTTTTATCACACATATTGCTATTTTTGTGACAATGCACTTAATGTACTATGTTTATGATTGGCATTAGTCAGGTAAGCGATAGTAACAGCTGTGACCTACTGGTAGTGTGCGTGGCTCGTAAGCGAAAAAGCCGAGGTTCAAACCCCAACTCGGACAGAAAATTTTATCAAAGTGATTTTTAATTGAATTAATATTTCTGTTCAGCCCAGACAATGGTTAACCTCTGGAGATATCTTAATTGATAGCTGTGGAAATTGGAGTGCATGAAAATAAAAAAAAAGTATTGCAGTGAGGGGACTGCCGACCGAAGCGAAAACATAAATATAAAATATTAGTATTCCATGGAAGACTTTGTCCTGCCACGGACCGCCTTACTGCTATATAAGAATTTTCATGCTAATCGGAAAAAAATTTTATATTTTCACCCCCTCAATCTTTGATTATTTCTTTCAAAATATTTTTTATTCAGATAGTATTTTTATTTTATAATTACACCAAACAATATTATTACATAAAAATTAAATATTGTTGATATAAACATAAAATACAGGGAGCACTATTGAATGAAAAATAATGCCTCCGATTTGGTTTATCCGTACATCCGGTTCATCATTAATGCACATTATTTTCATCTTTTGTCACTTCATTATATTTTAAATTATGGGTTTTATTATAAAAAACAAAGTAAAATATAAACAGAAATATAAATTAAACTAATTGAAATAAGTAATATACTCTTAAAATACATAATAATATACACATACATAAAATTTGTATTTACATACATTTCATTGAATATCATTTAGATTATTTTCACTGTTTGATAAAATAATTATTAGGTAGCCTTGACAACTACTTATTTTTTCACGAGCTGCGACCATCGAATTTCAAACAAAAGAAAACAATATAAAGTGCGTGTTTCGCACACATTGGTAGCTTTCAGCGGAGTCAATAGTTGGCAACTGTTTTTTTTTAAATTTGAGTGAGAAACCTTTGCAATTAAATGATCCATTCACAACAGGTGACTCCTCCGAATGCGGCCAATGTGTGTGACACACGTTCTCTATTTTGTTTTCTTTTGCTTGACATTCGATATTCGAAACACGAAATGTCACTCTTCCTATTACTTATTATTCCATGGTCCCAGTCAGAGAATATGCTGGCGACATTTATAAAACTACAAATGTTTTTATGTTGGTTATGAAACTCAAATACACACTCTTGGATATTGGCTACCAGGCGCTCAGCAAATGCAGCAAGCATGGCAAAATTAACAAGGTAGTGTTAGGGCGGAGAGCAGGTGACCGAAACTGTCAAAACGAAGTTGACATTTTATACAAAATCTGCAAGCAATGAGAGTGAAATATGAAAGATAGAATTGGCAAATATATCAAAATGGATGAGTTTGACAGTTATGGTCACTTAGAAAGAGAACACAGTCAGCCCTTAAACAACCTTGTCTAATTCTAATATGGCAGAAAGCAACTATCAATAAGTTTATCTGCTGACAAATCGTTCCATCATAAAGAAATCATGAAGGATATTTACTGTTTTTCTGTCAATGTATATGTAGATCTGTAGCTGAACTAAAATACGTTTACAACAGCAATTACCAAGCAAATCTACTATAACGATGAACAGAGTAGATCAGTATCACATCAGTTGCGCAACGTTAGAGGGGGTGAACCGAATTGGCGAAGGAAAATAAACAGCACTTTGATTGCTATGTTTTTTGTTTGCCTGGTAGAAAGATCTCAAGTGGAGGCATTAAAAGAGACTTCACGGCCAGTCAAACAAAAAGCAAATATCAAAAATTTTTAATTTATTTCATTTTAGCCTACACCTAGCTCTACATATACATTGAAAATAAATAAAAAGTAAAAATAAATTTTTAAAATATAAGCTTTTATTTAAAAAAGACGAACTAAAAAGGAAAAAATAAATTTAAGTGACATTTGTCATATATGTATATAGTAGGTATATTCTAGGTGCAGAAGAACCCCCTCTCTTGGTTACTCCCTCATAATCATAATATAAGCGTACGTAAATTGGTAAGTTCTAAGGACTTATATAAATTTAGAATTTTTCAAATACATTTATATTTAAAAGTTTAAGGCACTGATATTGTTTAGTAAACCTGTAAATGGATCGCAGTTTATATAAAGATAAGCTTACTAAAAGATTCAATGCCACTGATAATGTGTAGTAAGCCTGTATAATGGATCGCGGACATCGGTGCCTCAAGCTTTTAAATATAAATGTATTTGAAAAATTCTAAATTTATATAAGTCCTTAGAAATTACCAATTTACGTACGCTTATACTATGATGATGAGTAGCCAAGAGACGGGTTCTTCTGCATCTAGAATATATCTACTATATACATATATGACAAATGTCATTTAAATTTAATTTTTCTTTTTAGTTCACGCCTTTTTTAAATAAAAGCTTATTTTTTTAAAAAAATTTTTACTTTTTATTCATTTTTTACTTTTTAGTCTAAAAGGTTTCTTGTTAACATCTTTTATTTTCAAAACTTAGCAAATAATACAGCACTTTAATTTTTTAGACCATTAACCTTATTACAGTATTAACATTATTTACACGATTTACACTTCTTACGTTATAAACATTAAGGGTTCTCATCTAAGCATGTAACTGACCCGTAAACATTGTAAACCTTGTGAACTTACATGCGCGTAAACTATCTGTCAAAATTTGCATGGGCGTGAGTTTACATCATTTTCGAGCCTATTTTGTAGTGTAAACTTGCATGTAAATCTACGTGTGTGAATTAGGGTTGTTTTTGGCGCTAATCATTACATGTTTAAAGTAGTTAAAGTAAATATGAACACGTTTTATTTATTTTTCTGTGTTAATGAAGGTTTTTAAAAGGTTTAAAATTTAAAAAAGTCATAATGTTGCCACAGCCGCGACATTGTCGACATTTACGCTGTTTACACTTTATCGCTCATCAAAGTTTAAATGCTTTATATGTTTACATGCTTAGATGAGAACCCATATTATTTTTTTAAAAGTATTTACATTATTTACACCATTAACATTATTAACACTATTTACATATTATCAGTACGTTATCACAAGCTTAACACCGATTGATATCTAGAGTGATACAGTTTGTAAAAGTTATTAAATTCGCCTTTTAATTTGGGTGTGGCCGAATTTTTTTTTTCTAACACCAATCTTTTACTTCAAGAAGTTCACTACCAAAATTTCAGCTGAATCGAGCCAGTAGTCTTGGAGATATAGCATTTTTATTGATTTGTGAGCTGCAAAAGGGGGAGTGGCAAACTTTTTTCTTTAATCATCCTCTACTCGAAAGAAATTTACCGCCAAAATTTCAGCTGAATCGGCCCAGTAGTTTTAGAGATATAGCATTTTTATGGATTTGTGGGTGGTAAAAGGGGGAGTGGCAAAACATTTTCCTTAATTATCCTCTACTTGAAAGAAATTTACCGCCAAAATTTCAGCTGAATCGGCCCAGTAGTTTTAGAGATATAGCATTTTTATGGATTTGTGGGTGGTAAAAGGGGGAGTGGCAAAACATTTTCCTTAATTATCCTCTACTTGAAATAAATTTACTGCCAAAATTTCAGCTGAATCGGCCCAATAGTTTTAGAGATATAGCATTTTTATGGATTTGTGGGCGGTTAAAGGGGGAGTGGCAAAACATTTTCCTTAATTATCCTCTACTCGAAATAAATTTACTGCCAAAATTTCAGCTGAATCGGCCAGTAGTTTTAGAGATATAGCATTTTTATGGATTTGTGGGCGGGAAAAGGGGGAGTGGTAAAAAGTTTTTCTTAATTATCCTCTACTCGAAAGAAATTTACTGCCAAAATTTCAGCTGAATCGGCCCAATAGTTTTAGAGATATAGCATTTTTATTGATTTCTGTGCGGTAAAAGAGGGTGTGGCAAAAATTTTTTCATAACATTGCATTGTCACCGGACTTACATGTATGCTAAATTTCAGCTTAATCGGATACCAACAAGTTGTCGAAAAATAGCTTGCAAGTTTTGAGGACATACATACATACATACGAACGAAGCAAGTTAAATAAAAGCTTATAAAAGCAGTAACATTCAATAGCTGCATTCCCGTGGTCGTCTATTTTATTCACAAAACAAAAACAAAAATTAAAACCAGCTCGATTTCTAGCTCTATTTCTGATCTTAAAATGATGCCATGTTTCTAGCATTTTTTATCAAATCTAAATAACTATTCATTTTCCTATTTTGACGTTTCACTGCCCAATGGGCGTTTTGGTATTGTTGTTTTCTTTTGTTATTGTTCTTAAAACAGCTGTTTCAAGACTGTGAAGACAGATTGATATAAAGTTGAACTAATGCCTCATTTACACGAATGACATTTACTGACTTTAATAATGACTTGATGACATATCATAATTACGCTGCTATTTAGACCGCACCAAAAAGTGACTTGCCCAGAGCTTTGTCACTACGTTTCATTATATTTTGGCAACTTTCAAATTCATAATGATTTGACCAGCAAAGTAGGCGTTTACATGAATGACAAAATTTATAATTCTCAAATACTGACAAAGCAAAGAAGTTAAAAATTATTTTACAAATGGAATACAACAAAATAAAAGCTGTTGCTTATTTAGCATATTTATTAATTGAAGAGGACGAGGAGGAAGAAGAACGCTGGAGAAGAACGGTCCATCTTCTGAAAAATACTGGCTGGGTTCACTTAAAAAAAAGAAATAAGATTAAATATTGATTACGATTATTATATTCTTTAAACTCTTTAAATTTATACTAACCAGTCCATTTTTAAGCAAACAGTTAAATTTCTAGTAACAAGTAAATGCACTCTGTCAGTAAAGAATGAACTTTTTCATTTTTTCTTTAAGTTGGTCACTATGAGAGTAAACGGGTTTACATTGCGCTTACACGATGTCATTTAAGTGACAAAACTAATGACATCTGATTTTAAAAATTATTTTATGACTAAAATAATGAAACAAAATAACATCATTTACACGATAATGGCACTTAATGATGTAAAATATGACAAATATGTCACCCGTGTAAATGAGGCATAACGTTGTTTTACTGAGATTTGATCTGATCTAGTGCCACGGGAATGCAGCTAATGTTTCGCAGCGGAGCAAAGGGAGGGGAAAGAACGATGCGTCAGCAGAGGAACTTATTGATGGTTGCTTGCTTATGTTTTCTAAGTGTCCTATCTTGTTATCTTTGCTGTCTGTATTGATGACGAGAGTTACTCGGAAAAAGACAATGACGCAAACCAAAGATTTACCCTCTACCAAAATCGTTCAACGCACCTTAAGAAGTTTTCACTTCAAAAAAACTCCTCATATTCAACGAAAATGAAGGTTTTTTTAATATTTTCAAAAGTTATGCTTATGATAACATTTTTTTCACTTTAGAAAATTATTATTTTTACAAATCTTATTAGAAGAATAAAAACGCTTCCTTAAAGTTTTCGAAAGTTTTGCTTTTCAAGTTTACAAAAAAACCATCAAAACCATTTTTTGGGCAAAATTCGAAAAAAGTCGATTAAATATTTTCATTGGCTTTTAGAATCAATGTTAATTTAATTAGTTATTTACATCAGTTAAGCTTCAGGTGTCAAATAGTTAAAAGTTGCATTTCACAACGTACGTATGATTAGAATGAAGTATGAAGAGCATGAGTGGAAAGTTTGTTCCAATTTGAAAGGGATTGCCATTTTGAGTGGATTGCAAGGTGGTAACACCTTTGTTATTGTCGTTTTCTCTGCCTTTGGGACAGTCTAGCTCGTGCCGAGCATTTTGTCAAGAAAGACTGGCCAAAAAGAAAGGACATGAAAGTTGGAAGACACAACGTCAAATATGTTGCTCTGGTTAAAATAGAAAACATAATTTTAATAGATTTGCACATCAAATTGGGACTAATTAAAGAACTTTATCAAAACTCTAAAAAAGGAAAGGAAAGCGTTCATTAACTTAAAAACATTTTTTTCAAAACTGTCATTTGGAAAAATCACGAAATATGTCTTCGATGGCGTTCTTATCGCCTGAAGAACAGAATTCGTTTCTGTTGGTTGTTTGTGGCTTTTTGAGAAACAATAGTGGTCCGGAATACTCAGAAAGCATTCGTGATATGCTTATAAATTATGCAAGAATTGATGTAAAATACTCTTATTTCATTACATTTCAGCACTTCATATAAAAAAATTATTTTATTTTAACATCAGTTGCAAACATATCACATCATGTTTTAAAAAATCAATTCCTGCAGTCACATTTGGATTTCTCTCCCCAAATCTTGGTGAAGTAAAAGATGAACATGGCGAAAGTTTTCATCAGCATCTGGAATGAAAACATGATTTGGAATTTGGGATTATAATATGAGTTCCTATTAAGAGAAAAAAATCCGAAAAACCATAAAAGGCAAAAGAGACCCAAGAACTATTTCTGAGGCTATTGAACAACAGAACTCTTCATGAAAAAATGCATTCACAGTAAAATTTAATCAAAAATATAAAAAATTGTTAAATGTCGAATTTTAGTAAATTCATACAAATGCATCTCCTGCCCTTATTTTTGCACGAATTTCTTTCAGCGATAACTTATGTACTTTTCTAAAAATATGTGTTTAAGAAAAGAAATTATTCTAAAGTTTTTCGATTTTTTATGAATTTTTGAAGACATTGTTGACTTGCATTTTTACGTGAAAAAATAATTTTTCCAAAATATTTTTTTTTATAGCGCAAAAACTGTTCATCCAATGAAAAAATTTGTTGGACAAGCATGTACGATATTTGATTAGGCATAAATTCACTGATTTTATTATAAAAACTGGATAAGTGGTACCCAAGATATGTTCAAATATACGCAACATTATTCGAAAAAAAACGAACAAAAAATTAAATTTTTTTTTAAAAAAACCTATCCATTCAATAATTTTTTACGATTTTCGTCATAAGAGAGCCCAAATATACAAAAAGAGTACAGTAGGATGCCGTATAGAGAACTTTTTTCTGACTTTGGCGCATAGCGTAATTTAGTTTTGGAAAGAGAAAAAAGTCGGCCAAAGCCATATCAGGTGAATGCGGGTATTTTTAGATGGTATTTGTTGAGCTTTCTGTCAAAAATTTGTTCACAATAATAACCTTGAAAACTGGTGCGTTATCGTAGTGCAAAATCCGTAAGTTTTCTTTCTACAAATCGTCGGAATTGCTCTCTTACCGTACCGTCTGATTTTCTGGCAAAAGTCATTTCAAATTATAAACTACTGGTACTTTTTTGATAGAATGCACCATTGATTTTTTCGTAATGTTCCAAAATCTTTTAAATTAAGTCTTCAAGTCAACTAAGGTAAGCCAATATTCATTAAGCTGCAAAATTTTTCTTTATAATTTTGTTTAAAAAACTATAAAGGTTAGGTTAATCCGGATGCCTTCGTGAAGGCTCACATAGACCAATTCTGGTCCTTAGTGGTACCGGTAGCGAACAAAAGGAACCTTTGTGTTTAATTGAAGTCTTTAAAGATTTGCGTTGAATTCGCAAACCTTAGGAGGGATTCCGGAGATACTTTGGATACATCTTGAAGCGACGGGAACGTCGATGAGCCTAGGTATTTTAGTCTCGAGCTAAGTAGGGCGGGGCATGTGCATAGTAGGTGCTTCAGGGTCTCCACTGTGCCCGGTTCGTTGCACTTCCTGCAGTTGTCATCCGTAGTGATGCCAAGCTTCCTCGCGTGGGCTGCCGTCATGCAGTGACCAGTGAGCATGCCCACTAGTGTCCTGCAATCTTTGCGCGGGCGTGCCAATATGAACAGAGTTCATTTTTCGCATTGTGCATTGCACATGATTTTCGAGATTTTGCACGATGTCGTATCTCTCCATCTACGATTCGCTGCTTGTGTGGCTCTTCTTTCGAGGTTCCTGTACAACTCTTGTAGCGGAGTAAGTACATGTTCTGCGAGTTCTGATTCCAGCCCAGCGCCTTCCTTTGCTAAATCATCTGCCATCTCGTTTCCCTCAATGCCCTGGTGGCTAGGGGCCCAGTAGATGCGCACTCTCTTCGAAGCGTAAGTGCATCTAGTGCATCTCTGCCAGCCATGACACTTTTGGACTTGATGCTAGCGGAGCGCATGGATTTGATCGCCGCTTGACTGTCAACAAAAATGTTGATGTAAGAGTGTAGTGTGTCCATGCTGAGGGCTATCTCAGCAGCCTTCCTTATGGCAAATATTTCCGCCTGGAAGATACTGCAGTGGTTCGGCAGTTTATATGGCTGCCTTATATTAGGCTCTGCACAATACACAGCCGCACCTACCCCCGTAGGCATTTAGGAGCCGTCTGTAAATATGTTGACCGCCTGCTGTGCTTGTTCTATACCTTTACACCAGTCATTTGGTCCCAGAAGAGTTTGTGCTTTGGAATTGACTATCGTGCGAGGTACCATGTAGTCCGTGCTACTAAGTAGATCCTTTCCGATTGTACAATGTCCAAAATTTTGAATGCGCATGTTGCCTGCCGCCGTAAGGCGTTGTGCCGTTTTTCCGGCTATTAGGTTTGCGTGTATGTCCAGGGGGTCCATAGTTAGAATGGTTTCAAGCGCTTTAGTTGGAGTTGACTTCAGTGCCCCCGTGATGCATAGCGCTGCCTGCCGCTGAGTTTTCTCCAAGTGCCTGAGGAATTTTGATTTGTTCACAGCCGGCCACCACACAATAATCCCATAGAGTAGAATAGGATGCACTACCGTTACATAGATCCAGTGCATCAGAAAGGGTGAGACACCCCAGGTACTGCCTAGAAAATTCTTGGATGTGTATAGCGCAATGGTGGATTTCTTCACCCTTTATTCTACGTTGGTTTTCTATAAAAGTAAAAACTTTAAAAGAAATAAATGAAAAAATGGTTTAATTTGCTTTTTATTTTGGCATTTTTAGCGCTAAGGAATGCAAAAGGTACCAATAAGTACTCAATTGTGCTCAATTGTGTACATTTCTTTTAATTGGCTAGTTGTTAGTTCTTTAAATTGGTTAATTATGATTGTGGTTGAATAAAAGCTGATGCATGAAATACTTACTTTTCAGCAAAGATTTTAATATTTACTTCTAATATTCGTTTAATTTATGTTTTAATGCGTTTTAATTTCAAAAAAATACAAATATGGAACAGCTTTACGTATGTTTCCAACTAACGAAAAAATTATCAGGGCAGTTACGTTATTACTTTGTTACTCGGTAGTTCAACAGTTTGATAATTTTACAAAAACAAAGTGCATGTAAAAAGATGAACAATTAACAACTAACAAACTAACAAGTCTGGTGTGAATAACGATAATATGTATTTAGAAAAAGCTGTCACTTTATTATTTGTGCTGCAGTTTATTGGATATGTATACAATAAAAAGTTGCCAAAATTGACACATATTATTGACTTTATTTATTAGGCAATTACATTATTGATTAAATATGTGCACTAATTTATCTATTTATTTATTTATTTAGAGTATATTGCACAACAAAACGGTTTATTTTATAGTATAATACATAATCTAAGTGTCAAAAAGCATTCAACAACAACTCTTAACTTATAAAATGCTTAATTTTTAATTAGTTAAACAAAAATAGACATTTAATTACTTAAGAGTAAAGGAAAGTAAAGTGGGAAAAATTTTGAGAAGATTTACAGGGAGAGATAAGAGAGAGAGAGAGAGAGAGAGAGAGAGAGAGAGAGAGAGAGAGAGAGAGAATAAATATAAAAATGGAACAATAGTCTTTAAACACATAAAAGACATAAATCGGTGGCCTGCTAGTTATTATATAAAATCGAAGTGAAAATTTTTTGTTCCAGGTAAACTCCAAAAGTACCAATTTTTATGAAAATGTTTTGAAATATAATTTTAGTGCTACAGAACTTTTTAGGGGTATTTTCTTTCCGAAATTTTAATAATAAATTTATTTAATAACATTGTTAAGCTATTAAAGAAATCACCCCAGCTGCCACGCATTGCTTAATCGTTATCTTTTAACGCGCTTGTGAGCGAAAGTTTCAATAAATTTCATGCTGTTTTCTACTACTTTCTCTTTTACTCAGCTAGCATGGCGCAATAAAAAAAGGTGAGGCTCCAGCCAGCCGAAAAATGAGATACATATAATTGAATAACACATACAAAAGAAAAAGGTTTTTATTTCATTTGACATGTATTGTCTGATTAAAAAAAAAAGTCAACTATGATTTGATAGTCTTACATAAAAAAAGCAGGTTCTATTCAGAAATTATTTAACCCTCTGATTCCTGAGAAGGTCCCCTGGGACCTATGCAGTTTTCAACGTTGGAGCATTTCAATATGATTCGACCGAAAAGCCGCAGCCTTACTGACTTCATTAAATGGGATGTATAGAAGCTAATGAAATTAGATAAGATACAATTAAGTAAAAATTTTCAATATAATGGCCGGGTAGAAGGCATTTATGACGCTTTTGCTCCACAGGGACCTGACATCCAATATACTCATAATTTTTTCTGGAATTTTCTTATTGTTTATTTGTGTTTCATAGCTATACTAGCTTGAACCAGGCGTATTGCTGCCACGTCCCCGTTGCCAAACGCTCATAAAATGTTATCAGTGAAACGGCATGAGTTAATTGTGGTCCAATACTGAATTCCCTGACTGTGTGATCCATAACTCAAAAATTATTTCTTTTCTCAAATTAGGGTTGTGTGTGAGGTGCTACGCTCCCTTGTTCACCGCTTATAAAATGTTATCAGTGAAACTGGACGTGTAAATTGTGGTCGAATTCCGAAGCTATGCGACCTATAATTACAAAGCTATAATTACAAACTCCCGAATTGAACTGAAAAACGAAATGTGGACCTTGACAGGAAAGGACGTATTAGAAACTTGTCAGGCATCGGAGTGTTATAAATTACTTTTTTGGCTCATATCTCAGTTTTCATCAGTTTGGCTCATGACACGTTTAATTTAGTGAAAATTTATACCCCATATGAAGCAAATTACTTTCATTTCAGGCCACGAGGTCGTCCAAAGCACTTCTATGTATGGGAGGTAAGCGTAGCCTTGGATAGATTTTCCTCAAACTCACAATTTTAAGTTTATTTCAGTTTTTTATTCAAATAAACATCTGTGCCGAATTTCAAGTCTCTACCACTATCTTTACTATTTATGGCTAACTTTTGTGTGAAACATTCCCACTTTGCGTAATGTAAATAGAGAAGTTATGATGGCATAAGTTTCGTTGTAAGAATTCTATAGCTATAAAATTAGATTTCTGAGTTTATCTTATATCTAAAATAAGTTTTCGTAGAATGGGCATGATCATTGTACTGCCATGCCTACCTCTTAAATAACCGAAATAAGAAAAAGTTTTTTATTTCTTTTGACATGTATTGTCTGATTAAAAAAAAAGTCAACTATGATTTGATAGTCTTACATAAAAAAGCAGGTTCTATTCAGAAATTATTTAACCCTCCGATTCCTGAGAAGGTCCCCTGGGACCTATGCAGTTTTCAACGTTGGAGCATTTCAATATGATCCGACCCAAAAGCCGCAGCCTTACTGACTTCATTAAATTGGATGTATAGAAGCTAATGAAATTAGATATGATACAATTAAGTAAAAATTTTCAATATAATGGTCGGGTAGAAGGCATTTATGACGGTTTTGCTCCACAGGGACCTGACATGGGCTTGCATCCAATATGCTCATAATTTTTTCTGGAATTTTCTTGTTATTTATTTGTTTCATAGCTATACTAGCTTGAACCCGGCGTATTGCTGCCACGTCCCTGTTGCCAAACGCTCATAAAATGTTATCAGTGAAACGGCATGTGTTAATTGTGGTCCAATACTGAATTCCTTGGCTGTGTGATCTAAAACTCAAAAACTATTTATTTTCTCAAATTAGGGTTGTGTGTGAGGTGCTACGCTCCCTTGTTCACCGCCTATAAAATGTTATCAGTGAAACTGGACGTGTAAATTGTGGTCGAATTCCGAAGCTATGTGACCTATAATTACAAAGCTATAATTACAAACTCCCGAATTGAACTGAAAAACGAAATGTGGACCTTGACAGGAAAGGACGTATTAGAAACTTGTCAGGCATCGGAGGGTTATAAATTATTTTTTTGGCTCATATCTCAGCTTTCATCAGTTTGGCTCATGACACGTTTAATTTAGTAAAAATTTATACCCCATATGAAGCAAATGACTTTCATTTCAGGCCACGAGGTCGTCCAAAGCACTTCTATGTATGGGAGGTAGGCGTAGGCTTGGATAGATTTTCCTCAAACTTACAATTTTCAGTTTATTTCAGTTTTTTATTCAAATAAAGATCTGTGCCGAATTTCTATACCACTATCTTTACTTTTTATGGCTAACTTTTGTATGAAACATTCCCACTGTGCGTCACACAGTGTGTCTTTTTCAATTTTGGCGTGCCAAAACTCATACATAAAAAAGTACCATAGCTGGAGACGTAAAATTTTGCAAGTAGGTTTCAAATACAAAAATAATAAATGTTACCAAAAATTGTGATCGGTTCACTGCCATGCCTAGCTCCCATGTAAATAGAGAAGTTATGATGACATAAGTTTCGTTGTAAGAATTCTATAGCTATAAAATTAGATTTCTGAGTTTATCTTATATCTAAAATAAGTTTTCGTAGAATGGGCATGATCATTGTACTGCCATGCCTACCTCTTAAATAACCGAAATAGTAGTTTTTGCATAAAATTGGTTTTATGTATGGTGTTATGATGAAATTTTGTTTCTCAGTTTATATTATAGTTAAATAACTTTTGGCAAAATATGAGCCTTATAGGTCAACTACCACTCTTACCTACCATACAACTGAAACAGTATTATTGGCATAAGTTTGGTATTACGTTTGCTATACTTACTTATATGTATGACTTCTACATATTTCACTTAAAATTGATTGAATATAATTAGAGTTGTGAGCTTTCTTTGTAAAAATGTTTTATTCTGAATCTAAATCAGAATTTTTTTGAAGAAATTCTGGAGAATTTAGTAGTTTTATTACATCTACTGTTAAGTTGGACCGTTTATATTAAGGTGGCTGTCGCAAGGAATTAATGTATGGATCTGAAGAAATGAAGAGTCTATGTGATTTTCAAGCTCATTTTTTCACAGTTAAATTAATTTTTTTTATCAATTAAAGTTAAATTGTTTATCTACACAAATCCAGATATTCGGAAATTAAACATTTATTGATTATTTTACACAAAAACTTACAAATGATGTATATTTATTGATTTTAGTTGTAGTTATAATTAATCCATAGACGCATTTCCCAAACTTTTCGATATCCTAAATTTGCTATAACTTACATATATACGATCTTATTGGCATATATTAAAACGAGAACTTCAATTTAATAACGGTAGATTAAACATACTTAAATATTTTATTATATGACATCTTTGTTTATAACAAAGATATAAAGATAAAAATTAATAAAATAAAAATGATGCAACTAACATATTTTGGGAAACCCTGCTGAACAACTGTTTGCACCTACAACATTATTATTACAACTGAATTGCTGACATTAGATACAAAACCTAAAAAATATTTTTAAGATATGTATAAAATATTGTGTTTACCATTAAAACCTCTCATAAAAATGAATGCAAAGAATTATCTTCTTTAATTTCGCATCGAAAATGTGCATTACAGTAAGGGATTCACTTAAAACTTATTCCTACAACTTTATAAGTAGTTTTAATATATATTTTATTTTGCTAAACTTTGGCTTTTCAATGTTTAATAGAGACAACAGTAGGTATTTGAGCCAGCTTGTTTGTTTACTATAAAAGGTAGAAGAACGAAATTTGGTACATTTATAAATTTTTTAATTTTGAATTATTATCTAGTTTGCAATAGAGAGACCTAAGAAGTTTAAAACCATAAAGCTGGCATATATCTGGTTAATTAAATTTTACAACTTTATAATAATTTTATTTGCAAAATTTGTTTGTCTTACTAATAAGTTTCAAAAATAAACTTAATGAGATTGCAATTACAAAAATTATCTGAATAAGTGCTAGGTGCATTAAGCAAAGGAATGAAAAGTTCCAGTTGCAATATAATGACATCTTTTACTTTCGCAACTTTTCGCAATGGTTTTTTTAAATTAAAAGCTAATGCATGAAATATTATTTTCAATATATTTTCCAGGTAAGATACTTTAGATATATTTTTCTAAATATGAAATAAATATCAAAAGTTATAGTTAGTTAAATTTGACTTACTTCTAGAGCGTTGCATTCACTTTATCTACGTTTATTTAAAGGTCTTACTTTCAGAAATTTAAAAAAAAATGCAAGAGTTCTTTTGACTTTCCAATATTGTTTTTTCATTACATAAATATATTTCTCTAGGGAAAGTAAGTCTTTTTTAAAAAAAATTTAATGTTTTATTTTTGCGTGTTTTGGCACGCCAAAATTACAAAAAGGCACACGTCAATTTGATTGGAATGACAGTACCGTTGACGTTTGACCGAAATATTTGTAGCAGCCATCATACTCACATGCAGAGTTATAGTTTCTTAAAATCTGTAGACTTAAAAGATTGTGAATTTAAGTAAAAATGGATTTAGAGTCTCATTAGTAATTTTTTTGAAAACAATTTGTTTTGCGTGTTTCATTAAGCATATCCAATAGGCATCTAATTAGATATAGAGACAAAATAAAAAGGCAGACAACAGATCATTAACAGCAATGTGATAATTTTTTCATATTTGAATCAAAACAAATTGCGTGTTAATCATATGCCGCAATTTGCTTCAATATGTGAAGCGGCAAAATAAATTTTGAGTTAGCACGCATTGAGAAAATTTTATTTATTTATTTTAAAATTAAGTATTGAATATGAAAACGTGAAATCTTGACGAAAAAAGAGCCTGCTTACTGCGCTGTAAGATGCTTTCTAAGCCAGCAATTATTATGCATAACCATGCATTAAGCGTCATAAAATGGAGCACATAAAAATCAAAGCAATTTGTACCAAATCTACTTGAGGTGCTCGTAAACTCAAAAGAAAAAAAAAACAAAATAATAATAACAACAGCCAAATCAGTTCTACAACGACAGAAACAACAACAGAAACAGCCTTCAGAACCATTAAAAAATAATATAGAAAACAGTTCCTAACAAGCGGCAAACATGAATAGGAACAACAACAAATTTCAGAGCAGCAATAAAATCGAAGGAGTAGGCTTTACTTACGTTACTTGAGCCTTTGTTTGACTGCCTGACAGTCTGAAGGCGATCATTAAAAAAACGAAACACGTAGACGTCAAACATTTGCGCGCAAATTAAATGTTTGAAACACCAAAAAATAAACTGAATTTTCAAATAATTTCCAAAAACAGCAAAAATAAAAAATTTATAGAAGCGATATAAGTATATACACTCCCACACACACACACACACACACATACTCATTGCCAGCACCTATTCATGTGTGTGCGCCTAAGCATTATTTGTTATACAATTGAGCACACTTTCGGCAACAATTGCTAAGCATGCACTAGTATGTGTATGTGTGAGTGAACACGTGTATTTACTGTACATTCGTATGTATATCTTACAGCTTGCGGAAGTAATATTTGTTTGTTTGCCCAAATAGAAATAAAATCCAAATCGCTTGCTTAAACAGAAATCACACTAGCATGCCTCATGCTACAAAAGGTGAAGCCTAAAAGTATGTGCTCACTTTTTAATATAAATTTCTCCGAAAACACGCGCATTCAGCCACACGTTGTAGCCATTAAAAATTTTCAATATCGTTCAACAATAAAGTAAACATTAATTTTTATGATTTTGTTTTTGTGTTTGAGTTTGAGTTGAGTGCTTGGAATAACAAACATAGAAGAAATTTGCTTGCACCTTAATATGTGCTGCTGCTAATTCACAGGTGCCACTCGTCAATAATTTTAACGACTTTCTTGAATTGAATCCCAGTCAGGAGCCAGCCCAATAACAGAAAATTCATTATAAACTGGGAGCGGCAATTAATATCAATCATACGCCAGCGATAATTTATAGGCTAGTTTGTTTTTAATTTTGCAAGGTGTTGAGAAATAAGAGCCCCTCTGTAAAAAATGATCAGAATTTCTTGCAACATATTCGAAGGATTTTTTATCTGAATTTTTCAGTAAGTTTTTCTCTTAGATTAACTTGTCTACTTTTTTTATTTAAATGCAATTTTAAGTATGCCTGCACTTAGCTTAGGCATATTTATCGTATGTTATCCCCATGTAAAAAGGGGACCTTCAAACTAAGTATGTGTGTTCCCTACTTCAACTTTTATTAGACAGACAAACTCTCCAGTTTCAGTCAGTGAGTTAAGCATACAATAATGTGTGTGTATGTTCATATGTTTGTTTGGGAAAAGTTTTATTCCGCAGCAATACAAATAAAACTAAGTAGAGTTTATGTGGCTTTAGGCGAAGCTTGGAAGGCAAAGTTTAACATTTTTTATTTGAAAACTATTTCGATCTGGTGGACAATAAATTTTTATGGAAATTGTTTTGTCCGGATGAGAGAAAAAATTGAGTCAATAAGTATTTTTAAAATGCACGACTTGCAACAAAGTTTCTTCTTAGAACTTTTAAAAAATTCAAAATACATTGTTAGAAAAACCCTTTAATAACCTCATGAAAACTTTTAATAAGCAGCAAAACAACTTTAACGAGTTTACAAAAGCTACAGTAAGCATGCAGCAAACCTAAGGTTTATCGAAACCTAAAATACATTTCATATTTAATGTAAAGCAAAACCACAGAGAGAAAATTATTAATTACAGACTAACGTTGTTAATTTTAAATGTGGCATAGCTGCCAATTGCAACTTTTTTTCGTTTGTATGCCTTTTTTTAATTGTACTCTTTATGTTTAGAATATAAATTGGCATTAAAATAAACTCATAGTAAATAGAGATTTTTTTTTATATAATTTACGTAACGATATTGTATGTATTTTCAGGCTTACTCACAGAAAACACTAACCAAACTTGTTGTCTGAAATAGTACGCGACAAATTTTTCAAACTCTCACTTACATACAAATGTAAAATCACATAAACGTTTTTACTTTGACTGGTTTATGACAGAATTGGATATCAACACTGGTTAGTTAGCTCATAAAAAAAGTAATACTTTACTGCAAAATTGGTCACATAAATGTTCAGACCTTTTGTTTTAAAGATATGAATACATTATTTACATTATTTATTTATTTATTCGATTGCTAAACCTTAACAGGTTTTATAGCAAATTTAAAATTATAAAACAAGATATCTAATATAATTAAAAAATATAAAGTATGATTTTAATTGAAATCATGCATTATTAACAAACTAAAAAGTTTTAATAAATAGCTTAAAGTATATAATTTTATTAAAGTATAAAAATAAAAAAAAAGTTAAGTCAAATCAATAATATCAGACAGCATAGCGGGGTTGCGTTTTTCAGACAAACAAGGTCAAGTTAGCAACAATTTTTGTATCCGGACATCGGCGGAGTCGTGTGACAAATAAGGTCTCATACCCAATAGAACACCACTCCAAAAAGTATATATATAATATATATCGTTCTGTCTTCCTGAAGCCGGTGGGATCCTGGCTTGACAGGGTGGTTACTCGTCAAACTAGGTCAACTTGAAGATCCCAGGTTTTGGTCCATTCCGATTATTTAGATGTTCATACACCAAAATTATCCATTTTAGGCTTAGGTCCATTTATCCATTTAGATTGTTAAATATAAACATATTTTAATATTAACACATATATTAATGTGTTTACAAATATCACCAGATGCATCAGATATATGTTTGAGAGAACTTAATCATAATCAACAATGGTACTGCAGGTAATCTAGAATTTTATGTTTGATTGAGTCCATGGATTCACTTAAGGATATAACATCAAATACAATATTAAAATCACCGCAAGCGCTTCTAAGAGGTTCATTTTGCAAATAATTAGTCCTACAAAACTTCATGTGGAGTAACTCATAAGATCTTCTAGGACGAAGAGGAATATTAAAATATATTTTACTCAATAAATATGGACTGTTTACACAACCATGTAAAAGTTTTATAATCCAACAAGCATTTATCATAATTCTCCGATTTTTTAAAGAAGAAAGATTTAAGAGTTGTAACCGATATTCATAAGGTGGTAAGTGAAAATCAGTATTGCAATAAAGATAGCTTAAGCAAAACAAAAGAAATTTTTTCTGCACTGATTCAATGTCGTCTATGTAACAACCGTATCGTGGGCACTAAACAACTGAAGCGTATTCTAAGATAGGACGCACTAGGAAAGTGAATAAGGTTTTCGTTATGAATGGATCATTAAACTTTTTTGCCCAACGTTTAATAAATCCTAAAGTACTATTTGCTCTATTTATTATTTTATTTACATGAATATTAAAGAGTAGTTTAGAATCCATTGTAACTCCAAGATCATTGAAAATATCTAAGGACTCCAATGGATAACCTCAAACTTTGAAGGTACATTTAATTGGTGGTTTGCGTGAGAAAGACATATGCTTGCATTTCTTCATGTTGAGGTTCATACGGTTCGTTCTGCACCAGTTATGAAGATGATCAATGTCGGCTTGCAAAAATACAGCATCATTATCATTTTTAAAAGAAAGGAAGAGTTTGACGTCGTCAGCAAACATTAAGATGCTAGAATGCATTATGACGGATGGCAAATAGAATACCATGTAAAAAATTTTACAATCAATTCATAACAAAACCAAAAATCAGCAGAGTTTCATGAAAAACCGTATTTTACATATCAGCAGTTCGGTTTTGTAACGTCACTGTGGCGTCATTATCACTAGCACTGTCTATAATAAAATGAGAAAAATCAGTGACTCATCTCGCTTTTTTTAATTTTACTTTCGAAGGAATTCGATAGATAAAGCGTTTCTGTAAACTAAAATATGCGACTCGAATTGTTTGAAGTTTTCACTTCACTGAGAAAACAATAAATCAAAAACGCACATTTTAAAAAAACGTTTAGTAAAATTAAAATTTTTAAAAATATTTTTTTCGCCATACAAAAATGAAAACGCACATTTTTAAATAGAAAAGTAATACGAAACGCTTTTAAAACAACCACAAATATTTTGCTTTGATAAAGTATGATAAAATTAATATTTTTTAAAATATTTTACGCCATACAAAAATGAAAACGCACATTTTTAAATAGAAAACTGTAACAAAACTTTTTAAAACAACTACGAACGTTTTACCATGACATAGTAAAATTCATAGAGTACTTTGTTTCAAAACACTTGTTAAAAACGAATTGCTTGTTATAAATGTTTCATTGACTTATGTATTTGATATTTGTTCAGAAAATAAAATATTTTTCATTCTCGATTTCATCACTCTGCAGTTTGCCTGCAAGAAAGTAATGAAAGAGTTTGAGTTGGAGAGTAAAAGGTAAGTATTTTAAATAAAATGAATAATATCTAACAAAGTTATATTTTTTATAGACGCTGGAATACAGTATAGTTATCTAAAAAAATTTAATGAGATGAACATAGCTAATGATAAAAAAACTAAAATAAAACTGTAATTTTAAAAACCAATAAAGTTTTTTTTTAGTTAGTAGAGGAAATGCGGAATTCTGTTAATTTTTTTAATGAATGGGAAATAATGAACATTTTTATTTTTAAAATATAAATATTTGTTGCACCATTGCATTTTAAAATGTTTATTGTTACAAATCGAACGAACATTTTAGAATCTAATTTTAAAATTTTCGTTTTCAAAATGAAAATAAAGATTTTACATTTCAGAGTATTAATTGTTAAAAATCAAACGTCCATTTTAGAATCTTGTTTTAAAATTGTTGTTTGTAAAGTGAAAATAAACGTTTTACTACATAATTTTAAAATATCCATTGTTACAAATCGAACGAAAATTTTAGAAACTCAGCTTAAAATGTAAGTTTTTAAAATTAAAATAAACGCTTTACTATTTTATTTTAAAATGTTCGATCTTAAAATTAAAATAAACATTAGAAGTGCAAAATCTGGGTTAAAAGTTTTTAAAAGTAGCTCGTTTCTGTCACTTTTGAAAATATTGTTTTCTCTGTGTATGTTCTAACTTGGTGAGAAACATTTTTGCTTGTTTGTGCATCAGTTAAATTCAATGAAGTTGTATCCACGTTACAAATACTTCTACCGGGTACAAGCTATCAACTTCAATTTTGTTTATGTAGATTATAAAAATATTATTAACACAATATTATATGTAATATAAACTGAAATATTTCATAAATGAAATTAGTTCCATGATAAAATTTGTATCATTGCTTTAGCAACTGCATTAAAGGAATACTCGGATCACAATTTGTGGAAAGGTTGTTGTATTTAATACAACATCACTAAGTGTCGAAATTTTTAACATCAAAACAAGTAATTGTCAGTACCAAATTTGTAAATTGTAAATGTTGCAGCTCATTTCACCACCAGCACATAAAAATTCATTAACAACTAGTAGTTATTAAGAAAATTATAGCATAGTTCAACAAAACTCTTCAATGCACGTTTTTCAACATAACTTAGCTTGATTCTAAGTGAACTTCGAAGTATTTCATATTTCATATTTATTTGATATTAATTAGTACAATAAGATACAAGAGATTTTTTAAAAGTACAACAAAATTATATCCATAATCAACATTTAACTTAAAATTTGAATAATTTGAATAACATAAAATGCTTAATATACAATTATTATTTTAATAGTGCAACAAATTCATATGTATAATCAACTGTTAACTAAAAATTTGACAACTTTAAATATCTTAAAATTTTATTTATAATTTTAATAAAAATACAGTCTTATAAATATAAAAACAAAGATGAAACATAGTAAGAAGACAAAATAAATAAATAGAAAAAAGAAGTAATAGATAGCTAGATGTTGGAAAAGTATAACATAACAAAAGACTTAAATTTATTCGTGCTGACAATAGATTCTAAGCTAGAAGGTAAAGAATTCCAGAGTTTGATGGCGTTAATGAAAAAAATCGCTTAGTAGCTATGTAAGGAATTGAGTTTAAGTGCTATGAGGTTGTGTGTTCGAGTAGAACACTGAAGCGTATCTTCTCATAGAAATTAATTTATGCAAAAATAAACAATTTTTCGCATTTAAGTAGTTTATAATACTACAACCTAAAATGCTTCTACTCAGGCCAAACACGTATCTTGCTGCATCATTAAAGGCAACCTGAATTTTATCCGAAGATTGCGAGTCAAGATTGCTGTATATTAGTTCTGAGTAAGATATGATTGGAAGTAATAATTGTACAACAAGCCTCTTTTTTGTCTCAATCGGAGTAAATTTAGCAGACATTCGTGGGCATCATTGCGTGTAGTAAACTCGTTGAACAATAGTGTTAACATCATCAGAGGATGAAAGTCTAGAGTTAATATAAAAACCTAAAATTTTAACTTTATCAACCATTAGTAGACAATTATTACTTGAAAAGATCGGTGGTATTTGTTGGTGGTCAAGTTTATCCCTAGAGATAGGAAGAACATATGAATACAAATAAAATATTGTTTTTTATAAAAAAAGTGGTCTTGAGCCCGATTATAACCCAAATCATAAAAGTGGTCGAAAAAACATCACATTATCATTATGAAGACACACTGCAATATAAGCACAAAAATGTCGCTTTACAACACACTGATGTCTCTCAGCAAAAATATCAACAAATACAAAAACATCAGAACGAGAAACACGAACATAATTTAAAAAAATAATATTTCTAATAAAATGCAGATCAGCTGGTTTAATGCCTTATTTTATTACAGACTCAATAAAAAAGGTAAACAATATGTTCACTTAAAACTGCCGATTCCCGCCAAATATACAAAAAGCTTTCACACTCCACATACAATTACTCCAAACAAAAATTTTTGATTTATTAATACAATATAAACACTTTGGGCCAGTTTCACAATCAAAACTTAAGTTTTTAGCCATACTTAAGTTTAAGTTAAGTCTAGCAATTTGGCAACTTAAGTTCGACTTAAGCCTTCGAATCAACTAAAGTATGGTGGAAAAGTTTGTTCGTTTACTTAAGTCAAACTTAAGTCGCAAAATTTTTAGACTTAACTTAAACCTAAGTTTGGCTAAAAACTTAAGTTTTGATTATGAAAATGGCCCCTAGAACTAGGACCTTGCTCTGTAATGCGATTCGAAATTAAAATCACACCATGTATTTACATGGTTTTTGACAAATTTTTGATTAGTTCGAATTGTATGCAGACAAAATCATCATTTTAAAGTAGAGGTGGAAGTTACTGCCATTTGGTAATCTTCAATGATGTACATCATACGTTAATACGTATTGACATGGTGTGATTTGTTTTTCGAATCGCATGACAGGGTAAGTCCTCTAGAATATAATAATAAAGAACTAAAAAGAACAACAACCACAATAAAAGCTAATCTAAGCGACGAAGAAGCTGCAAAATTCTTAGAAAGCAAAAAACTTTACAAGAGGTACTATTGTGGCAAATTAAACACACCCACACAAACAGGTTAACAAAGCTCAACGAAGAAAGAAGAAAACTCTTGAACATTAGGGGTATTTACACTGACTTGGGTAGATTGGCAAATACCTTACATTTTGTTTTTGTAAAGTACCTTTGTGCCCAAGTATCCATCTACCAATCTACTCTAGCTGACCCCTTGATTTCTTTGGGTAGATTGATTTCTTGCCAAATTGAGTACTTTTTGCATGTGTTACCACTAGTGTCCGACCGAATATTCGGTTTCGGTTTTGGTTGCGGCCAGTTTCAGCCCTTTTTGTAAGTTTCGGCTGGATTCCGCTAGATTCGGCTATTCGGCCATATTGAGAAACTTTTGGCAAAAACTTTTTGCATCAGTCATTTAATTAAAATATAAAAATATTTACAACGCATTGTAAAAAACAAAACTTATGAAATCGTCCATAGTTTGATTTATCGTATTAACGCAAAACATTTTGGTTAATTTTATGCGTTCGATACTTTTCGATTCTATCATCTCTATTGCAATTAATATTAAAGTTTTATAGGTACCTAAGCCAAAAAATGATAACTTAACTTGCGAACGAATTCTGCGTGAGTGGAATAAAGGATAATGCTAAACCTTTAAACAAGAAACAAAAATACTTTGTTTTGTAGTTCTATAAAAATGTACATTGTAGGTGCATACTATTTTGAGTGTGTACTGAAGATAAAAAATTTGCAATGCTTTTGTAATAAAAAATAATATAAAAAATTATCTTATTTATTATTATAGAAACTTGCTTAATAATTGGTTTGGTGCCTAATGCATTTTTTGTGCTTTTTTTAGTTTCGGAGGGATCAATTCAAAAAATAAAAAAATTGACAATTAAGAATATGGTTAGGTTTAGAATTTAATTTAGTTTTGAATAAATTTAAAAATATAATCTGGTGCACTTTTAAGGAAAAATCGCTTTTTTCACCTTTTTGGTGAATTTTAGTATTAAAATTTGGCAACACTTATGAACTTCTCGGTTACTTAAAAAAAGCTCAGCTATGTATTTTGTGTAGTCTAGACACAAACTCTTATTCGCAATTCAAGAGCATTGTCAGCTCATTGAAAATTTTGAGTTTCTGTTCCTGTGGCGAGACTACGCAAACGCCCATCACTGAACTTTTGAACAAAGCAACGTTCAAACAACGTTGAATTTAAAAAAAGCTTATCAAGATTGTATTCACCTTTGCATTTTTATTTTATTTTATAAATTGAATAAAGAAACCCTTATAAAAGCTTTAATTATTTTCAGCTATTTTCGCACTTGATTTACTTATTTAAGCCATTAATTAAAAATTAAAACTACATTCTAATATATTAGGAACATAACAACACAAAACACAAAAGCATCAAAAGAATAATTCACTAAAACATTTGTCATGAATAAATATGTAGCGTTTGTATATAATGTTGGGTGGTCGTCTATATGTTTTGTAGCTACCGTGTTTTATGATAATATAATACAGTGGTTGAGTTACTTATTATAAACTTATAGTAATACAGGGTGTTATGTGATATTATTTATATAGCAAAACATTATTATTAGATATAAACTTGTACAGGGTCCGCCATCTAACGTTTTTTTTTCAACTAGTGCTTATTTCGTGAATGGTAACACTTAGCTCATGTCTGATTTGACAGATAATTATTTTTTATCTTTCCGCTGAACGAATATGATTGTGTATACACTTGAACAGCGCTTGGAAATATTGCGACATGACTTTGAAAATCATGGTAATATTGCAGAATGTGTGCGAAAATTGCGTACGGATTTTGGAAGAAGAGAAGCACCGTCAGCTCCGTATGTTCGTTATCTTGTGAAAAAATGAAAGAAACTGGCATCCTCATCGATAAACCAAAGCGTGAAAAGCCAAAAGCAGTGCGTACACCCGAGAATATGGCTGCTGTGGCAGAAAGTATGCATGAAGCGCCATCAACATCAATTCACCGTCGTTCTCAACAATTGAACATTTCGGAGACATCATTAAGAGGAATTTTGCATAAAGACCTTGGTATGACGCCAATTGGTTCAGGAGTTGAAGCCAACTGACCATCCAATGTGTTTTCGCTTCGCTAAGTGGGCCTGCGATCGACTTACAGAAGATGCCGATTTTGCCAAAAAAATCATTTTTTCAGATGAAGCTCATTTTGATCTTGGCGGGTATGTAAACAAGCAAAATTGTCGCATTTGGGGCACAGAAAACCCGCACGCATACATTGAAAAGCCGCTGCACCCGAAACGAGGCACTGTTTGGTGCGAATTTTGGTCCAGAGGCATAATTGGGCCATTTTTCTTCGAAAATGAGCAAGAAGTGGCCGTTACAGTCAATGGCGATCGTTATCGGGCCATGTTGAATGAATTTTTGTTCACAAAAATTGAAGAGGAGGATATTGGCAACATTTGGTTTCAACAGGACGGCGCTACGTGCCACACAGCCGAAGCTACGCTCGATGTTTTGTGCCCTGTTTTTGAAGATCGCATTATCAGCCGCAGAGCTGATGTCGTTTGGCCAACTCGGAGTTGCGATTTGACACCGTTGGACTATTATTTGTGGGGTGCCCTCAAATATAAGTGTTACGCCGACAAGCCAGAGACAATTGACGCTTTAAAGGACAAAATTCGTGAAGCCATTGGTAAAATACAGCTGCACACAATCGATAATGTGCTTAAAAATTGGACCGATCGTGTAGGCTACTGCATGGCCAGCCGAGGCAGCCATTTGAATAAAATTATTTTTCATTATTAACCGGAAGGATTGTACTTTCAAATAAAAAAAGAATTTTGATAAAATATCCAGTAGTTTTTTGTTAGTGCTTATTTCAGTAATACAGGGTGTTATGTTACTTATTTTATATATATTCGTAATGTCGCGATACAATTATTTTGCTATTATTTTCAATATTGCTGTTTAAGAATTATAGTAACCACTGTTGTACTATAAAAAATAAGAAAAGAACTGACAAAATTCTTTAAAAAACCTTTTTACAATGAAACTTCCCTAACTCAAAGTGTAAAGAGATCAGGATGTAACTTCAAGTTTCGGAAAATCTGAGTAATAGAATAAAATATTATGTTAATAATTTCATTTTTGTCAGCGAAGTGATTTTTTTCGAAAATTGTTGGCAGTGGAATATCTTCAACTTCATCATTATCAGATTTATCACTTTCATATAGTCGTTAAGTCAATAAGCATCTTCTTGAATACTTTAAAATGAGCCACCTTACCTTGCAAATTCAACAAATTGCCTAATAAAGTTTGTACAAAACATATACCCACAAAATACACACAGCAAAAGAAACAATAACTTTTATGTCTCTCGACGCAAGCTAACAAAGATGCTATGCAAATTTTTCCATGCGGTCGCAGCAGAATTACAAGACACACAGAAATATTGAAGTTGTTGTAAGTGAGAGAAATTCGATTTTTGGAGATAAACATGCATGAAAGTCTTCCTAATACAAATGAGATTTCAGTTTGAGTTGAAGGAAAATTCGAGTTAGGGAAATTCGACTTATAGATATCAAAATATAGGGAACATTTCACTTCAGCTGATTTTCGCATGATCTACACCTCATATATTAGGCCAAAAATAGAGTACAATTCGCACATTTTGGCAGGGGCCTCAAGATCTTTTTTTTTTTTTTGTATTCGCCCGGAGGTATGAATCTTCCAAAGATACGTACACCCGACCTATACTCATGCACGATTTACACTCTAGAATCTGCCCGGATCAGACCGGGACAGACAGAATGCACCTTCGTACTAAACATACCCCTTATTGGCAATTAGGATTTTCCACTAAGCACATTAATTAGCTTTTCAGTGGAATTTAAAAATTTAATATATAACAAACACGTATTTAAGTATATTTAATTCTATATAAATAAGCAACATCGAATTAAATTATAGTGATTATTAATTTAAGGTACCCGAAAAACAATCCTGATTTCAAAAACATTCCAGAACACTAAACTCATTTTAACTGGTTTGCGGCCACTGTCCAACCCAAGGACCTACGTGGAAATGAGATAAATCTCATATCCGCCAAATCAAAATCCCAATTAGTTGGATATGCATTTGGGCCAAAGCAGGCATAAACTTGTGTGGAAAAGAGATATACTCTGGCACACCAATCCAGGTGATAGTATGAGTTCAGTCTAATTTCAAATCAGGAAACCACGTGAGCACGTAAATCCCAATTCGGTTTAAAATTAAAATATTGAATAATTAAAAAGTATGTTTTAAAAACGATTCATATTTGATGGTGCTTACTTTATAAAACATAATATCGAGATAAAAAGGAGAAACAGAACAAACTCAATTACCAATATTACATTGTTAAAAAACCGCGTTAGGTATAATAGGATGAAGTTAAATCAATTTAATTATTTAAATGTAATATAATTTTCCGTTTTAAGACGTCTACCGAATCAGAAAAATTAATCATGTTGAAGTTATCATTGAAATCACTGCACTCCATCTTATTTGGAGCTTCTGGATCGAATACAACATCGTGCGATATATTTGATAGGGGGTGAAAGTATTTCATCCTCTCTCGACTCTCTTGGGCATCGACGAAATGTTGGTTGGGAGGTGTTCAAGGGAGATATATGGCCTGACGCCACCAGCTCGTGTGTTTCCCAGGTCCACTTGGGCAGCTATCCAAGGCCGCCGCTATACCATTGCCTCGATGTCCAATAGAACCTCGCATTACCGAGATAATAAGTTTTTTAGTTGCATGATAAAGTTGTGGAATAGTTTCCTTGCGAGCGTGTTTCCCGGAAGTTTTGAGCTGTGTAATTTTAAAAAAATATCTTTACCGACACTACTCCATCTATCCACACTTCAACTAACTACGAGTTATGGAGAATTTCGCGTTACGGAAGTTCGAGGTAGAGAAGTTTCACTGTATTATTTTTCATAGTTCCTACATACTAGAGCTGTGATTAATAACACTGGAAACAAAAAAGATAAGCAGCAGTTTTCCGTTTCTAATATATTGACCATTAAACAAATGCGAATACAAATTTTTTTTATTTTCCGCTTATAACTTTGAGTAGTACACAAAAAAAAAATGTCTGTTATAATATCTCAAGCAACTCATGGCTTATTATTTCAACGGTGAAATGTGGTAGCTCGCACGCAATATTTTTGCTTATTCTGAAAAACATTAAAACGAAAAGTTTATATAACAAATTGTAAATATATAGCTGATCGAGAAACACCAGATATATAAACTACTTCTAAAAAATCTTTTTTTTTCATAAAGATTTTGCACAATCAAATTTTTACGAAGCAACCGCAATGCTGAAAATAGTTATTTTTTTAATTGTTTGAAATCTATTTGGTATTGGTTATGGTTATGAATATAAAACAGAAATTCAATAGAATTGCTCCCCTTTTTTTGTAATTAAATTTTTTTGGTTTTTTTCTTTTCTATCTTTAATACTGAAAAATACTTAATAATTTATACTGAACCTTGTGCTAAAAATAACAAGTGTTTTGAGAGAAATGCACGCATAAATTTTTGCAGCGCATTGCTTACACCCGCATTGCATATTTCAGCAACTACACCCACACCCTCAAGTACATACATTGATTTGAATTTTTCGCAATTGTGGTGAAAATAAATATGTTTGCAGCACAATAATTTCTAGTTGTTGGCCGCAATGCCTAAAGGTATGCAATTATTGCTGTTGCATATTTTATTTGAGCTGTTGCTATACCTTGTTGTTGTGTGCATCACTGTTGTCATTGTTGTTTTGAGAAATACTGCTGTTGTTGTCATTATAGTTGTTGTTGTTGTTGTTTTTTTGTTGTTGCTTTTGTTGTGAACTGTCATTTATTATTCACATTTGAGATTTTCGCGCTTTCACACACTATTACTTTAAACTGCTGTTGTTGCAACTGTGGGCAACAGTAGTTGTTGTTGTTGTGTTTACAGCTTATGCATAAGCTTACAATAAACTATTGTGCTGTCATGATGCTTGTTCGTTTTGTTTTAGTTTTTGGTTTTATTTGTTGTGCTGTAGTTGCAGTTGTAGTTGTAGTTGCCACATTTAATTGAAAATGAAATAACAAAAATATCAGCTCATTTCAGTGTTGCCACAGTGTTCTGCAAATTTAGTATGTGAATGCTACGTTTTAAATGTAATCCCTTTTAAATAGCAGCTGAAGCAGATATTTTTTGTCAAGTAGCGTCCAAAGCTCAGTGTGTGTGTTGGTTTTTATAACATACAAATGTTTTTTAATGCACCTTCGTTCTTTACCATTTACTACCCAGTGTTAAATGGACAGATGATGTAAGCGACTATTTCTTAAATAAGATGTTCATGCGAGGCCTTGAATGAAAGAATTAGAAGAAAACACAAAAAAAAATGTTAATGATATTTGCATATATGTAAACAACACATCAAAGTCGAAAGAGAACACCCCGAAAAGAAAAACAAAGGAAATCAAATGATTCCAAAAATTAGTTTCACAAGATTTCTTAAAATTCATTTACTGAATTTTAGCTATCATTTAAAAATTTTTCTATGATTTTTCAATCAAATGATATTTCAATCACAATATATCAAATACATTTTTTTGTCATTTTCAAATATAAACAACAATAATTTTCCCCAACATACTTCACTGCAATGTTACGCAGGCAAATGAAGCCAAACAGTTTTATTAACAATTAAATAAAAAAGTATCGGCCCTAAGAATACATATCACATTTTGCCATATCCCACTTTCTTTATGCATTACAATGTCATCACCGACAAATTTTTACTAACGGGTATATTCTATACCATTGGACCAGCATGTTAATAATAATAAACCAACATTTTTCATTGCCTAGCTGCAGGCGTTTCTATTGAAAAAGTAGCTAGCTTCTGCTGTTTTTACTAGGCTGGCAAATTTGTATAGATTTCATTAAACTTGTATTTTTATACAATGAAATTTCATGGCAATTTAAAGCACAGTTTTATGATTTGTTATTGTTTGAATTGATGTTGTTGTTTTTGAAAATTTTTGCTGTTAATCTATTCACAGTCGTTTAAAGCGCTTGTATCAGCACTTTGTCAAATGCGCTGGTAATTGTTTGCGTAATGGTGGACTAGTGTGTGGTGATGTGAGTATGTTTCAGTTTTTGTTGCTTCACTACCAATATTGCCAGCATTGGTTAAAAAGGTACAATAGAAATACCATGTTTTTTTTAAATCAAAAAAGAGATATTTAAAACATAATATAAAAAAAGTTTAAAAGCAAAACGAAATCTGAAGAATAAATCCAAAAAGTTATAAGCGATAAAAATGAAATTTTATAGAAACATTTTTTGTATGTTTCTATCATGATTATATGTGAATCTATTAAAGGTTTTTACTCAATTTTGTTGCACCTACCAATGATTAAAGGTATATTGAAGCCAGCGTTACTGAACCGTTGAATGAAAATTTTTCCCATTGAATACTATTTATTTCCTTATAAGTTACACAAAAATGTTTTCTTAAAAAATTTGGCAACAAAGCCTTTATAACATACAGATGTAAATTGGTAATAATAACTAAATCTTAACGATGGGCTCTTCAACATCGAATGTAAGGTAACTGACATTTTTTTTATCATCCATATAGTCTTTGCTAATCACACTTAATGAATACTATGAATTTTTATGTTTCATTAACAATGCTCAACAGTGTAGAGTTCTTAAATTTCTGTCCACAGCTATAAATAATTTATGAATTTTTATAAAAAATATTACATTTTAAGCTTATTCTACAATTGCCAGAAAAAGCTTATAAAACTATTGAGAATAGTAAGCTTTTCTTAACATGTGTTAATATAATATGATTTGTTTAAGCTTATTGTACAATTGCAAAAAAAAGCTTATGAAAATCTTGCCAGAGTAGTATTATCACAAGGATTCCGTTTTGATTTTTCTACAATTGCTGCGATAGCCTTTTTCAATAATTTCTCAAGCTTTTTTCAAGCTTAAGTCTTATGTTGTCAAGGTTGTTATAATATTATTCTTAAGCATTTTGGCCTGTTGGGTATTCCTTTTTTGTGTCCCGGCTGGCATAGAGCAACAAAAAAAAAAAAACAGATGAGCCTCGATCAGATACATATCTATGCCTGAAAAAGTGAGATACATAAAAAAAATTTTTTTGAACGACGTTCCTTTACGCAAGTATCGAGCTGACTACAAACTACCCAACAGGTCAAAATCGTTTAGAAAAATATTATAACAAGCTTAACAACATAAGCCTTGAGCTTGAAAAAAGCTTGAGAAACCATTAAAAAGGCTATAGCAGCAATTGTACAAAAATCAAAACGGAACCCTCGTGATAATATTGCTCAGGCACGATTTTTATAAGCTTTTTCTTGCAATTGTAGAATAAGCTTACAATAATAATATTACATTACCACATATTAAGAAAAGCTTATTATTCTTAATAGTTTTATAAGCTTTTTTTGGCAATTGTAGAATAAGCTTTAGAAATAACATTTTATAAACACATTCATATTGTATAGCTGTGGATTGAGATTTAAGAACGCTACACTTTTGAGCATTGTTCATGAAACATAAAAATTTATAATATTTATTAAGTGTGCTTAGAAAGACTGTATGGATGATCAAATATATCAGTTACCTTACATTCGGTGAGAGAAATATCATTAACATTACTAAAGAGCCCAGCGTTCTTAAAGCTCTGTCTAGAGGTTTTTCTTTAATTTTTTTTTTAAATTTATATTAATTTATTGCTGTTCATTAATTCAATTCAAGAAATTTTATTTAAAATTTTTATTATTTAAAGTTATTTAAAATTTTTTTTTTGTGATTTGCGCCTAGTTGAACCCTGTTTTGCCAAATTGGAAGAAAGTCCTCGCATCTTTGATAAATTGATTTTCGCCTTTTCCTAGCGATTTTTGTAGCAATGACTACAACTAAAAATATTTATGCAAAATAGACTTTTTTATACTAGTTTTTAAATGTTTTTGGCCGTGCTGTGCACGGATTAACAGCTATTTTGGCGAAAAAATTGACTTTCAAGTAAATTAAATTAAGGATTTGAAAATACTGAAAAAAATCGATATTATGACAACCTTATGCAAGTACGTATTGCAGCCATATTTAAACGAAAACAGCTGCTTGTTTTGGTCATTTCATATGTTTTCGGAGTCGCTGAGCACGAATCAAGTATTAGTTTTTGAAAAAATTCATTACAAAAAGTTACAGTGCAGATTAAGTAGCGAAATGGTAAAAAAAAACGAGTTTCAACCATTAAAAATTGTCAAAAATCTGACTGCACCTTCGTAATTATTGGAAAATTTTACTTAAAAATTAATACAAAAACAAAAAATTAACAAGAAATTATTTAGATTTATCGCCTAATAAAAGACCTCAGCTGATGGCCCAATTTTCTAAAAATCCCCTTCCCCTTTCAATGCAATAGCACTTCTTTTTTTTTTTGGCCACTCTAATGTGCATACTATGTTAAAACAGTCCGATATCTCAAAAAGTATATATCGTAAAGAGTAAAAGGTGACTGTTTTAGATAGAGCAAAAAATGTATATTTAAGTATCAGCATAAAATGAAAATCCTAGAAATGGCGTTTACTATGTTTTGTGCTTGCACGAGAGTTATCAAGCATACTTTCAAATCAGTTATAAATATCAAGCGTTTCTCAAATACGATTGAGCTTTAATTGTGATTTCTCATTTTAACAAGCTTAAAACTCTTTGTTTATATTAAGCTTGTTCTCAAGTACAATTGCCGTTCGTATTCTGGATGGCCGGTTGGGTGGCAGATGAGGGCGTTGTGCGTGTGTGTGCGAGTGTTGAGATTCGAGCAGACTTCCAAACGAGTAGGCGAGTACGCTGCTATTTGTTTCCCTCTCTCTCTCTCTCTCTCTCTTTGTGTGTCTCTGTTTCTGACACGTTGATATTTCGTTAAAACACATTTGTTAAAAAAGTGAAATTTCTTTAGCGCCGTTGTGATTTGAAACTGGATGAAACGACAAATGACACGAAAAAAACAAATAAATAAGTTGATTTTTCTTTTAATGTATACACATCGATATTTCCTAAAACACTTTCCCGATTGCCGTAGTTTTTTGTCAACAGATGTTTCTGAACACAGAGGTGCGAATTTAAAAAGTGGGTGTTATTCGACGTAGGGGAGTGTCAATATAAAAAACACTGTATCTTCAATATTTTTGACACTAGGTTATTGAAATTTAGTACAGGGGTAGACACAATTATTTCAAGTTACGTTCTAGTAAGTGGGCTTCATTTGACAAAGGGAACGTGTCAATACAAAAAGACCATTTATCTCAAATAAAATTCACACAAGGTGACTGAAATTTAGTACAGGGGTAGGCACAACTATTACAAGTTACGGTCAATTAAGTGGGCGTTAGTGGACAAAGACGCATGGAAATATTTGAAAACACTAGAAATAATATTGACACTATGGTAATGAAATTCGTTACAAGAATGGGCAGAGTTATTACAAAACATGATACAGAAATCTTTTTGTAAAGTCTCTTCATTGGACTTCTGAATAAAAAAATTTTTATTTAAATTAAGTGTCGACGCGCAGTATAGGCTTGAGAGAACCACTCAGACTTTCTGAAACTGAAATCAACATGTCCTCGAAGGTTAAATATCTAGGGGTAACCCTCGATAGCAAACTGAACTGAAACGAGCATATAAAAGATAGGATTCAAAGAGCCAAGAGGGTTCTGTTTCAGAGTAGACGTGTTTGTGGTCTCAAATGGGGGCTAAGATGGGTCTACACTATGATGGTTATGATGGTTAGACCTGTCATCACGTATGCTTCGGTGATTTGGTGGACAAAAGTCAGCCAGAAAACCATTAAGAAGAGACTGGCCAGAGTCCAACGGCTGGTGCGGCGCTGTCAGCCCTCAGGATGTTGCGAAATGCTACGTGGCATGGGGCAACGGCTATGCATGGTCATATGCGCATCCTTGATGTTGCACAGAGAGATGTCAGGGAGGCATGTATGCCTATGAATGGAAGGTAAAGAGTAAGAATAACAGAAAAATGAAATAAAACTCTTATAAGAGATGGATCCGCTTGTGAAGAAATCGCTGGTAATGATATCAGTATATTCAGACGGCTCTCTGATGAATGGCAAAGCCGGGGCAGGCATTTACTCAGAAGAGTTAAGCCTATCCTGTGTACTGAGGTTAGGGAGGTTTGTGTCTATATACCAGGCGAAAATGCTTGGCGTAGTGAATGCGCTGGACCATATAATAGATATCCGGATATATGGCAAGAAAATTGTCATTGCTCTCGACAATCAGTCTGTGATTAGGTGTATGCAACGGACAGACACCACTTCCAGGTTGGCCATAGAATGTCTTACAAAACTCAATAGGTTGTACCCCTCAACACTTATATGGGTGAGAGGACACTGTCATAGAACAGAATGAAAATGCTGATTCTTAAGCAAGAGAAGGATCAGCAGAAGAATTCTGTGGACCAGAACTACGTATCGCCATAAGCGACAACATAGTGGCAGGCCTTATTAAACAATGGATGGACTCAGAACACCGTACAAGGTGGGATGAAGCTGTTAATTGCAGGCAATCAAAGGCGGCCGTGAATTGTTCTCGTAGTGAGGCAGCAAATGTTATCCGATACAATCGAAGGACTTTAAGCTGGCTTACTGCACTGGTCACAGGACACGGTCCCTTCATGTACTATCTCGGGAAGATGACTCTAATCGAGGACGATACGTGTAGGTTATGCCTAGAGGCACAAATTTTGTGCCAGTGTCCAGCGCTGCCAAGCATAATATTGAGCACTCTGGGACGTCCATTTGTTGGCGAAGCCGAGATTGAGATTGAGCTCACGTATGAGTGCTCCGAGCAGTAGCATCCTTTGTCCAATAGGGGACGAAAAGGGACCCACTGTGATCTGTTTCAGCAAATCCCCCACTTATTATATTATAATTAAGTGTCGACGCGACGTTTTAATATTTAATTAATTTTCAATTCATAATTTTACCTTGTTAATTGAATCTTGTTACCCTTGAAACTTGGCCGTACCATGAACTTTTTTCTTTTGCTCTGTTCGATTTAAAACCGCCTTCCGCGATGGCCGAATTTTCGGCAGCTAACTTCACTTTTGTAATTTTGGTTTTTCTTTTCTATCACGGACTTGCTGTAAACTACTGTGTTTCCCCCAATTATTATAAGAATTCAATAAATTTGTATACAATCTATCAATCATCAAGCCTTTGAGTATTACTAAACCGATTTGTACGAGGATTTTTACATACGCCGAAAAGGAAAAGGAAAGGAATAAGAGATTTTTTCTCCGTTCACAAGTGAACGCACCCAAACAGAATTGCTCTCGTAATAAAGGTGAATCTTCAATATTTAATCCTAAAATATACGGAACTCCTACGAGTAGGAACGAATTTAACTCAATATTTAACATTAAGTATATATAAAAAAGCGTAGATATTTGCATGGAAAGTCAAAAATTTGATTTTTAAGTCACTTTATTTTGTTGTTATTATGTTATTGTTTTTTACTGCATGGCAAATTTATTTATGTTTCACCATATAAAAATATGAGTTTTAACAAACACTCTGTTAGGACTACAGTACAATATGAATCAAAGGTGATTGTCACATTTCTCGAAGTTAATTGAAACAAATTTTTAAATTTTAATGACATTTAATATGGAAACAGCACAACCAAACAAAATACATGGCAAAAACTTCTTGGAGAAGGAAAACTACGATGTTGTAGATCTAGGTTAGCCAATACAAGGCAACGTTTTAGTGGCATATAAATAAAGTGTGGACGTTATGTTGATATGTGATAGGTTTCATTATTAAAAACCATATGTAATATTAAAAAATTCTTGCCTATTCATATCCTTGCTTTTTGTTTTGTTTACGAAATGTCGATTGTAAATATATTTGTTATTTTCAATATTTTTGAAAAAAATTTTATGAATTTTATTATAGAAAAATTTTAAGTGAACAAAAACTAGATAGCTTATGAGTCTGTTAAAGTTAAAAGTGGTAAAATGGAATTTTTGCTTTTAAATATTTAGTAGACTGTTAAATATTTAAAAGAGCTTGGTGAAACCGGGCATCTGTCTGGTATGTGAACATTATTATTTCTTAATAAAAATAAAAATAAAAAATTTATCATATTCTTAGGTTACGATGTTTTGTGAAAAAGTCGTTGTACTAAAAATTTCTACAGTTATTTGAATGTTTCACTTCTACCATGCATGGCAGCCACACAATTACTTTTTTATATTTTTGTGTTTGTTTTAAATAATACGTGAGAATGCTTATTGCAATTAAGTTTTAAGAAATGGTTAATGCACCAAATGAGTGCAATACCATGTAATCTGATGTTAGAATTTCAAAAAGTTCAATATTTTTGAAAAAAATTTTATGAATTTTATTATAGAAAAATTTTAAGTGAACAAAAACTAGATAGCTTATGAGTCTGTTAAAGTTAAAAGTGGTAAAATAGAATTTTTGCTTTTAAACATTTAGTAGACTGTTAAATATTTAAAAGAGCTTGGTGAAACCGGGCATCTGTCTGGTATGTGAACATTATTATTTCTTAATAAAAATAAAAATAAAAAATTTATCATATTCTTAGGTTACGATGTTTTGTGAAAAAGTCGTTGTACTAAAAATTTCTACAGTTATTTGAATGTTTCACTTCTACCATGCATGGCAGCCACACAATTACTTTTTTATATTTTTGTGTTTGTTTTAAATAATACGTGAGAATGTTTATTGCAATTAAGTTTTAAGAAATGGTTAATGCACCAAATGAGTGCAATACCATGTAATCTGATGTTAGAATTTCAAAAAGTTTTTGACACAAGGGTGGACACTGACAATATATTTTTTGTTTTTTTATACCCTTTGTAGTTGCGCTGGTCGCTGTTTTCGAATCAGATGTACTCTAAAAATGTGTGTTTTGTATACTCTTACGTTAGTCCAGTTTTCAATCCAATTTTTCGATTAATATTCAAGCTCCATACCATGGCAGAATAATGAGGTAGGGTTAGTAGCTTTGACAAGACCTATTGTTAATGTGAAAATCATAAAATATAGTGCTGCCATATCACGAATTCAAATCCAATGAAAAATCCATACTTGTCTTGGCGTTTCTGATGAAATCCTTTCCTAGTAATACTTAAAAACGGGGAAATACAGGTTTTTTGTTTTATGCAAGCTTGAAGCGGACTTATTCTGCGAAACATATTTGTATGTTTTAATCCAGCTTGAGCCTTCCATTCAAATTAATTATTGGTTTTATAAGTGTTTATTTGTGATTTTCATAGAGAATTTTGTGTGAAGTTACGTATATTTCATTTAATCTTATTTACCCTTCATAAAATTCCTTTTGCAAGTGTTTATCTCAGAAATAACACTAATAAAGAAAACTGGCATCTCTAAAATACACTTTGACATTAACGATAGGTCTTGTCAAAGCTACTTACCCTACTTTATTATTCGCCATGCTCCATACGAGGAATATGATGAATGTTCAATGCTCAGCACCTTGTGGCGTCATGAAAAAACATCTCTAAATCGCAGAAACATATGGGCATTTACATAGTCCACGCACGTAATGTTCGTACGCTTTTTTGTTGTTAAAAATTAAAAAAAGGAAAGAAATGTTTAAACTCTTTCTGTTTTAATTTTTCGATAGCATTCTTGTAGTACTATATTTAGTGTAAAAGGTGGAAGCGATCAAAAGTATTGTCCAAAGATATAAGCAATAAAAAGAGGATGCGTTACGATACAAAAAATGGAAGTGGTTTTTCTCTGCATTAATATAATCAAAAAATCTGGGAAGTGTGCACGAGTTTTTTTATTAAAAATATTTAAATGTTTTCTGGAATGATGTAGCTAAATACTCATAACTGTTTCGTTGAAAATTCTTTTTTAATTATTTTTATACAAGCCATAACATAATAAGTTACGATACATACGTTACGATACAGATTTTTCCCTTCAAAGAATTAAAATTTTTTAGAGTTTTATTTATTTAATTGAACTTAAAAATCATATGAAGTGTAATTCAGGTCCGTAAAAATAGAAAACTGATAAAAATTGAATTGAATTTTGTATTATACGAGTATTTATTATACTAATAAAATTCCTTCTTATGTTAAAATTTTTCAACTTTTGTCACCATTTTTCTACTTTTGTTGCCATTCATCATGTTTGTTGTCATTTTTTCAAAATTCAAAATGAGATCAGCTCTCAGTACTCTCACAATATAAATTTAAATGTTTTCTCTATTTTGAAGGTTTAAAAAAATTTTCAGTAACATTTTATTTTTCAGTCGCGGTAGACCTTTTAGTGGAAATGCCCATATCGCTAATTTGCAAGAATAACGGCATAACTCAAAAAAGTCATTTTGCATAAAACGCATTTGAAGTTTTCAATTCACTCGCACCTTGTATGAAAAGATAGCGGCATATTCTCTCCTCACGCGAAGAATATTCAAAATAATAACATGAAATGTGTACACAATATGAAGCATGATATAAAGAACAATTCTGCATCATTATTCCAAAAATTATTCATAAAAATTAGGTTATATGTAATTATAAAGGGTGATTTTTTAAGCGTTTGGTTTTTGAAAATTGAAAAAAAAAAGAAAATTTGCAATAGTGAATGAAATATATATTTGGAGCGATACATCAATGCCTGCCATTTACTTGCTAAAAATTATTTCATGTAATGTTGCCCTCGGCTACACCTGGGGTGGTCCATCCGTAAGCTCCAACTTTGACATAACTGTTCCAGCATTTCGGCCGGTATCTCACCAATGGCAGCTGTAATGTTGTCTTCCAGGGCTGCAATTGTGGCTGGCTTGTCGTTTTACACGAAGACTTCACGTAGCTGCACAAAAAATAGTCTATTGAGGTCAAACCGCGTGATCTTGGTGGACTGCAACAAAACGTGAGATTTATTGCTTACCAAACTCACTTCTCAATAGGTCCATGGTATCACGTGTCATGTTGCACCGTCTTGTTAACACCACATCTCAACCAAGTCCAATTTAGGCAAAGTCTTCCATTTTAGGCAAAAACAAGTCGGTTATCATCGCAAGGTACTTTCCTCTATTGACTGTAACGTTGCGATTTTCATTATTTTTGAGATATTACTGTCCAATGATGCCGCCGCACAGTGGCTTAATCCCATACAAAGTTTGGAAAAAAATAGAAGGAGTCGTCGTAGACCACTTAAATTTGGTACATAAGTTAGAATTACCTCTATTAGAAGATATAAAAAATTTCAAAATTTTTTTCCTATCCCCACAAACACGCCTACCTATAGGCGTCATATAATGCAGAATTTTAAAAAGCTATATTTTTTTCGTATTGAAGTTATATCAAAACAACTCACTCAAGGGTCAGAAATATATATGCAGATTAAAAAAAATTTGCCACACCCACCTCCCATACTTTTTATACGATATTTGCATAGCATTAAGATGGAGTAGTCGTATACCAATAAATTTTGGTATATACACAAGTTGAAATTAACTATATAAGAGCACTTACAAAAATTTTGCAAATCCGACTACAAACACGCCTACCTCCGATACAACACAAAAATTGAAAATGATATTTTTCTTTGATATAGCTCAAAACAACTCAATGAAGAATATAAAATATATGTGTATATTTAAAAAAAAATGCCACGCCCACCTCCCATACAAATACATATTTTTTCTTATTATACAGCACTTAGGAATTTTCTTTATAATTAAAATAAGAAATAATAAAAGAAGAAAACAAAACTATTACATATTCTTTATGACAATGTGTACAGTACGCATATGGGTATAAATATGCATTCACTATTTTGTTCGTTAAAATCAGGTTAGCAGCTATTAGCAGCCAATTTTTTTAAATGCTTACTAAAAGCCTATAGTTTAAGATTTTTATAATTAGAAACTGTCGATAAGTGTCGATAACTTAGTTCTGGTTCACCAAACTTTGGAATCTGGGAAAAAAACATGGCCTCAATAAAATTATTAAAAAAAAAAACACAATAATAAAAAAATTTATTTATCATTAATAAAAATGTTTTTTAGATACATCACAATATTGCATATAAAAAGATTTAAGTGAATACTAGTAATGATTTCGGAGCAGTTCCTACTGGAATCCGGCTTAAAATCAAGGCTGTTTTTGAGAGGAAAAATTTTGCAGACATTCACTGCTCGTCCACAAAAATTGAGAAGACTTACCTTAAATATTTTTTTAAATATGTTATTGAAACATTTCTTAACTTAAATTAAAAAAAAAACGAACAAAAATTACAACATGAAAATATGATTTAATTCCACTTTGAAACCACTGTGCGCCGTCCCATAAACCGCACCAAACAGCACATTTTTCATGATAAAAAAAAAAAATTATGTTTCAACAGCTATAACAATTTGATCATAGTTTTGGTTTTTGTTATTTTTTCACAAAATAGCTAATGGGCTATAGTTAGCACCCTATGCTAGCTATATTCAGAAAATATTTCAACAACACTTCACTGCTATTTTTTAAAATTTGGATTTCTACGATTTTTTTTATTGGAACAAGATATAAGAGATCAATTTTTCGAAAACTAAAATATGACAACTCTGGTACTTTTCATCCGATTTTTTATTTTGATTACTCATCTTAAAGAAGAATTACATTAAAAACGAAATGCATTCCCGTTTTTTAAAAAACTCACTTCAAGAGATGTTTTTATTACTTCTTTGATCAAATATTAAGAAAAAATCTTGTAAAACGCTACTACAGTTATTGGGCTCTTGAGCGAGTGCTAAAACTTTATGAATAGGCACGAAACTTTAAGATTTTTGTTTTATATTAAATCGACTATTTTAAGCCTATGGAGTCAACAATTTGAGCTAAAATTTAATATACATATATAAAAAATAACTTTTTAGATTTATCGATATCAAAACCTATCGATATTTTTTATTAATCCTGGCTACGGGCCTGTCACTGACCATCAATTTCACTTTTAACATCACTTTCTGAAGCACATTTAAAAAAAATTTGAAAGAGAGTTTTGAAGACACTTATCTTCTTTATCTCGTAGCGCTTTTCTTTTCTTATTTTGTGTCCTAGACAACTTTATTTTTCTTTTTACTCATTACCGCACAAAATTAAAAAAAATAATTGTTAACTAAGGGCTTTTTTTCCGATAAGGGTTCTGCTAAGGGCGTTTTTTCCAATAAGAAAAAATTAAACGACAAACTTTTAAAGAAAAAATAAAATTATTTCCAATGTTCAAGTTTAATTAGATAGATATGTAGTGTTGCTATTGTAGCTGTCAAGCAATGTGAGTAAACGTTGCAATTTTTAACAGAAAGTAAAATAACTACTACTACGAATTTTGATACAAACCGAAAGAATACTTTGTGAAAGTTAAAATAGTTAAAAAAAATAACATTTTCATTTTGGCGCCCCCAATATTTGGCGCTATAGGCGTGGATCTGCTTCGCCTCCCCAAGGGACGCCCCTGAGCAGCGGTAACTGACTATTTTCATCTCTCATGATAATTTTACATCTAAATTTTCAATAAATACATCTTTTTTCCTAAAATATTATATTAAACTTTTTGAGTTGATTGTTCATTAAAACTATTTGTCAGGAAAAAATTATATAAAATGAAAACAATAAAAAAAATTAAAATATACATATTTTATTTCGAAGTAATTTTGGAGTTGAAGAAAAATAGTAAGGAGCTTCCTTCCTGACGGGGGTCCCCCGACCGCACTACCTTTTTTGGTAAAGAGGTTTAGAACTGTGGTCTGCTATTATTTATATAAAATGTTAACAATAATGTATAGTTTTTATTTTTTACTGCTTACTGATTATGGGCAGTAAGTTGTTAATAAAACATTAGTAATCTTCTTGGAATATCTTAAACCTAGTTCTCGATTATTTGTGTTCAAACATTTAATTACGCGCAAGTTAATCAATAGAAGCTCAGTGAAAGTTCTTTCTAGGGCTGAAATGGCCAATTTATTTTTTTATTAATTTTCTTGGATAACTCCCGTGCGGTAAATTGTTCACTTCTGAATATCTTTGATTAGCAGATAATCAAAATTTTTCAGACACTGTCCATTTTCATCATCATGGATTCAGTGTGCAGGCAATGCATCGCACCTTGGAAAAGTTTGAGCGTGAAAGAGTACACTCTTTTGGACATTAAGCGACCAACCAAACACAGATTGGTGCGAAGTGAAGAAAGCATAGTCACCGTAGCGGCCAGTTCCTAATTGCCAGTTTTTCAGTACGAGTTTAAATTCTAGTCAAATTAAACCGAGCTTAACTCACCAAAATTGGACTTTTGGACTCGGTTTAGGCAAAAAAGAAACACATTATATGATCATTTAAGTCAATTTTACTTCAACGAAAGCTAAAATATGTAGTTAAACCGAATTTAAACGTCCAATTTTGGTGAGTTTACCTGAGTTTAATTTGACAAGAGTTTAAGCCGCACTGGAAAATTGGCCCTAAGAGACCCAGAAATGTTAATTCGGAGCCGATCAACTGAATTGGTCGTCGCAGGGAGTCAACCAGGTTAATTTTGCGATTGGATTTTGGCCTACATCCGTATAAGATTGTGCTGGCGAGAGTATAGAAGCCGGACGACCATAGACAATGTACAGTTTAACGATTGGTAAAATTAGAGGGCAAAAATTATTTTGCTTACTTTCATGGTACAAAAAAGTTTTTCAAGATATTGGAACAAGTGCGTGAGACACCTCGCACACAACTAGAACACATTTTTCACAATATCTGAGGAACAAGTAAAGCGATGTAAACAAAACTTTCAGCAATAAACAAGTACATCATTTGAAGGAAACGTGTCGTAATCCGACAAGTGGGCGTGGAACCCCCAATACAACTGGCAATAAACGACGCCACAAAAAGAAGCAATAGCAAGAATAATAATTTTTACAAAAAAAAATAAATGAACTTATTTCCTTTTATAGGGCAATTCAGTATTAATGTTTAACAACACTTAGCAACTGAATACATAAAAAATTAATTAAACTCAAAACTCAAATATTTTGACAATAATTAGTACGGTGTTTAGGAACTATTTTAAAAAACTTTTTGTTTTAAGCAATTTTTAATAATCCGGTAAAAAAAAGTCAAAATTCAAATTGAGTTCTTTGCCTTAGAGTTTTTGCTAATGTTTTTGGGAATAATGTTTCGACAAATCATGAAATATATTAATAAAACAAAAATAAGGTCTACTTACTCTTAAATCACAAAAGTCATAATTTAACTAGAATTTTTACTTTTTTCTTTACAGGGTGCCAACGAAACAGAGTGCATATTTTAATACCTGAAAGATAATAACTTATATTGTAAAACAAAATCTAAAAAAAATGACTAATATCAAACTAAGTTATCAACCTATAATATATTCTCTATTCGGTTTAAGTTTAGGTATTAAATTTAAAACTCTTCTAGTTAAGAGCATAGCATAAATAAAAAAAGCTATCAAGAAGCAATTAGTAATTTATTTTTATTACCTCGATTAAGTTCTTCAAATTTTATTTACCTTAATGACTCAGCCAATTTTCAAAAAACTGAAAGTGAAATTTATTGTACTGATAAAAAAAATCACAGCCGCTAGGTGCTGTTTTATAGTCGTCAGGTAGATATAAGCTTTAATTAATACAAATGTTGTTAAGATTCTCATTGTTGTTTTATTTTCTATAGATAAGCGTTAATAGCGATAACATAGTGTCAGCTACTTAAATGGTTTTGCAATTTTTGTCTAGATAAATGTAACTCAATCAGTTAAGGTGATACATTAAAATTATTTGACGAGTAGTTTTTTTTTGCTAACCACTGACAGAAAAGTGCTGAATGATTAAGCAATAAATTATTTGGCAACAATAATTGTTGGGTTAAAAAATATTTCACCATAGAAATACTACTTCACTTATAAAAACAAAAAAAAAAGATAAAAGTAGTATCTGAAACATTAACAGAATAATTTTTTATATGCATTTACTTTTGGCGTAGACCAAATGTATCAAGAAAATACATGCTTGTTGTTACTCTAAACAAAATTCAAGTAGAGTAACAACAAGCCATGAGTACTAATTGATCCTTTGACAGTTGTGACATATTTAGACCAAAAGTCCCCATTTAAATATGATACTTAAATAATTTTCTGCTCTATTTTAACCAGTCTTAGCTGGTCACTGTTTTGATTCAGTGCACTTTGGTCAAGTAAGAGACTTTGGAGAGATCGTCAAGTTCATTGTAGAAGCAGTTACCTAGCTATCAATGGTCCCCAGTTGCGACAGTGGGTCGAATTTGTGTAACATGACAAAAATCTAAAGTTGCGGAATTGTTTTTTTGACGTAGAATTACGTCTTACAGCGCGGTTTGTATGGGGTCATTTTCACGAATTTTTTCAAAGTGATATTTGACACTTTAGGGTATTCCTACAGCCTTTAATATTCATCGTATAAAGAAAAAAAAATGCCAAAATATTAGTTTTATTGGGAATAAAACGAATCAATATATATAAAATAGGATGTGTGTATGTATGTAACGTATGGACTCCAAAACGGCTGGGCCGATTTTGATGAAATTTTCAGGTAATGTTCATCTTGGTACGGTGGGTAACATAGGCTATATTTGGACCCGATAGGTGGCGCTGGGGTGGACTTATATCGAAAATTTGAATTTATGGACCAATTTAACTGAAATTCAGAATGTATGTTTGTTTGATCATAAGAAAATAATTTGTGTATAAATGGACACGGTAGGTGGCGCTGGGGTGGACTTATTTCGAAAATTCGATGGCGTGAAAAATATATAAATACTTTTAATTTTATTTTATAACGAGGGGAGTAGCGAAGCACACCGGGTTCAGCTAGTATCTAATAAAATAGCAAAATCTAAGAAGATGCAAAATTCATATGTTCGTATGAGAAATGCACAAGCGCTTAGCTGCAGTAGCTGCTTATGCTGTTTTTAAGATTGTTGTTGTTGTTGTGTGTTCGTTTGGTTCGTAATTATGTTGTTCCTTGTTGTGCTGCTTTTGTTGTTGTTTTTGTTTTTGTTGTTGTTTTTATTAATGTGTATGTAAAACATTTGTTTTTGTTAAGTTGCAACAATAAACTACACAATAAACGGCAACTCAACTGCACTACCTTGATTTCAATACAAGATTCAATGCATATTTCAGAGTTTTTTGGCGAACGGATGAAAAAGAGAGGGGAAAAAAGAAAAGAACAAACGACACATCAAGCTAATATGACATAAATTTCAATTCGATTCTTGATAAATATAAAATAGGACGTGAATTAAATTGCGAGCTTAAAATCAAGTAAGTTTTTGAGAAGGCAACAACAACAACAAATTAGTATATGACTTCGCAGATTTAGGAAATCATTCTTTTGAATTGTATGGCTGCTAATCATATGACATTTCAAAGCAGTAAGCTATTTATAGATCACCTAGTTGCTATATATAGAATATTCTAGTTGCTTCTTTATTTATTTCAACATTCATTGGTGTTCGATAGTTTGTCGAAATGCACCATAGAAATGAAACGAGTTTTTTGCTTCTCCAGAAGCTAGTGTTCCAACGGAAAGGTGGTTATTTTCACAACCAAATGTTCAATTACACATGACTTTGACCGAAATCGATCAATTATTAGATTATTTAATTAATTTAACATGAATTAACATTAATTAAACTTATTTGGACGTGCTCCGCCATAAAAGGACTTTCAAATTATATAGAGAACGGTTTAAAGGTTCAAAAATATGTCGTTTTCATACCAGGAACTCAGACGCTGCCGTTTTAAGTACCGTTTAGCTGTAACAGTGACATTCATGGCTTGTAGCGTTGTAATACAAAAGAAGATACTGATGCAAGTAGCTAGACAGCCAGTATGTGGCTACAAGAAAATGTACTACTACTACCCAAGATTGCCAGTTAAAATTTAAAACAATTCCGACAAAAAGTTCATTTTTTGACAGTAACATAAATTAAATACAACAAAAATTACCATGATAGAGATAAAACAAAAAGTTGCTACCGCAATAAAAAAATATCAAAAAAAATCCTTACGATCATTAAAAATTATCACAAAAATAACACGCGTTTTAAAAATACCACCACAAATTCCATATGCATTTAAAATTGCCACAAAATTCTCATTCGCTTTAAAAAATACCACAATAAGTCCCATATGCACAAACAATTAAAAAACCATTTATAAATACCACAATTATATTTTGCTTACTAAAAAAGAAAACAATTTTTAAGAAGAATATTACCAAACTCCCACGGAAATTAAAAAATACCCCACTGAATTCCCACGCCAATTAAAAAATACAACACTGAATAAAAAATTTAATAGGAATTCCCAAAAACAAAAATTCCTAAGGACAATTAAAAATTACCACGAATGGGATTTTTCCAACATAACTGGCAACGTTGCTAGCTGCTGATATTGTTGTTTTGGTTCTGCATGCACTGCAAAGGGCCGTTTTTCACTCGGCAATTCTATGAGCAATAATTGCTTTCGCCACAACTAGTTTGTTGACACTCGGGTTTAAAGGGGACTTTCGTAAGCCCTCTCATGCGGGCGAATAATCGACAAACTGCTTGCGGCAAAGGCAATTATTGCCGAGTGAAAAGCGGGACAAAGAGATCTTGCTACCAGATCAATAATTGCTCTCGGAGCAATAATTGCTTTTGCCGCAAGCTCGAGAATTTTCGTGGCCCTACCTGGTTTTACTGCCATGAGTTGGAGTACGAAGAAAACGAATGTTTATTTTCAGCATGTATGTATACTACTACACAAATTTGCGCATGCGTTACTAAGCATGCGTTGTGCTTTAAAAACTAAATTTATTTTTAGATGCCATAATAAATTCTAATTATTTTTATTATGCATTATATTCTTTCCATATTAAAAATTTATTTTGTTAACTAAAATTTTAAATTACTTTTAAAATATACATATTAGGGTGGGGCGATTTGAGCATCAAAATGGGTGCTTCGCGTTTCTGATTCTTGGGATTGTACTGAGCAAAAGATTCCACTAAACCATTCGTCTACGGTCAAAATCGAGCTTCCAGATTTTGACTTGCAGTTTTTTCTCAGACTTTTGTCACTTTTTTTTTTTGGATATTTTTTGGATTTTTTTTTTTTTTTGGACAATTGAGATTTTCGATCCAATACTTAGACAAAAATCTCAATGGTTTGGCTGTTATAGGCCAAAATATCCGTTGTTATAGGCCAAAAGTCTGAGAAAAAACAGCTAGTCAAAATCTGGAAGCTCGATTTTCACCGCAGACGTATGGTCTAGTAGACTTTTTTGCTCAGTACAATCGCAAGAATCAGAAATGTGAAGCGCCCATTAACACTTTTTTCCTTCCATACTAATCGCCCCACTCTAATACATACTATATGTATATGCTCTTAACTACAGGAAAAAATAAATAATTCAAATTTACCCATATTAATTTCCATTTATTAAACATAACTTTAAATTACATTTAGTTTTAACCAACAAAACAAATGAACAAGAACAACTAATTCATCACCAAAAATATCAAACGAAAACTTTGATATTTAAATTTCATAATTGTTTTCGTATTTCGTATTTTTTGTATTTCGAATTTAATTGTTAGCCTTTTAGATCAGGTAAGTTTGAAGAAGAACAACAACAACAAGTTTGTTTTTAAATAATTTTTATTTAGAAGATGAAACGCTTTAAAATAGTTTTGAAAAATATAAATAAAAAAAACCAGAATTTTTCTGTATTACTGTATAAAAAGGAATTCTACGTCTATACTTACGATACTATCGAAGCAGTGCCTTTTTTTCTTAATTTATGATTTAGCGTGGGCCCGTAGCCAGGATTTTCCATGCGGAGGTTTTTAACAACAATAATTTGATCTTATAATAGATCCAGTGTTCTTCTGAGGTAAGCATAATTTCCACCAAAGTTTCCACTGTTGGCAACCTCCCCACTCTATTGCTTAGCTCTAGACGTTCTGCATTGAACTTTGGACAGACAAAGAACGCTTTTTCTGCGTCTTCAATAACGTTCTGTTCACAAAAACTGCAAAATTAATTTTCGTCTTGCTTGAACCGGGTGATATTTTAAGCGTTTGTTTTTTGTCAATTGAAAAACAACCAGAAAATTTGCAATAGTGAATGAAATATTTATTTGAAGTGATAAGGTCTCTTCACCAAATAAGGCCCAAGCTTTAATAAGGCCCGATTTCTAATACGCACATTTATTGCATTCCCTGCAAAATGATTTTTTGCACGTTTAAACATGTTCATATCTGCATCACGATGCAAAAAAAATTACTTCGATTGCGCATCTGTGAAGCGAGTGGCATTCGAACGAAGTCAGCGGTAGCGTCAACAACGTGGTTGATGTAATATTGTGCTCGCAGTAAAAGTCCGTCATTCTACGAAAGAAAAATCAATAGAGGTATTTTAACGAAAACAAAAAGGTTAATTGATCAAATCTTACTGTGGTGTATTCCGAGAAAAACTTGATTAATGAAATTATATTGAGAGCGCCTAAAAAGGCCCAAACATTTTTTTCTTTCCGGCTTTCTTTTTCCATCTCATGTCCTCACCTAAATCTACCTGGCAGAAAAAAACTACGAAAAAGAAAGCCCTCAACTATAAAGGTCACCAAATTACTAAAATTTTCTTTACAAAGCCATAGTAACTTTATTTTAATTTTCAAAATGAACTTTTGGCAATAAAAGTATTTTTTCGAAAAAGTTTTTTAAAAAAAAGCTATGAATAGCATTTATGCTTAGTATAAATGTAAAACAACATTTGTAATAACAATATGTGTTCTTATTTTATTATTTTCTGACTGTTTTGTTATGTTTCTAAAACCGTTATATATTGTGCCTTATTTAGACATAGTGATCCTAATATGGTAAAAATCAGACCATAATATGGTAAAAACCTTCTGAGCTGGATATATTTTTTACTTTTTCATGCTTTATTTTTATGTTTTTGAAAAAAGAATTGAATAAACAAAAATACAAAATTGCAAAAAAAAGTTTTAAAAAACCCGTTTCTCTTCTGTCTGGTAAAAACCATTAGGTCGGCCTTATTTGGGTAACTTACTTTACATCAATGCCTGCCATTTACATTTTACAGATAATTTTATGTAAATGTTGCCAGCGGCTACGCCTGAGTCCATCCTTAAGATCCAATTTTGGCATACTTTTTCCAGCATTTCGGCCGATATCTCACCAATGGCAGCTGTAATGTTATCTTCTAGGGCTGCAATTGTGGCTGGCTTGTCCCTGCACTCGACAGAATTTGACGCAGTCCCACAAAAAATAGTCAAATCGCATTATAATGGTGGCCAATGGACTGCTTCAAAACGTGAGATTAATTGCTCACCAAACTTGTCTCTCGATAGGTCCATGGTATCGAGTGCCGTGTTGCATGTGGCACCGTCTTGTTGAAACCACATAACTGCCTCTGGCTGCCAAATATACCAAATTCGGTAATTATTTTTTCTGACGTACCCATTAGCTATGGAATAACGCAGGATATTTTTATTTCGATACACTGGGTCTTTTTACTTTATAAGGTTTAATAAAGAAATCCATGAGCCAACAAATTAAAGGGATGAAAAGGTGTTAAATGGTGTCTCATCAAGGTCAAAGTTAAAGAAATGGTGAGGTTTCAAAACAAATCAACGCACAGCTGCTCAGGAGTCTACCATGGAATGGTGTTTTATATGATCAACCCTAATTAATTTTGTACTTCCAACATTTTTTTGCAGACATATTTACCTACTTTTTCTACCCCTTTGGGGTTTCCATAAAAAAGTGGCGATTTAATGAAATTTACTCCCAACGCTCCCACCGCTACCAATATGCTCCTAGAGGATTCAAATTAATGCCCAACCGCCATTATTTTATTCTGACTAATATTTCTTCTAATAAACAAACCCCTACATCCATCCTTAAAGGGTTCCACAACTTTTACTTTCTTACGGCATTTGGCACTTCTCAACCCTCTATAGTTTCATACCTATAGTTTTTCTGATAAACTCACCATTTCTGCTTCGATTGGAGGTTTCCTAAACAAATAAACATAAAAACAACTTTGAAACAACTTAACCTAATAAATACTTCTTCAGGAAATATTTATAATGTTAGGTATGAAAAAATTATGAGGGTTGGTCATATAAACCACCATTCTACGGGTGACTCCTGAGCAGTTTTGGGCAGATTTGTCTGAAAACCTCAAAATTTTTTTAGCTTTGACCTTGATGGGACGCTTTTTACCCCCTCACATTCCCTTAATTTTTTGGCTCATGCATTTTTTTACTAAGCCTCACAAAATAAAATGTCCAATCGTATCGAAAAACCATTATAAGGAATCTCCATACGTTACTATTCCATAGCTAGTACCCATTGAGCCAAAAATGAGCTTCGTCACTAAAGACAATTTTTCGATAAAAAAGAGGATCTTCATCCAACTTTTCTTAAGTCCATTCATCAAACAAACGACGTTGTGGTAGGTCATCCTTCAGTTCTTGCACCAGATGTATGTTGTATGTTTCCATACTGAGGTCATTACGTAAAATCTTCCAGGTGGTCGAATAACACAAACCCAATTGTTGACAACAGCGACGAATTGACATATTGCGATCTTCATTGATACAGCAGCAATATTCTCCTCGCTACGCCCTCCTCGCATACTGGTTGGTGGATTAATGTCTAATAAAGTGAAACTGGTGCGAAATTTAGTTATAATAGCTTGAATAGCCTGTTCGGTGGGTCGAATATGATGTTCATAAAATGGACGTAATTAGCGAAACACGTTTTTCACAGAACACGAATTTGATAATAAAATTCAATGATTTGCCATCGCTGTTCGTTTGTTGGTCTATTTATGTTGAAATGGCAAGCCTTACTGAGCATTTTTGGTTTGCTACATGTTACAAATCACGCATGAGGTTTCAAAAAATGTGCACTGAAAAAACAAATAGTAAAAAATCACCCTTAATAGAAATAGGATTTACCCATGTTCCGTTAGTATTTTTGCGTGAGGTAGTATCTATCACACCATGTGGCTTGTCCAGCCATTTTTCCAACTTTGGAATAAGGCGGTGCGTTCATTGCGCGTTTTTTTGATGCGTCCCAGCGCATCGGCCACACCTCTACACTGCGGTCTCTTGCTATCCTACTTTTGAAGTACTTAGTTCATTTGTGTGGTAGCGCATCGCATATCACGCTCTCGTTCGCAAGGTGGTCTATAGGGGAGTATCCGCAACAAGTAGCTCTGCATCGGCGGAGACAGTTCGGAATGCACAACCTACACTAAGTGCACAGATACGATACACTGATTCTATGCTTCGTACGCAGGATGTGTGTGTGTATTTTTCTGTGCATGTGTGTCAATATTGTGTTGAAAATGCTGTCATGTTAGTAATCAGTCATTTTTGCTGCTGCTGCAGGTACTTCACCTACATTTTGCTATTTGTTTTTGCAACTTTTTCCCTCCTTCTTATATTAAAACAGGCTATTGTTTTTTAATTCTGTACCAGACCCTTTCTTTTTTCGGCATACATCAGTGTTACAGACTTAATTCACACCTGACAGTCACCTCATTTTAGTTGCCTGCCAAGCGGTGAAATTCTTATGCTTGCATGCCGCATTAATTTTAAATACCTTGCTCCAAGCTGCTGACTTTGAACACAGCATGACCAGTATTTGCAGTTGTTGGCAGAATATGGTATGACTACGAATACAAACATAACCTTGCACATACACACACAAACATACACAACAAAACAAAGACCATACACATCCAAACAAAGACCAATGTTTGCGATGCATATAAATAGCTCGCCAAGGACATTTTTATTATTTTATGCATTACGTAGTGAAGTTTTCCACTTGTCTTCATGTTACAACGTGTTCCTCGTGTAGTACCTGCAATAATATTTTTGTATTCGCAAAACATACAAAAATTATGCGCTTTTTGTTGTGGAGGTCACAATAAAAGTAAGCATGCTGAAAACTTAAATAGAGCAACTGTGGCCAGCAACAACATTTACAAATGTCCTTTGAAATTGCCACACGTGAAATGATGATTTAAAGTGATTGCATGGCTATAATTTTTTTCCTCCAGGACATATAAGCCTCATATCAATTCCTTGTTAAGCAGAAGTACCTGGTTTAAGTTTTTAAAAATTTCTTCAGAGAATTCATGTCATTGTTTGGTGGTAAACTTCGAAATGGCCACTCTGGAGCGACTGTTTTAATTTTTTTTATTATTTTATTTTTCTTATTCGTATTCGATTCATCTTTCGTTTTACTCTTTGTTTTTTGTTCACTGCAACAATTCTTTGTTTATTCTGAGCACGTTTTTGTGGCCAAGACAACGGTGCTGATGATGATGATGCTGCTTCTACTACTGATGATGATGAGCATACCGATGATATTTTCGATGCACGCGATGATGGCTTCAATAAGCCACATGAGCACATCAACGAAAGCGGTGAAAGGATGAATTTGAGAAATGAAAAATAAAATTGTATTTCTTAGTTTGTCCATGCTACAATCTTTAAATTTGAGATTTAAGAATTTATCTAATTTTTTAAAGTCAAAATCAGTTATATATCTACACGCTTAAAAATCTTGAAATAAAATTTAAACTTTTCTGTACTTTATATATGCAGCTTTGGTTGCAAATCTAGTATTTGCAACATAATAAAAAGTCGTTTTAATACAGCTTTGGTTTAAAATTTAGTACAAGCTTGGATTGAAATATATATATATAAAAAAAAAAATAACAAACACAGTAGGGGTAATCACAATGTGGTGTATTTACCCTTGTATTGTGTATTTTTGATCAGTTTGATATTTGTAATAAATTATATACAAGCCTGTGGCAAAAATACAACGATGGAACCCTATTGTATTCGTTGTTAATTTCGTTGTGTATTAGATCAGCTGATCACAAAAGTATTTCTAGCATAGAGGAAGCTACCGGCAACGCTGTGAGTTTATTTAATAAAAATTAATATATAATTAATAATTCGTTTCAATTTTTGTATGATTTCCTTTAACTAAATGATGATTTAAATTAATGTTTCCAAACAAACGAACATAAAAGAGCAGGTGGTTTAAAAAAATACAATGCTTTAGTGAAGGTTCGTTCGTTCGTAATAAGTTGTAAGTATTGTAAATTTTGTAAAAATTTATCACAAATACACCACATCGTGAATACCCCTAGTGGGATTCAAACTAGGGACATCCAGTTTGTAAGCTCACTACGTTAACCACTGGGCTATTACGCTGTACGAAACAAAAGCAATAAACTAGCATATAAACCTAATAGCCTAACCCAGCTAGAAAAGGAGCCCTTCTGTATGTCTGCGGGCAACATGCCTCGGAAAGTCAAAAGACATGCTCGCCTCCAAACCCGCTTAAATCTTTTTTGTATAAGCATGTCCTAGGCCGGCATGTCTGCCAAATTAACTACCTTAGCAGCAATGCAGCAGGCATATTATGGTATGAATGCAGAAATTATAATTGTCTGTCAAATGAAATGAGCAATGCTGCATGCAACTCTCGGCATTAATGCTGCGTTCATACTATGAGATGCATGCTGCATTGCTGCTACGGCACTTCATTTGACAGACATGCCGGCCAAAATCCATTAAGACAAAAAAATTATGTCTCTGATGGGATTTGAACCCACTACTCAAGATTCCAAAATACATGAATAAAAACTAAAGCCCTAGGCAACTGAGCCATTCGTACTGTTAAGTCGTTGTCGAAATAATATATAACAAAGTTGCTATTAAAAGTGCTACGCCGTAAACACAAAGTGTCGGCGAATTACAACAATCCACAATGGGGAAAAAAATGCGATTCATGTCATTAACATTATTTTTAAAGTATCGAAAAAAAAGCTAACAACACTTTTTTTGCAAAGTAGAAACTCCAACCAAAGCAAAATAATCATATTTGCTTTCCTTTTACGATTTGCCGTTACTTTTATTAACTGCTGTGTGCGACTAGAATTTGGCTGTGTAAATTGTTGAGTTTTTGCTTAAAATAAAAGTAAGTTGTGACATTATTTAAAGGTGTATTTATAAATAAAAACTAAGGAATGGAGAATAAATCTTATGGTATGTATATTGAATATGTATGCAAATGTATGTGAAAGATTTGAGTTAGTTACATAACAATTTAATATTTACGACACAACTTAAAATTAAGTGATAAAACAAATCTTAAATTTTGGAGAGCTAGAACTTTTTTGAAACACCTAGGTACAAAAAAATATTGGACCAGTGATGTAGGGTGAAGAATTTGAAACCAAGATGTACTAATATAGTTTGTGGAGCTTTGAGTAAATTTAATGTTTGGTATGTTTTATTCTAGGCACCTACCATTTTCAAAATGCTGGTTTATTCAACGTGTGGTGCGAAATATACATTCATCATTCAAGTTAAAGGAAAAGGCATTGCAAAGTTATTTTTTAAGTCTGCTGCAACAAAAAATACACCTTTCAGACGATTTAATGAACATTATTTTTAAAACAGCGAAAAATTTAAATATAAGATTGACACGAAGATGGAGTACAATATTACGAAATGAAACGGTATTTAAGAGGAAGTATAAAAATTGGTCAAATACAGAAACTGTAATTAAATGTGATGGAAACCCAAGAAAAGGTGGGCGAAAAAAGATACAAATTTGATGATGATGGCAGTTAGTACGTCGGCTCGAAAGGTGGGAAATGCTGACTTAGCAATAGCAACTTAAGCAATTAATAGGTGATCCATGCAAAACTTCAATAATAAAAAAAATCGTAAAAGTTTATTAAAACAAGCCAATACCACTATCTTTAAATGAAGCCTTAGCGTTCTTATTAGAAAATAATCTAAATAAGCAGCAGTACATTAATATGCAACAGGAAATTAGAATGCATAATGCATATATATATCCTCCGTATAAAGAAGTCTCTGCTCAAAAAAAAAAAACAATGTCGACCAGAAAATATAACGGTAACAGAATTAGCTGTAAAACAAATCAGAGTAATTATGATTTGCTTATAGGACTGTTCACATTTCAAACCGCTCATAAAATCATTTGTCAAATCGTTTGACCACAAAAGTGTTCAGACCCATCAAATTTTTCGTAAAATTTTATCTTGAAATCTACCAATCAGTAAAAGAAAATTTAAAAAATTAAACTTCCCTAATTTTCAGAAGCATTCAAACGCTTAAAGTCGTTTTCCCAAAATCTATAAAAAAAGCTCATTCATGGTTTTGGCATGCAGGTGACATCATTATTAAATAAAGTCGGTGCATCTACCCAGTAGTTCCGTTGTTAAAGAAATCGTAAAGAATCATGCGTGATTTTTCCGATTCATGGACGAAACATGCTGATTCGGCCATACATTTAACTGACGAAATCTCATACAAATGTTTCAAATTCGTGCAAGAGCGCAATGCAGAGCTTTGTTTAAGTTTCGTAAACGAAAAGAGAGAGAAAGTTGATGAAATTTCGTTAATGAAGTGAGGACCGAAATGTTTTGGGAAATAAAAATTAAATTGCTTATAGCCGAGGCTAATTTCCTGATCATTTTAACCAGCGGTCGTCAGCGGCTAACTAGACATTTTTCTACAACATCTTCAATAATTTCACGATTGTTGTAATTCGCTTATCGTTCACAGGTGCAGGTGCACCGCAACGATACAGCCCGTGTGTACGGGCTCCATCTCCACCGCTAAAGCTAAGTTTATAGTTTTTAGCTATATTGCAATTCTGAAAAACTCCATGGCTTATTTTCATGCTAAAAATTTAGAGACTGAACGAGCTTCTAACGAAGAATAAAATTAAAGCTTTCATTGCTAAATTTTTAGCGATTGCTGCAATTCTAAACTTTTTTTAGCGATTTACAGAAACTATAATTTTATTTTTGGCTATAATTTTGGAGTCCAATATTTTGTTGCCGCTAAGTTTAAAATTAAAAGATTTTTTAATTAAAATCGTGATTTTTGATAAATTTATTAAGAAAAATTAATGCTTTGTCTCTTTTGAATGTTTTCAAAGAAAAATATACCAATATAAAGCACTTTTCCGAAAACTTGCTGTTTGTATTTATCAGTTATATTAATATTAGGGGTGTTCACGTTTCAGTGCACTTGCCTATGCAGTTGAGGACTTGTGCCGTTGTGCAGTTAGGTTTTCGTGAACAAACCACTATCACTTTTTTCAAGCTGTCAAATTGTTCAATGCAAACAAGTGCACAACTGCTCAAATCTCCAAGTTTTAGGCTGCAGTAGAAAAGCACTTGTGCAGATTTTTGACGCACGTGTATTTTGGTTTTGTAAAGTGCACAAGTCCGCAACTGCACTAGCAAGTACACTGAATCATGAATACCCCATGTTATCATAAAACATGCTTTTAGAAAAAGGTTTCATCTCTTAAAACTTTATAAAAATTTATTAAATGAATTGGTAGTTTACAAATAAGCTTTAATTGTTTTGACACACTCTTATGTGATAATTCTGATATGATAATTCTGTATTACGAAGAAGCACACTAACGATAAAAAAGACACTTGAAGCAAAACAATTCTATATGGAACAAAGTATTGCTTCTCGTGTTTTTCTTCTCATTGGTGTGCTTCTTCGTTATACAGAATAATGCAGTTAGTTTGCAATTTGGTCATTAATTGCCAAAAAATTTTGCACCTAATTTTTAATATGTAAAATGTACTCTGAGTGCAAAATTTTGAAGAATTGAATGAAACCTATGCCTCCAATAAGTCACGACTGTTTTGGTATTTAAAGTTGAACCAGTCAAAATAAATCTTTACTAGTTTGTACATAGTTTTATTCTATGATAACACGAGAATATTTAATGAAAAATCATAAAGTACTCGTGTAAATATACTTAAAAAATTAATCACAAATTTTTAATTATATTAACTTAATTTTATTTAAAATTTTTTCAAATAACTGAAAGTTTTTATTCTGTACTTTTTATTTAGATATTGGTGCAGTTAGTGAACCATTTAAAAAATAAGAAAAAAGCTTATTTTAATTATTATATTAATTTAATTAAGGTTCGAAAGAAACATTAAAAAGTTTTCGAAAACTTTTCACTCGGATGATGAATTTTTGACAGTCGGAAGTAGAATTTTTGATATCAGTGAGGTGAGTTTTATTGTCAAAAATTCATGTAGCCCTAGTAGTAGGGACTAGTAGAAATTTTGACAACCGGCACAAGAATTTTTGAGTGAAGCAAAAGTGTTGTGCTTTACCCTTACAAAATTGTTTGTATCAGTGTTTTGCTGTGTATTTTTTCTGAAAAAATTAGTTTTATTTATGTTTCCGTAAAAAAAAGGGTTGTGCTTTGCTTTTAATATTCAGAAAATATTTATTATTAGGCTAAAAATTCAGGCTTGAGGAGCAATTAAAAAGCCTGGAGTCACTTCAGTCGTCTTTAATTTATTTTAGTGTCAATAAAAACTAGTAAAATTCTTTTTAAGATTTTTAAAAACCAGGCCAGTCTTAGGAGCTAAAGGGTTTGAAATAAATATTTATGTTAAATTTGTAAATTCATTACTTCTGATATACGTAATGTATTAAGTTTTTCTTTACTGCATTCAACTTGCAAAACTAATGCATTGAATATACTTTTTTAATATTTGAATACTTTTTGAATAACACTGATACTTTTTTTACTTCAGTATATTTTATAAGTGGAGTAAAATGTAAACATATAATTTAAAAACATGTTTTCAGTTTATTCCATCTCTATGCTAATTAGATAAAATACATACAACAAAAAATAATTATGAATAAAAGTTATTTTTTTTTTCAAATTTTTAATGTTTACATAAGTTTTCTGGTTTTATAAGTTATTTTACTTAAACAGTTACATTCCTTGCAGCTGATATTATCATATATCATTTTGAATACAAAAATAAGTAGAAGAAAACCCGGCAGTCAAATGAGTCTTAAAAAACTCGTTCATTCGCTGAGAAGACGTCAAAATTTCTGGATAACATTTTAATGTTTCATTTGGCACAGCAAAAAATGACAATTTAAATACAACAGAAAGAAATTTTTTTCAACTCAACATTTTCTTTCCTATAAAACCAACAGTGAAAAGTTTTCAAATGGAACACAGCCATAACCAAATAAATTTTTTGACATAATAAACATTTTAAGCTAGGCGATTTAAAACTCAGAATCGCATTTTAGCGAAATCGCTAAGGAATTGAACGAAGCATTTTTTTAGCATTTAGCGATAGAGATTTAGCTTTAGCTAGGCGATTTATATGCCTCTGGTCTTTCTAATAGCGCATTCTTTTCTGGAAAAAAATTCTGCATTTTTTTTTACCTCTTCAAAAGTTCTGCATTTTTTCCGTTCTTTTCTAAAAAAAAATGTTGACCTGAAAATAAGTCTTGTTCTTTTCTCGAAAATTCTGACCGCAAAAGTATAACAAATGCAGAATTTTCTGACCTATAAAATTCGGCGGTTCTGCAATCTGCTCTCTACTAATACCAACATAATAACAAAAAAAAAAATAATTTTGACAGTAATATTATATGCTGTGACAATTGTGAGTAGCAAAATGTTCCAATTTTTGAAAATTTTTTTAAATGTAATCCAAAACAATTTTGATTAAAGTGGTTACATTTAATAAAACTTAACAGCTGGATTAGTATTTGTTAAAAATTCCATGCAGTCGGCGCTATACATAACCTCAATCGTAAATACATCGGAATTCAAAATAACAGTGCAGCCAATATCAAATGAAAAAAAATTTTGAATTTTTCCGTTCTTTTCTGAGCTCAAAAGAAGTCAACATTCTGCATATTCAGGTCAGAATGTAAAAATGTCTGCATTCTGTGAGGTCAGAATTTTTTTCAGAAAAGAATGCGCTATTAGTGTTTTTTTCCTTGTTGGCGATTGCGCACAATTCTTACTATACCGATACAAATCATCTATTGCCAGTGAACAAGTGGTAGCATTGACTGCATTGAGCTCTCAGACAACGATATCTTAGATCAACAATCTTTATGATCTGTTTTGATTGCGCTATTTTGTTTTGTTCGTCTTCGCTGCAATCACACACACGATTTCTTTGCAGCAAGAAAGACACTGCAGTGTAAAGTGAAACAAATGTTTTGAAGCCGGTTTTAAGGCTCTATTCTTAACTTACGCAGGGCTCTATTCTTAACCTTAAACGATTATCATAATTTGTGAAAAAATTGATACTTTTTGAGCTTGAAATTTTTTTCAGAATTAAAACAGTATCAAATGATACAGAGGTGAAGTTTGTGCCAGTTTATGAATACGGAGGGCGGTTAGATATTTTTTCAACTAATTGTTTCAGTCAAAAGAAAAAATTTTCGACGTAATAGTTGAAAAAGTAAAGTTTTCGGATACAAAAATATGTCACTTTTCTTATCACTCGTTCTTTAGAATGATATATCTTTTGAGCAAAAATAAAATATGAAATTTGATTTTAATACTTCAAAAAGTGAACTAACAAGTTTAAAAATTTGCCTCTTAATATATGAAGGTATAATAACTTTTACGAAAGAAATGTTAAAAATTCCAACATTTAAGTCGAATAAGAAATTTTAAATAAAGAAAAGTTTAAATTAAATTAAATCAAAATATCGTAATATTGCAACTGCAATATGCAAAAATATGTTTAGTTTATCAAAAGACGTGATTTTTTTTGAATGAACAATGCATTTATGGTCATGGATGCTCAGGAAGCAGTAGAAACGCACTCACTCAAGCTCTTGATTAAAACTCAATTGTGAACTTCGAAAGACGTTTAACTTTCATCTTTCCGCTAAATTTGTCTCAGCTTCAATTATATCAAATTATCTCTACAAAGGAAGTATTTTTCAAAAATAATCTATTTGATTACTAAATTTTTTCAAGTTAATGCATAGCAACTATTTTGAAAATTTTAATTCTTATAACAACTTTGTAAAAAGTATTTATTTTAATTAAATTTATATCAGTTAATATTAGAAGCGCTTTTTCAATTATCAAATTGGACAAACTTAGAAGTTTACTTAGTCGAATGCTGAGATTACTTGACATCATAGCCGTTCAAGAAACGTGTTTTGATAAACGAAATACCGAATTGTACCAAATTTTTGACTTTAATAACAAACACTTCTGCCAAGATGATGGGTACGCAGGAACATCATTGTGTATCAAAATGAATTAAACCATACACTAAGCTGTTCTGAAAGCAAAAGTTTTGTTGGCTATGTTGTGGTCACCATCAATAATGCTCTTCTAATTCGTGAAAAATCTTTGCAACTTATTTCGTTAAATAGATATCTTAAGTGTCACCAAACGACTTTTTTAAAATGCTTGATGATGTCATTACAAACCTTGCACATAGTCCTCGTACTATAATGTGTGACAGTAATAACGACCCTTTAAACGTCCACTGGCAACAGTTAATCCATATGCGCCACATTAAACAGCTATGACTTTATAAATTGTCTAGTATACTCAAGATATGAGTAAGTCAGAACGACTCCCAAAAGGCTTAGCAAAATAAAAAAAATATCAACATGAAATGCGATGAAGAACTATTACCAGTCAAAATTGAACATAAGTACATGAGATCGTAAACGTACATGGAGGTTTATAAAAAATATTCTAGACAACAAAAGAAAACAAATATTGAACTAAACCAAAACAATTTTTTTGTAACTTGAGATAAACAGAAAGCCAATCTTTTTAATGAATACTTTACAGAATCTGTAAACTTACGCAAAACTACAGAAGCGCGTTCAGCAGATGAAGGCAATCAACTACGTACATTACAACAACTCAATAAAAGATTTACTATAAAAAAAGGTGTGAAAACGACATGCCCTTAAATGTTTCAAATTTAAATAAGAATAAAAATTGTGGTTATGACAAAATTTCGCGGAAGATGTAAATTGAATGCATAGAAATAATTGCGCCTGTTGACGCACCAATCTTATTTGGTATTTTAGCAATAAAAAGGCAAGAGCTCGAATTTTATGTACAGCTTTATTATTCTGCAAACGACAGCAAAATATTAATATATAATATTGATAAGTTAGTTACTAAGTAAGTTTATGAAAAGCGAATCTCTTTTATATGAAAACATAGACAAAATGATAAAGCTTTTAAAACAGTTGCAATGTTTAGATACACTTGAGGAACAATTTACTGGTGGAATTATTAAATTTAATAGTCGTATAAATGGTTTTTAGTTCTTTTCTGAACAGCGCCTTTACTAGATTTTTAACAAGATTATTGAAAGCCAAAAATATGCTGACGTTCTCAAAATACATAAGTTGTCGATAAGTTTTTTGAAAGAATTACACTGGCTTACAGCAATGAATGAATGCCGCTATCCAAAGGCAACATTTAATTGCAAAAAGTTAATCTTTAATAAGATAGATATTAGACGAGTTATTTTGCAAAAGTTTTTCTGATCCGTGAAGTCGGTAGCACATTTGAAGGAGGATGTTAAGAAACTCAGATATCCGAAAAAAAAAAATATCCTTAATACCGAGACCGCTCAAAGTGAAAACCCTTATTTTGTGCAAATTTTATAAGAGTCTCACAATCAATTTTATTAAGGCTATTCAAACCAAACAGTAGAATTTATCGTTGCATTGATTTTTTTATCAGAAATTGCAAAAATTGCATACTTGAGCTTGCAGCGCCATGACAATTCGTAGAATTAATTTGTTGTTTTTGCAATATTTATTCTTAGTATCGCCAACGAACAAGACGTCATTAAATAAGAAGAACAAAAATATAATAGCTCTGTAGCCAATTTAATTTAGTTATTTAAGAAAAAAAAATTAAATTTGACCGTTTTTTGGTTAAGAAAACTCAATTTCAATTGATTTACAAATTATACGTGATTTGCGACAACAAAAAAAATTTATTTCACTTAAATTTTTTTTTGAAAGGATCAATTTAAATAATTCTTTTTTGTTGTTTTAAGTTAATGAAACGTGTTTTGGTGTAGTTTTACTATTTGTAGCACCACTTGCTCTCGGTAGCTACGTTTGTAAATTTTCCGTTGAAACTTGTCATAAACCCAACCGCTCTTTCGGCGACGTCATCGAATTAAGAATTTTGTTTAAAACTTCTTCAGCACGTAATTAATTTTATTTAACAACTTCTACTGATATTGAAAAAATTTGTCACCTCATCGGGTTTTAAAAGCAATGCACCGAAAAATGTCCTTGTATTCGACGTTACAAAACGATCCATAATTAAATTGGATCCATGTCGATGTAAGCTTGCCTTAACTTACTGCTGGCGCCAGTTTTCTCTAAGGCACCTACCGTTAATAATTTGGTATTATTTTCGATAGTCCATTCGAAAAATGCTAAGCCGACTAGAGTTTCTAATAAGTACCAGAGATGACGCCCAAATACGCGCAAAGGTTTTGTTTGCTATTACCTGAGGTCAAGCTTCGGAGCAGCAGCTGTTATAGTACATTCGAACCAGTAGCGCATATACACCTTAAAATAAATACGTTCAAATTCTGCAAATTCATCAACTCCTTAGTTACAAAAAAAATATATAATTAAAATGTATTTTACATTTTCTTAAGTGTTTTTTATAAAGTATGTAATTTACCATTTAAAGTAGACTGATCTCAAGGAAAATATATTTTCAACGAGTAAATTGCTTTTGCCATAATGGGTGCTCTAGAGATAGCGATCGGATCTTTGATCTTTAACGACTCTTCGTTCTTGTTTAGCGGAGTTTCTCCCAGAAATAGAAGCACCATATGCGCAAGTTCTTTATAATCTGTGCGATCATGATTAGCATAAACTTGTTATTTTTCAGATTTAACAAGTTCTGTACGAACTTCTCGTCGTTGAATTTTGAAATCGTAGATTGAAATATTTTTTGCATTTTCGCATAAGTTTAATATGCGGTCACGAATTTTGGAATCTGGGTATATAATGATGCATGGTGCTGACGAAACACTTTCGATGGTTGACTGGAATACTTTACCCAATAATAATTCTGAAATATGATGACGACAAGCACAGAACAAAACAGGATTTGGGAGCGACTCGAGAATCGATGGAAAAATTACAAGCGTAGAGACTGAGAAGCAAATGGTGCTGCTAATAGTAGAACTGCACTGAAAAACAACAAAAATGAATTGTTAAAACTATTTTTTTTTTAAAAAAATTTAAGTGAAATAAATGTTTTTCTTGTTGTCGCAAATCACGTACAATTTGTAATTCAATTTAATTGAATTTTATAACTCAAATACAGCCGATTTCAATTAATTTTTTTTTTTAAAACCGATTAAGCGGTAAATTCTACATAGAAAATGGTAAGCAAGGTTTATTTTTTGTCTGATTTGAACAGCCTTAAAAACCGATTGTGAGACTCTAAAAAAATTTGCACAAAATAAGGGTTTTCGCTTTGAGCGGTCTCGGTTTCAAAGATATTTAAATTTTTTTTCGGATTTCCATGTTCCTTAACATCTTGCTTCAAATGTGCTACCGACTGCACGGATCAGAAAAACTTTTGCAATTCAGTACAAAATTTAAATCATCTAATAGGTATATGTTAAAAAAACTACTTGATTGTTTAATAATGAGTCACATTTTATTTCATGAAATTGCTAAGTACTTTGGGTAAACCACCACAAGAAAATGAAGTGGATATTAAAAATAGCTCTACGCTTTTTCATTAATGTACTTTTTACCAACGTTCACAAATGCTCTCTAAGTCAATTCTTTTATCATTATTTCTTATCTATATGTCAACTTGATCGTGAAAATATCAGAATGAGTTTATAACAAAACAGAAGTTAACCAAACTCAAGTGCAAGCTATTTTCCTTGACTTGAAATTACCGGAAACGTTAACTTGATCTGCCTTCGAGCATTTTTACAAAGTTTTTAAGATACAAATAATAAAAACTAAATTCAAAAAACAAATTTTTTGTTTAAGTTGATTCACATTTAATAAAATTTTATGAATGCATTACCTTGTTAACTTGTGTTTTTGCTATCCTATTCTTAAAATATTTTTTACCCTATTTTTAATGCATTTCAAAAAAAACACATTTCGTTTTAAGCGTTACATACACAAAAAAGAAATTAAAGTGATTGAAGCCACTTACAAGAATATGCAAGATTCTAAACAGCTTAATTCTAAAATATTTTATAGTAAAATTAGTTTCTCTTGATAATATTTTTAAATTACTTAAAACTTTAGTTAGTAATATAAAATTCTTGCACATTTGTAAATAAATTAATTCCAGTTGTTTATGTATGTGGCTTGGACCACTTTACACTCCGTCTCCTCATATAATTAATTAATTTTTAAAGAACTTGTGTCCGGGTAAAACTACTCAGGCTAAATTAAAAATTTTGGTGTACTGAAAATTTTTTGCATTAACATTAAAATGTTCCATTACCATTAAAACTTGAGTCGTAATGCAAATTTTTTTTTCATTACCATTACATACTAATGGTAATGCAATTTTTTTCTATTACCATTATCTACATAATATAAATTTGCATTACCACTAGCGTACCAACTACAATTATTATTGGCACCCAAAAATTTGGCGCCAACTATTGGCAAATTTGCCTTGAATAGCATTTATGAAATATCATTTAATTCCCGTTGGTTATGAAATCTACATTTCAAATTCTGTGGTTTATTTCCTCTCTTTGTTCTTTATTGTATAAAAACATTAAGTAGCTCAGTTGTTTGTAAATTTCGGATCTGCAAGGGTGTTTTCATCGTCTATTAAAATAAGGTTTTACAGTGTTGATATCAATAGCGAACTGAAATTTGGTGAGTACTGTTTCCTATTTAGCTATTTATGGATTTTTTATATAGACGGGTTTGATTTGCTTATTAATTAAACAATAAATAGTTTATTTTCGTCTTAATATCTAAATTTTAAACGCAATATTGTAATTGAACTTGGGTGCCAACAATTGATTCCAAAAAACAAAAAATTAAATTATTGGCAGGGGGGGCCAATAACTGAATTTCATGTTACTGCAATAACTGGCTTTGCCACTTTTATCTAGTGCCAATAATTTAAAACTTCATATTTTCATATAAAAATGCCAAAGGAAAGAGCTCATACGATGAAAGTATTTTACAAAAATCTCTGTCCGCAATTAGAAATTCCGAAATTTCAAAAAAATCTTCAGCCAAAAAATATAGGGTACCACGTTCCACACTCCAATTTCATTTGGGTACATTTTCTAAAATTTGGCCAGGTCTACAAAATATTTTAGAGAATCGGAAAGAGAAGCAATTGTAGATTGGGTGAAAGTCTCCTAGCGGAAAATGACGTTAAATCAGAAAATTATGGCATAAGGAACAATTATTGCTTAGCCCTTTCATGCTCGATGTTATCTAAAGGCAACATTGCACTTACTGGCTTCTAAGTACCCTTTTTTTTCATGTTTTTGCCTAGTGGTTTTTTGCATCATTTGGCATTATGTGTTGTGCAAGCTTACAGCTATTTGTTTTATTGAAAACTTTGCACGTGTCCATTTAGAAGCCGTTCTTCGTAGAGTAAAATTATCGAAATCTAGATCAGGATCGTTTCACAAAAAAACTGTTTACACAAAAAGTGCTTAAAAACAATAAAAAAATTGTCTAATTATAAAAGTGCACAATTTAAATTAATAAAGATGAGAGTTATATATACAAAAAAATTTATGAGAAAAGTGTTTAGTTGTCCAATAACTACCCAACGTTTCAAATAAGCAACATCCTGTAACTAACGAACCCTGGCTGTAACTAACGAGTCCTTGACTTTCAAATTTTTGTCAGTTCATATTTGAGTAAAAGGCTAACACATATCTGACTTCAAAAAATGTGTAGACCAACCCATTTTAATTCGGGCATGAAAGGGTTAAAGTCCCGGCTAATGTCTTACAAAAATAATTGTTTTTATATACCAAAATTTTTTTGTAAAACATGTCCAAGCTAAGGTCTCACATCAATATTTAAAAAGTGTAGAGCTATATTTATATATTATTTTAAATTAATCAGTCTTTTTTTTTTGTAGATAAAATTTGTATGCTAATTTTTTGTGATTTATTTTTAATCTTTATGTAAGTACTTAAAAATGGTTCAGTTCGATTTTAAATAAAATCTGTATTATTTTTTATCTGCTAGCTAGGTATGTGGGCAACTATGAAAAATAAAGAATTTGTTTTTATGATTTAAAAAAAATTATTATATTATTACAGCCAGCTATTATATTATTTTTATAGGTAGTTGTGCTAATTATTACGTTTTTATGGGTGCTTATAATTGTGATATGCCAATAATTTTAGTTTTTAAAGAGCCAATAATTATACTCAAGCGCCGACGATTGTAGTAATCAATGTGCCAATAATTGTATTCCCGTCCCAATAATTGTGGTTTTTGAAAGACTTTTTTTTATTCTCAAGGAACACAGACAGCTCATTTAAATATGTAAAAAATTGCTTTAAATAAAAAATTTCCCAAAAAATAAAATAAAATTCCAAAAAGAACATTCACTTAAAAACAGAATTAATGCTATTGGATACAAGGTAAAATTTGCTTATGGTTGCCCATGATTGTAGTCGGTGCGCTAGGTAGTTAGTGGTAATGGAAATTTGAAGATATTGGAACTAGCACTTCTTTCGGAGCAGAGGTCGGAAAATTATCGAGATGGGCACCAGATATATAGCAGCTACTTTATTGGCACAAGATATGAAACATAAGGGAACATTAATAAATGAATTAACTCTTTGTCAGATGAAGAACCTATCGATCTTGGCCTACTACAAGGGACGGTGCTGACAACGGTACTATTTAAATAATATATAAATGACGCTATCAAAACATTAAAATAGTATAATGCAATAGTTTTGCAAATGATACTCTTAAAACGATAAAAATTCTATCTGAATACAAGCAAAGGAATACTAATTGTGCTTTTCTGTTAATATTAAGAAAATATTTATTTGTAAAAACTGAAAGTGCAAGGCTTTAAAACAATTAATCAGCCCTATCACTGAGTCCCGTCCTAGTACGATATCGTGAATTTACGAAAAAGGCATCACTGAGTTCATTCGTAGCGTTCTGATTTAAATAAAAAATTCTCATAACGTTGGTTTATTGCACTAAGAAACGCTTGCACGAGGCAATCACGGCCCGGGTTCGATTCCCGCCGGCATCACAAAGATTTATGATGAAGCCTGTAGCAGGGCCGAAATTGCAATAAAATTAGCTAATCATGTTTTCCTTTTCATATTGAAAATGTAGTTGTTGTTGTTTCTTTTGAAAAAATTCTTTAAAGCAATTAATTGTTCTAATCTGACCAATCCGATCAATTGCTCAATAAACGATTTTAAACTTTCAAACAACTAGAATTAGCATTTAAAATCAAGCACTATTTAAACTATCAAACATTTAGAAATTGTATTTAAATCATATTAAATCAATACAATTATTTTTATACTTTTTTCAATCTTCAAAGATGTACAAATTTAAAAAAAATAGTATGTTAATATCTAACAAAGGGCCCAAGTTATTATCTTTAGTAAATTGCTAACTTTTCCCTATCCGGAATTGTAATGATACCTTAAGAAAAAATAAGTTATAAAATTATTTCTTCTATTACAAAACTTAACCCACAACTGCCTTAAATATTCTTGTTGAATATTTACAAATATGGGTGATAGAGGGTTAATTCGTGTTGAAGGATGTTTTATGGTTGGCTGGTTAATTGACTGAGTATAAGTCAATATTTTCTTTCGTATCACAATCGATTGAGCTTGGCAGTAAGTGATACTGATTTAACATCAGTTTATTTTATAAGTAAAACTAGCTGAAACCCGGTGCGTTGCTGCCACGCTTCCTTGAATGTGTAAATGAGGTAGAATACTGAATTCCGATGCTGTATGATCTATAAATCCAAAGCTGCTCTATAGCACAAATTTGGGTTGTATGGGAGGTGCAATGTCCCCTTTTTCAACGCCCTTCAAATGTAATCAATGAAACTGCATGTATAGATTGAGGTCGAATAATGACGCTGTGCGACCTATAACTTCAAAGCTATTCGATATCGCTAATTTGGGTTCAAAATGGGAGGTGCCACGCCCCTTTTAAAATGCTTATAAAATGAAATCAGTGAAACTGCATGTGTACGTTGAGGTCGAATACTGAATTCCGACGCTGTTCGATTTATAATTTCAAAGCTATTCGATAGCACATTTCTGGGTTGTGTAGAAGATGCCACACCCCCTTTTAATACGCCCATTAAATGTTATTAATGAAACTGCATAGATAAAATAAGGTCGAATACTGAATTCTTACGGTGTGTGACCCATAACTACAAATCTATTCGATATCGCAAATTCGGGTGCCACGCCCGCTTGTCCAACGCCATAAAATGTTATCAGTTAAACAGAATTTGTGAATTGAGGTCGAATACTAAATTCCACAGCTTTACGACCTATACTCCATAGCTATTCGATATCTAAAAATTGAGTTGTATGGTAAGTGCCACTCCCCCTTGTCCAACGCCCTTAAAATTTTACCAATTAAACTGCATGCGTAAATTTAAGATGAATACTGAACTTTGATGCTGTGTGACCTATAACTTCAAAGCTATTGGATAGTACAAGTTTGGGTTGTATTGGAAGTGCAACTCCCCCTTTTCCAACGCCCATAAAATGTTATCAATAAAAATGCATGTATAAATTGATGTCGAACAATGAATTTCGATGCTGTGTGACCTGTAACTCAAAAACTATTTTATATCGCAAGTTTTGTTTGTATCGAAGGTGGCACTCCCCTTTGTCTTTTACTCCTATAAAATTCATCAGTGAAACGACATGTATAAATTGTGGTTGAATACCAAATTTCGAGGCTGTGCGACCCATAACTTCAAAGCAATTTGATATCGCAAATTTTTAATATATGTGTGGGTGGTAAAAGGGTGTGTGGAAGTTATTTCTTAAACCATTTCGTACTCGAACAAATTCTCTGCCAGCAATTTTACCTCAATTAGGCCAGTAGTTTCGAAGCCTTTTTTTCTTTTCTTAAAAGTAGGCGTAGCTATAGTGGGCCCATTTTTAGTATGGTAACCGATAGTTATTATACAAACTTAATTACCAAATTTTAGTAAAATACTGCTACAAAATCCGTCTTAAATATAACATTTTTAAACCTTCGCGTAGCAATTACAAACAAATTCGCGAAAGGAAGTATCTATTTTGGTCCAGTCGTTTTCAGATTTAAGGCATCCGAACAAATCTCGATCCATTTTTATATATACAGCGTGAATTAAAATAACTGTCACACTTGTTTTATGCCATAAATCAAACGCACTGTGTAAACTTTATAAAACGTAAATTTTTATTTTTTATTTTCAGCATTTTTTATAACTCTTCATCATTAAATTCGAATCTTTCACCATTAATTCTTTTTAAAAAATTAAAACAATTTATGAAAGACGAGCATGTGGCACGCATCTGGTTTTCAAGTATATCATCTGATATTTTCATTAATCGTCGCTTAAATGTATCTACCGTCATGTGTTTAAGTTCGTTAATTTGCTCAGCATTATACCCCAAATAGAAAAGTCCATGGGGCTTAGGTCAGGGGATGACGGAGGCCATTCGTCAACAGAAATAAAACATGGCAAAGCTGCTCTGCACCAGCTTTCAATGATTTTTGCCTTGTGTGCTGGAAGAGAATCTTGCTGAAAACAAAAGTGACCTTCTCCGTAAATTTGCTTGGCATGCGGCATAAGATAGTTCTTTAAAACATGTTTTAAGTAATAATCCGAATTATTTTAACGCCTTTTTTGATAAGAAGAAGGGGCAATTTGATAAGAAGAAGGGGCCTTGATTGACGAAACATTTTTAAATCTTTCAATGGTTTTTTTTCTTTAGAAATATCTGCCATGCAAGCTGCGTACACTCTATCATTTTGCAAGTTGTGGCTTGCTTGCAAAAACAAGAGTTTTTCGTCGGAAAATATGATACTGCAACCTGCGTGCTGGCGAAGGATCTGTGCACTTATTTTGCTTTCGCAATATTATTATTATTATTGACACATCTTTTGAAACGGTACATGCAATAAGTGTGCAATTAAGCCATAGTCGTAAAAAAAACATATGTTTTCCAGTGTTGCTTCTTTTTGTGAAATTGGTATTTATATAGGTGCTACAGTTACTTTGATTCACGCTGTATAGATAAAATGGTAAAATACATATCAATATTTAAACAGTTTTTGTTTTTATAATGTAAAATGGTAAAATACATATCAATTTTTACACAATTTTTGTTTTTATAATGTTATTTACAAAAAAAAAAAGTACATTTTTTAAAACTCATAATATAATTTTAAGAGCAAAATATAGAAAACGCAGTAAAAATGGGTCTTTAGAAATCTCGTATTATGAAAAAGTATGATATTTAGGAAACTCAGGGGTTATTCGCTATGAAGACGTCAAAATCTCTGAATAAACTTTACATGCTCCATTTGGCACAGCAAAAATGACAATTCCATTTCAACAGATATAAATTTTCTTCAACTCGGAATTTTCTAACCTACTACGAGTGAAAGCTTTCCGATTAGCTCTTTGCCTTTGTGGTTGTGTCAAAATAACCTAAATGCAGATAGGACTAATTATATGGTTTTAAAATTAAACGTATAAATTAAAAATTGAAAATGATAATCTTCAAGATATTCTGAAAGTAAACTATTGAGGAATAATTACTTAGGATAAGACAATTAAAAAACTTAGGATAAGACAAAGTGGAGGTTGTGGACACGGTGGAACATAAGATATGGATATTCAAAAACCAATTTTTGATGGTGCGTGTGAATCGATTTGCATAACTCTGCTTTTTAAAAATATTCAAAAATAAAAAACTTTTCGAAAAGTCAAAAAGCAGACCTTCTTTACGGAAAATAAAACTTTCTTGTGTCTAAATACCTATAAAAATTGCAGATGAAAACGTTGGGAACTTTTTGACTTTTATTTTATTTTTCCAATTTTTACCTCGATACGTTAAATATTTTTCTTTAAAACTACCTAAAAATGCTCGTAGATTCTAAAAGCTTATTTAGTTTCGCGTTTAAAAAGCGTTTAGTTTTTTCAAATGATTTAAAAATACTTTTTTTTCATTGAAAAAATTCTGGAAACACTTCTAGAGAAGACTAAGGAAAGCATTTCTCCGAATGACACGCATATGTTAAAAGAATGCCTTCTGAATACGAAAGTGGAAGGGATGAAATGTAAGACTTTCTTTTCCTCTTTACCTTCTTCTGGAAGCATTTTTTTTTGCTGGGTATTATAATATATTGGTTCTTTCTCTTAAAACCTACAATAGTTTATCAAATCTTAACCTAAAAATAAATATATACATTTTCATAACCAGTGCTTAGAAGAATGTATAGTATGCAAATACATATATAACAATATTAGCTTCCATTTTGTTATAATTTGGCGTAGATCTGAAACTTTCCAAGTAAGGTGGACGATGTCTTCCTCCGGGTATCTTTCTTGGGCAAACAAAATCAGAAGTTTGATTAAATCTGTGCTCACATATGAAACGGAAGACGGACGAGAACTAACTCCAACATATGCCAATCAAAACGGACGAGCCCTTGCTGTGGATAATCATGTCTCCACGGTTAGAAATCTTGTTCTAAATTTGAAGCTTTTCTATACTATATATAAGTCAACAACAGCTTTAGTTTCAAATCTATTTGCAAAATACTAAAAAATGGTTTTAATACAGCTTGGGCTTAAAATTAAGTACAGGCTTGGATTAACATATTACAAAAAAATAATAACAAAAACAATCTAAATTTTATTAAAAACAAAAATTACTACATTGATTTTTTATGAATAAACAAGTTCTAAATGTTTGATAGTATACTTGTACTAGTTTGATAGTACTTGATTTTTTAATTGATTGAATTGTCAGATTAGAACAATTAATTGCTCTAACGAATTTTTCCAAAAAAACAACAACAGCAACATTTTCAATATGAAAATGAAAACACTACTAGCTGATTTTATTGCATTTTCAGCCTGCTACAGGCTTCATCAGAAATCTTTGTGACACGCTGTGCAAGCGATGAGGCGATGAGATTTCAGTGTCAATTTTTCAGTTTTTTCTCCCTTTCATATTTTTCTGTTGATGTTGTATTTTTGCTTTACTTTAGTTTTATCATTCAAAATGTTTTAAACTATCAAACATTTAAAATTTGCATTTAAATCATAGAAAATCAACATAATAAATAACAAGGTCATACAGAAAACTTTAAAAAGTATTACAGATTTGGTTTCAAATTTAAACCAAAAACCTAAAAAGAACGCTGTAATATTTTTTTTGTACTTATATTTAATTTAAAAAGCTAAAAGGGAAGCTATCATATATCTTTGGCTTAAATTTTAGTACAATACAGTTATAAATATGAGGTAGTATTTGGAAAATTTTAATTTTAAACAGCGAGGTTTAAAAAAACGCAATAATATTTTAGCTGGACTAAAATGTAGTCCAATGTTTTTAACCGTGTACTTTTAGTTAATTAATTTTAATTCTGAAGTTTCGCGATGTGAATTTAGGACGAAACTAAAGGGTTTCAATGGGGGCTCAAAATAACTGTATCACCAGAAAATGTTGAAGTATCAAATCGATTGCTACTTGGTTCATTCCTACCAAGAGGAACTCCAGCTTACTAAGGTTTTATTTTGGACATCAAATCTTCGTGCCAAAACCTTACTAAATGCCTGAGCAACATCTAAGAAAATCACACAACAGTATTTTCTTACTTCACAAGCTTTTCTTATTTCATTTAAAATACGGTTCACTTGCTCTCTAGTACTATGATACATTCGAAAGCCGAAAGCCGTTGCGTATTATTAATACCGTCAAAATTCTTGCTAGTCAGATTCATCGACCTCCCTAGCATTGAATTAACTTTTGAGCACTTTTACTCAGGGGAAAAATTTTAAGTTTGTTTTATTTTGTGCTAAATTGAATGAAAAATTAAAATCTGAAAAAAGTTTTTTAACAGATTCAAGTCAGTAACCTCCTTAACTTCTTCTTTTTGTGCTGATAATAAGAAAATCTTATTAATGCGCATCTGCATCGCGATGCGGATATCAAAAAATGAATATCCGCTGATGCGGATGCGGAGCTCCGTCACATCCCTAATATACAGTGACTCACAGCTTATTTGATGCAGGTTATACTTTTTTAGAAAAACGAAAAAGACTCGATTTTGGTTAAATTTAATAAAAAAAATTGATACGGCTTGTAATTAGAAATGCATGTACTGTTTACTGCTGCAGAAAAAACAATAACAAAAACAAAGCTTACTAAAAAAATAGAGAAACAAATAATTTTTTCATCAAAATATGCTCACAGCTTAAATGATGCAGTGTATTTTATATTTTCTCTGAGAATGAAATAACGGTGAAATGTATTTTTTTTTGGTTAGCTTAGCGTCTTAAGTCATTCTCAAAAAATTTTTGTAGAGAAAAGTTGTAAAAATTGAAATTTCTTGAAAATGGGAAAACGGACCTCATTTGAAAAAAGGGAAGACGTTATTCGTCATTATAAAGAGGGCAAAAGCCAACGAAAAATTGCAGAAATTGTTGCTATTAGTTCGTCAACTGTCCAGCACATTATAGAAAGGTTTCGCAACGAAAATAGGATAGAAGACAAGGGAAGATCTGCGCCAAATAAAATATTCAATGATGCAGATAAGAGGTGGATTGTTCGCAAAGTTAAACAAAAACCCGATTTAAGCGCACCAAAATTAACGAACGAGGTCGAAAAATACTTAGGTAAGGTCTGTAACCCTGAAACTGTTCGTAGAGTTCTGCGCGAAGAAAATTTTCATGGAAGGACTGCCCGAAATAAGCCGTTGATTAATGCTCGTAATAGAAAACGAAGAATAGAGTTTTGCAGAGAACATATGAACAAAGATATTTCGTTCTGGAAGTCCGTTGTTTTCGCGGATGAAAGCAAATTTAACCTGTTCAGGTCTGATGGAAAATCATGCGTTTGGAGAAAACCAAACACCGAGCTTCAACAATGTAATTTGCGATCCACAGTTAAACACGGTGGTGGCAGTGTGATGGTATGGGGTTGCATGTCCCATTCAGGCGTCGGAAATTTAACATTTATCAATGGAAACATGAATAAAGAGATGTATCTGGATCTGCTGAAAGATAATTTAGAACAAAGTGCGGATAAAATGGGCATTAGGGATTCGTTTAGGTACTACCAAGACAACGATCCCAAGCATACGTCTGGTATTGTAAAAACTTGGCTTATCTGGAACTGCCCACATGTAGTACAGACACCTGCACAGAGTCCGGATCTCAACGTTATTGAGAATTTGTAGTCAGTGCTGGAAAATAAAATAAGAAACCACAATATTTCTAATGCTTCTGATCTAAAACGGACACTACTGGAGGAATGGGATAAAATAAGTTCCGATTATACAGAAAAACTGGTAAAATCTATGAATTCCCGATTAAAAGCTGTTCTGAATCAAAAGGGATACCCCACTAAGTATTAGCCGTAGTCATGAAGTCGAAATATTTATGTTTTTATGTTTTTTGAATACTTTTAATTAAGTGCATCATTTAAGCTGTGACCTCAAAACTGTAACTGAATTACTTTAATTTGCTTTATCTTTCTTATGAAGAAACATTTTTTGTTAATTTTTGTTATTAAATAAAACATATAATTTAACAATATAAAAAATAAAAAATTTTTTCTCAAATGGAAATACCATAAAATATATTTGACATTTTAATAATTTTTTTGGCTGCATCAAATAAGCTGTGAGTCACTGTATATCAAAATTTGTGGCTGGACTCAAAAAACCCAGTATGCAGTCATATAATGTTATACCAGGTCTTCAACTTCCGCTTTGTCATATGCCAAGTTTTTCGATTTTTTCTCATATTGTTACACCATATTATTATTAAAAATAAATAAAATATTTGGTAACAACTGCAAAACTGCCTTTTATGTTAACTTTCTGACCATTTCTTTGACGAATTTGTAACGGGTTCGTTGAAATATAAAAGAGCGAATTCCGCGCTGACGGACTCATAACATATTCGTTTCCGTTATTCTTCCCGTTCACATTGAAAAGGTTCAAATGTTTAAAAAATCGATTAAAACATTAAAAATGAAATCACATAAGTTGAGTGATGCAACGACTCTTTTAAGATAAGAGCTTTCAATGCTTGATGATATATCTATCAATACTAGATTTAGTGGTTTAAATTTTGCTGAGCATTCAATGGTGTCAGCTACACTTACATACAGCTACATTGTAAGATAAGCAGTGGCAACTTTGCTGCCATAAAACAAATTTCAATAAGTAACAAAACAGTAAAACGACTGATTTATTAATTGCATGTACTTGAAAATAATGATCTATCTGTGCAAGTGTCATTCATAAAGATATCCAAACAAAACTGATAAAAATATACGTTTTTGCTGACATGAACCGAAGATCAAAATCGATGAACGAACACTTCTTTAATTGTCATAAAATAGCTTAGTAACTAATGTTTAAATAAAAATGCGTCATTAGTTAAAATTTGTCATTTTTTATTTTATGTACCTATGTGTTGTATTGCTTTAACTTTCATTTATTTGAATCAAAGTCTTGTAGGCTTTAAAAGTTAGAAAAAAAAAACACTCCAATCATGTGCTTCGCTGAGTGGAACAATACTGCGCGTTCTAAAAGAAAGGTTTTTTGCTTTATGTTTTATTTTTCAGTGCTTTTGCGCTACCAGGTTTGCTTGTCTATCTGCAACTTATCTTATCTTAGCAGCATTCTGTGTTGGCACTATTTGTTGACTTTCTGTTTTTTAAAATTTTTTTTTCACCCACTTACATGACACTAATTAGAAAATTCTTTTGGTATTTGCGCGGTATTCTATAACATTAACCAAAAATACAAAATAATATTAAAAAACAACAAAAAGCAATAATATTCCTTAAATAAACAACATTCAGTGCAATTTCTTGTTTTTACCTTTATTTGTGTTATTATTTATTTATTTACATTTGCACCTACTTTAAACAAAAATACATTTATAAGACAAAAACAAAAATATTACACTAGTTAATAGAAAAAAACCAAAATTAAACCAAAAAAACAAAAAAAAATAGTTTTAAATGATGTGTAATCAGCAACGAGAACAGCAGGAGATGAAAAATATTCTAAGTGCTAATTGTGTTGTTAGTCGTAGTTTACTTTATAAAAAGTTTAACTAGTTGATCCACATTAGAAGAGCGTAGATTGCTGCCATGATAGCGGAAAGGAACGGCAAATTACTAACTGCTCCTGTATTTCCAAGGCATCTGTAAGTGTAAAAAAAGAATTTATAAGAATATTCATCGCTTTTATCGAATAAAGAGTTCAAAGACGATCGTAATGTAAATTTTTCAAGCACCTAGAAATCGTTTGAGTCACACTACAGATTTCTGAGAGAATTTTAAAAAAACATGTTTAAAATAAAATCAGCTTTGTTTTTTTAGGAAAAATAAAGAGGAATACAAGAATTTTCGAATTGAGCTCAATTTATCGTTTTTTTTACGTTTGCAAATAACTATTTATTTTTGATTTTAATATGTTTTGAATTAATTTTCATTTTCTTTCCTAACACTTTATCTTCATAGATAACTACCAAACAACAAAACCATGGTAAAACTACACTATTTCTTCATGTACCTTGTAGACATTTTATCTGTAAAAGAATTAAACTTCATTTATACTAAATTGTACACGCAGAGAAGAGCATACCTACAGTTTAAAAGGATCTGATGGCATTTGCAATAAAAAAAAATAATTCATAGCTACACAAATATTTTGATTACTTTGCATTGATATTATCTGAGCCTCCCCATTATACTTAAATCCTTTCAGACCAGGATGAATCGATTGTGCGAGTAACTTTCAGTCTCATTATCTTCACTTCTATTTAACGAATGTAAAATATAATTGCGTGCATGGATTGCGCTGATTATGTTTTATGTTCGCCTCTCATTTTGTTTTACTTTACGTCTTGCCGTTTCTTTAAGTTTCACAGAATTCTCGCATCACATTTTATTTACGCTTCTTAAATTCATACTATGATTTGAGGTTATTTTGTGCAAAAAAAAGTGTTATAGAATTAGCTTTCGGTTCTTTAAATATCAAAATTGAGGCATTGAATATGTCCTACTATATAAAGACCATTACTCCAAAAACCTTGACAAAATTCTTAGAGTTAGGTCTGAAAGGATTAAATTGCTTAACTTTAGGTACATTTTAAAAGTGTGAACGTGATTTTATTGCACATTTGATTGATTTTATATTATTTGATTATAATTTTCCCTGATTATATAAAACCAACTTATTTGTCTACTTTTCTCATTTTGGCCAAAAATTTTTTATTTTATTATTTATTTAAGTCAATGAACATAAGTTCTTCCAGACTATAAAGAAATTAAATTATTTTAATTTACATAGAAAAATACTAAAAATACATTTAAATTAATATTCAATTTCAAAGCATTTAAAAAATAAAATCAATTTTAACAATAATTTAGTTTTTGTGATTCTTTTAAATTCGATAAATGTATTAATATACATTAATATAGTTAGGGCTTGCAATTTCGGGTTGTCTTGGCGATCCCGGAATCCCAGGATTGCAAGCCCTAATTACAGTACAGCATACAATTATTGAACTCAAGCATTGCTCTTAACATTGGTGAGCTTACTGAATAGTTGGTTCCGAATGTTCCTAAATAAAACTTATAAAAGTGTCGTAATGCTCTCAAAGGAACGTTAAATTTTATTAATTCAAGTAAATTAGGGCAATCATGTACCCTGTATACGATCATATGCACAAAAACTATTTGTAACTATTTCTGTTGCCGCAAAACTATGATTGCGCGACATCTATTAATCCATCACATTTCATCGGTTGATTTACATTTAATTCAATGTTAAATGCGAAAATTGTATACGGTCGTAAACAAAGAACCAATGAGAGTTAAAGCAGAACTAGAATTATTACACTAATTTTACAAATAATGTTAAAATAGTAAAACCTCAGGAATTCGAAACTGTTAGTAAATCGGATAATTTCTGAAATCTTCTAATTTTGGAGGTAAAATTTTAAAAGTTATATTTATGATAATATTGCTAAAATTATAACGTATGGATAAGTACACCTTTTTAATGTAAAGAAAATTATATAAATTTTTATGTAAATAACCTTAATTTGTAAACGCACACAATCACCTCATTTGGGTTTTTTTTCTGGTAGTTTTATTTTCATATGACGTAAAAAGCTCTCTTTTCTCTCACTGAAATTTGTTTATGGAATTTATTTCCATGCGAAAAATCCAAGTGAGTTGATTGCGTACGTTTTACAAAATAAGGTCATTAGTTTCATTTTCAACTACTATTCGTTAAACAGCTGTAGTGTTAAATACAATTTGCATAAACAACTACCTCGGAAATTAGAAAACTATGTACTAATTTCAGAAGCTCTATTATTTTGAAACAAAAACTTCTAATTTTTGTATAATTCTAAATTCTGTGGCTATTAATTTCGATGTTCTCCTTTATTTAAAATAAATAAAGGGTAAATTGTAAGGATTGTATCAAAAAGAAACTGTACACATAGTTTTCCTTGCAAAGCAATGCTTTTTATTTCTTTTCACTTCAAACTGTTTTTTATTAAAATAAACTTTATTTCCATTAAATTTGCTTTTAATTTTTGAAAATAGACTTATTATCCTAATAAAAAACAATTTTTTTTAATAGCCTTTATTAAATTTTGCACAATTTCTTTTGCAACGGAGCTGCTTGCCTTAAGGTATAATATTCGCGTAAAAATTGAAAAACAGAAACTTTTTTCAATAATTTTTTTAAGGTACAAGAAGTTGTTATATTTTTTAAAATTTATACAGGTTACTTACTGTACATAAAAAATACTTTAAAAAAAATATATTTTTTTATCAATTTTCTGGCTTTCTATAGAGGTCGCTAAAATGAAATTGAAAAAAAAAACTTCCAAAACGGTTCGATAGATAACTCAAAATTTATTGCTTCAATGCCAATGAATCGTATTGCATTTTGCTTCTAATTTTGTCCTTTAAGCATTCCATCTAAATTCAAGTACCTATTTTCTTTGTTTTTTTTTTAACTGACAAAAAAGCGCGAAAAAATCTATTTTTTTAAACTTTTTACTTAAACTTTCACCATAATTTCAAAAAACCCCCCAGTGTCGTTCGTAGGTGGGAAAATCAATTATTTACCTATACTTTAAAATGACATTTGATTTGTTTGTGTCAGATACATGGGAAAGGCCATATCCATCGAACAGTTTTGGATGTTTTTTTTTTCAATTTCATTTTTAGCGACCCCTATTAAAAGCCAAAAAAATGCTAAAAAAAACAAATTTATTAAAGAAGTTTTTATGTACAATAACCCGTATAAATTTCAAAAACTATAACAACTCCTTGTACCTCAAAAAAATGTTTGAAAACAAGCTTAAGCAAACCTTAAGCAAATTATTTTAAATAATTCAATGTTACCGGCAACTCAAACATCCTTCTTTAGTTCCGTTTGACAAATGCCCAATACCTCTCTATCGAACAAAGTTCTGGAGTGTTAGGTGGGTTTTCCTCTTTTGCAACAAAATAGATTTTTTTTTTAGCAAATTCAATATAGAACGGGCGTATTGTGCAGTAGCTAAATAAGGCCAAAATGTTGTGGTTTTTAAAAAATGGTATAAGTAGAAAAATAAGACACTCCTTTTTGTAAATTTCTGCATATGTAGTGTCATGTGTGAAGAAAGAGGTCGACCTAAGGGCATAAGCGCATATAGCTTGCCAGATGAGGACTTTTGCGCCAATTTTTTCACTTCTAATTGTTTGAATTGATTAGTCAGCAGTACCAATTTTCTGTTTTGAGTAAAGTTGCGTACCTGGCAATGTTCCTGAGTCCATTTTTACGAAGGCTTTACCGTCCATAACAATGCACTGAACATTATCTTAAAACAAACGGTCGTAAAATTTCGGAATCCTACTTTTCCATACTTTAATTTTTCTTTCCCTTTTTTGGGGACATTTTGTTTTTTGTACGTTCTAAGGTTGTCTTTGTTTCACTTTTTGAATCTTGGTAATACTGATTCTAGCTCTTTTTGCTAAATCTCACACAGACATTGAACTACATATTCCTGTTCATTAATATAAAGTAAATATCTTAAATGTAAGGATCTCTTGGACATTTGGCAGATCTTTTAGAGAATAGCTATCTTCGAACTTCGAAAGTGTCTTCGAAAGTGACGGCCGTAGCCTAGTGGGTACAGTGCGTGGCCCCTAAGCTAAAGAACCGTGGTAGCCCGGGTTCGATTCCAGCTCAGACAGAAATTTTTTTCAAATGAAATAATTTTTCTATTCGGTTGTCACCTCTCTGCAGACATTGGCAAACCTCAGAGAGTAAAAATTGCCATGTTAAGCTTCTTGAGAACATAAGCCGTTCGAAGTCGGCATAAAACACGTAGGTCCAGTTCTCGATCATTTGTGATTTAACATTTAATAACACGCACAACACAATTGATCAATAGAAGCTAGGTCAAAGTCCTTCCAAGGGCTGAAATGGCCAGTTTTTTTTTTATCTTCGCTCTTTATTTTATTATTTTTGACACTATTTTCACTAGCTTTATATCTTTTGGCTAGCTTTCTGTAAGAAATTTCTTTTTACTGCAGTCCCTGTACAAAATTTTCTTACGCACATGCTCTTCGATTCAAGGCATCGCAAAAACTAAGATAAGAATAGAGGAAAAAGAAGGAACAATGAAAGTAGAATTGACACTTTCTAACAGTGCTAACCGCATTGCAATGAATTTTTGAAGTGCGGATCCGGTTGCATATGTAATATTTTTGCAGAAGCTCCGAGGATGCGGATACGGAGCTCCGTCACATCCCTAATTTATTCCATTTATTCCTATATAAAACATATATACTCCTACGCAGAATATTCCTGATCTAATTTGCTATCAATTGTGAACAGCTTTTGCTGAAACACTCGTTGCAAAACTAACCACAGCTGATTTTTAAAAGAAAAAAAAAACAATCAGTTTGTATTCAGATTTTTTTAGGTCCAGCATTTATAAGCTACATGTAAATCATAAGCATTTATAAAGCACTCCACATCACAAATATTTGCCGCTATTTATCTTCAGCTAAGACAGTTGATCATCTGATTGAGCTTGTAATCAACTTTTGCATATGTGTAGCATTTATAAGCCACAAGTTTTCAGCGATGCATTTCTGGAAAAACGTAGCAAGTGCAAATCTGTGTATTTTGTTAGTGTATTGCAAATATAAGCAATAACAGTTAGCAAATGCACTCATGCAAGATAATTTCTACTATATCGTTAATTTTACTATTATGCGTAAGCTTAGAGTAAACAAAATATTAGATTTAACCTAAGTTTCAGTAAGTCTATGATTTTGAACTTAATGGAAAATTTTTCAAATTTTGAACATGATTTGAATATAATGTTTTACATGAGAATTTAAAAATTGTTTTAGATAAATTTATAACGCGCTTATAAGAATCTAAGTAAGTTATTTTCTTAGCTTCTCTTGCGCTTTTTTTTTCTTGTACTTTATAATACCTAAACATTCTTGTTTTCACACCATTATTTTATTATTTCTGGTTGTTGTAGCATTTAACCATTCATCTAAGCACATTAATACCACTTTTTAAAATATTGTATTAATTTTGCACTCATTTTCATTTATGTAATCATAAAATTGCTAATATTTTTAGATTTTAATTAAGTTCAAGAGCATTAAGGGAACAGGTAATAAAATAGATATGTTTCCTGTTATAGTTCTATTCGAATTGCCATTTTTTCTCATTGTTGAACTAATAAATAAAACAAGAAATAAATTAATCGAACAAATCTAAAATAAAAGAGTCTTTGGAATAATAAAAATATAAGTTATCGTGATCCTATTCTGAATCTTTTGAAATATTCTTTCAAAGATCCAAGGTTTGAACACCGATTTTATTATGATTAATACGAAATTATACAAAGCTCTATACGTATTTTTACAAAGCTCTGAATAGTACACCTGCAGACGTCTAAAGATATTCTACAACATGTTTAACTGCTACTAATATATCCCATAACACGTCTGCTAAAGATATTGTATTCTAAAACAGTAAAACCTTTTTTTAACCAGGAAAAATTTAAAATTAAACATAAGCATATTGTCTGTGTCTATATGTATGAAAAGAATTAAAAAAGTATATAACAAAACCTACACACTATTTGAACTTTTTTAAAACTTTTAAAAATTTTAAAACAAAATGAGCTCTTTTCCTGAAAAATTTGCACATTCATCTTAAGCAAGACTTTACTCGACGAACGTCAATTTAAGCCACTTACTTTTCTGACTGTGCTATGATCGACATGCTAGTGTTCACAAAGTTGCTGTAATTGGCCGAGACCATCGCTCCATATTTGGCTATAACTGTACTATTAAGCATGCGATCGCGGGTCAAGACCATACCCATTTCAGTGGCGTTATTTGTAGCATTTGAACAGCTGCAAGCAATGGCATAGTTTATGTAGTCAGTTGCTAGCAATTTATATATTATAGTTGGCCAGCTGCTGTTTCCGTTCGAGAAAGTGATATTGTAACCAGCTTGGTTAGGCTTATCTGCACCTGCCACAGAGGCATTAGCCGTAAGGGTTTCGTTAACATACAGGAATTTGCTGTCGTTTGCATAAGTATATGTAAGTGCTACATCACTCGTATTGGGAATGGCAGCAATGTTAAATTTAGCGCAAGCTATTGTCGATGGTGGTGCAGGATAAATCGCAACTTCATACCAATCGCCAACCATCTAGAACAGTAAAAAAAATTAAAATTTTAATTAAAAATAATTAAAGAAATTTCAGATCATATCAAGATATTTTATAATATTTCTATAAGAAAATCAACTTATTTAAAAGTAATTGAAAAGGTAGTTTCTGTCAACCACAACTGGTTGAAATTTACGCAGATTTCCGTAGAACGAACTCACATATTTTGTATGGCGATGTCCACAATATAAGTCAATCAACCTTCATTTGCATATATTTGCAACTAATTGAAAGTTAATTTATTTGAAATTAGTTGAGAAGTGGTTTAAATTAAATCAATTAAAAACAAGTTAATTTTGCACTTATTGAAAATTAAATTGAAATCATAAAAATTTAAAATTTGTATTTAGCAAAAAAAAAATTCCCAAAAAATCGTAACGTTTTAACCGAATATTATTTCTTAACTACTTTTACTACTTTAAAGCTTACAAACACTTTTAAGCGATATAATTTAATTTTACAAAAGAAAGAGAACAATTTTTAATGGTTCTCCGATTGTAATTGATTTATTTAATAAAGCATTTGGAATAAATACATAAATTCTTAAGTATTCTTTTTTAATAAAATATTTATGAACCAATCCAAAGTTGAATTACAAAAAATCAAATAAAAAAGTATTATATCAAGAATTTATTATTGGACAATTTATTCAAATTTTTGTTCAAATCAATTAAATCAAAATAGGTATCGCCTTAACATATTTCAAAGTAGTTCATCAACTAAATGTTTTTAAATTAGTTTTTTAATTACTTGTTTTGAACAACAAATTAGTTTGTTCCTGTAGTGTATATAATATCAGCTTAAAATTAGTTGCAAAAATTTTACTTTTTCAAAATTTTTCAATCTAGTCTATAACTCAAGCAAAACAAAGATGAAAACCAACTGCAGCTACTTACTTTGCTTGGCTCAAAGGCAATACTTTCGGCATTGACGCAGCTCAATTTAACCTCAGGCGTCGCAGGTTTTGCTGGAGTTGAGTTCGTAGCATCCTGTGCGCTGGCGCTCAAAGCCAATAAGACAATAGCAGCGACTGCGATGTTTGAAATACTCGGAATGTAGGCCATATTTTATGGAATAGATTTTTTTTTTAAAATCCAAGTAAATAATATTCTTAACTTAAGCTTTCTTAATACACCCTCTTTCGTTAACACGTACTGACTTTTTTATCACTTTACTGTTGTTTCTACTGAGCACCGAACTGCCAGGCGTTTCGTATCGTTGAGCTGTTCAAAATAAACTGAAACCTTGGTACGTCTTTGTTAAATAATTTATATCACTGAAATCGTTATCATTTAATAATTACAGCAACAACTACAAAAGCAATCGCTGGAAGAAGCACCGCACGTATAGTCAATACATATTTTTTTTTATCTTTTCTGCACATTTTCTAGGCTTTGTAGGCTTCCCGTGTTGCAGATAACAGCTCACAGATTGTCGTCGGTTGCATGAGTAATGAATAAAGAGTGGTTTAAAAGTATTCATATATGTTCGAGCTAGTGTTCGCAAGTGTGCTTGTTATTCTTCTGCTAAAATTACTTGTCTAAGCAAAATTCCAACATGTTTTACTGTAGCGCTTCTTATTGGCAAATAAACACACACAATATCGAATGTGATAAAAATGTATTTTAAAAAAATAATAATATTTTCAGCAGAATTTCTTTCAAATATCAAAATGCAAAAGACTACATAAAATATTTTAATTAAAAAACCTACACAACACTCTACATAATATATTTTATTTTTAATCAAACAATCAAATTAGGACTGTCGTTTAAATTTAAATCAAATGGCAAATAAAATTAAATTAAATCAATGGCAAAAAAAAATTATAAAACGCACGGGAGCAATTGATGAAAGATCATTTGGACATTTATATCAAAAACGTCATGTATGTTCTACTACGAAAGCTACAATCCGCACGTAGCAAAAAAGAATTCCTTTAATCTAATAGAATATGATAGCGCTTGCAATCAAATTTTAAATAAAACAAGTTGTAACATATGTCTTCAGATTATATTGCATTGTTAATGTTGGAGTCAATCCCATAACGCTATTAATTGCAGGTTTAATTTTTTTAATACAATAAAATAAAATAAAAATATTATGACTAATATTTTGTGTTGCACAATATTTCTACTTGGCTAATATTTTTGGAAAATTTTTAAAAGTCAGCAGTTAACAAATAAAAGTCATCTGTAAAAAGTCAATAAATAAAATTTGGAAAACGTGAGGAAAAACTAAAATTTAAAGATATGTATTGAATTAAATAGAAGGCGAAAAAATGAGTTTTGTTCAGTTCTTTTGATAAGATTAAAGGAATGTTCTTAAAATATAGCAACATCACCTTCACCATTGCTTGGCCGTGATACAGTATTTTTAAATAGTTTTGCATTAACTGGACAATACTTTGTACAACTCAAGCAGTGGTTGTGACTTGTGTACTCGATGCAAATTTGCTACGGTGTGATATCAGACTCCACTTCCTGACCAATGCAAGGCAATGCATAATTTCTTTGTTCTGCATCAAGCTCATATTTTTCCTGTTAAAATGTGATAATTCTCCAGCATAAATTGTACAAAATTAAAAAGTCTGTTTTAAGACAAAAGTCTTAAGTTCAAATTCAACGTTTGTACCGGGTTTCATTCGGAATCAGTCTAGAAACTCTACTTCAGAGGTGAATCTAAAGTTAATTCGGTGTCAATATACTTTGGAGCTTTCGGTTTTTTTTTTTTTTTAAAGATCAAAGAACCAAGGCCTGCGCCTTATACAAACAAGATTTGGTCTTTGACCTGAAAGGAAAGGGATAGATTATTTAGAGGAATTGATTGGAAACCATACGTGAATTATTGATTAGGCGAAACAACCGCGAAAGACAATTTGAATTGCTTTTTAACCGAAGCTAGTGTTATGCCTTAACCTCGGCAAGCATTTCAAGCCCTTAGTTGTTCCATTCCTTCACATTTTCCACAATTTAGTTGTGGATTTAGTTTTCCATAATTCTTTAATGTAGGACAAAGAAAGAACAAAGAAAGTGAAAAGAACCATGCCCGAGCCCGGATTCGAACCAGGGACCTTTGGGTTGAGAGTCTAGCGCACTCTCCACTAGACTACAAAGGCCGACAAAGGTTTTTCAGTGCTTCAAAGTATTCGTCATCAGATTAGTCGAAAAATGCATTATTAAATGATCCCAAAAACAACATTTTTAAAGTACTCAACAGCCTGAAGATAATTATGATAAGCGGACGATTGCTGATTATTGTACACCAATTGTTGATCTTAATTTTTTAAAGGCAACATAAGATCCTTAAACAATCTAATTAACAATTCAAAAATCTTCATTTACAAGCAAGTAAATTTATTTGTATTATTAAAAATTTCGTAAATTCATTGTGCAACAGGAATTACATTATACAAGTAGATTGCTAATATTATTAACTTGTAAAATATTATGCAACCATATCCTGATTCTTCATTTTAATTAATGTCTTTATATTATTTGACGAGATCTCTTTTGTACATATTATTGAATTTAATTATATACTTTGATCAGAATTTATACTGATTATATACAGTGACACATATTCGTATAAACGCACTCTTAATTTTAAATTTGCTACCTTCTCTCTCTTTTATTAATGCATTATTCAAAACAAATTCAAACTCATATTGTTCACTAAACTAACGGAAATTTGTACTGAGTGCAAAAAGCTGTTTTCGTTGTTGTTGTTTTATATAAATCAGTTCAGTTTAAATATTTTACTAAAAACAAGTACACATTCCTTTAAACGCACCTGAATAAGGAGGTCGAAAATATATTAGTGGTTTAAAGAAATAAGTATTTGCTTGTATTTAATTAACAATTGGTAAGTTTTGTTTAATTTAAATGTAAAAATATTTTCTTAATGATATTTTTTTAAGATTTTATCAAAATGCCAAAGGGAAAATACCTCAATGACACAGAAAAAGTCCAAATCAACCTGTACCATAAAGAGGGTTATTCAAATCGGGAAATTGGGCGGAGACTAGGAAGATCAGAAGCAGTCGTCCGCTCTTTTTTAAAAAACGGTGTTAATTATGGAGTAAAAAAATCCACGAAAGGCAATCGAAAACTGAGTATTTGCCAAGTTTATCAAATTAGGAAGGAAGCCGCCACAAGTTTTTTGAACTCAACTCAAATAAAAGAAAAATTAGATCTTCCAGTGACAACGAGGCACATTGCACACATTTTACGTAACTCAGATAACGTTAAATGGAAAAAACCGGTGAGCAAGCCTGTGTTGAAGCCGTATCACAAAAAGGCGCGCTTAGACTTCGCCCAAAAACACATGCAATGGTCAACTGAGTGGGAAAATGTTGTGTTTTCCGACGAAAAAAAATTTAACTAAGATGGCCCAGACTCTTACAGCTGTTATTGGCATGATTTGCGAAACAATGACGTACGTATGTCAAAAAGAAACTTTGGTGGTGGCAGCGTTATGGTGTGGGCGGCATTTTCATCTAGAGGTAAAGCAAATATCTGCTTTGTGCCGCCCAAAATGAATTCTAAAAAATACACGGAATTGTTGGATGATGCTCTCATTTAATTTTTGGATGATAAAATGGATGAAGACAGTATTTTTCAACAGGATAATGCTGCCATTCACGTTTCTAAAGAGGCATTAAAGTGGTTTGAAGAGCACAACATCCCACTTATGAAATGGCCTGCATGCAGTCCCGATTTGAATCCGGTGGAGAATCTTTGGGGATGCATATCACGCAAAATCTATGGACAAAAAGCCCAAGGACACCTTTAGAAAACCGTGCTAGTGCTCAAGTTGGCCATTAAGGAAGCTTGGGAAGATTTAGATCGTCAGTTGCTGGAAAATTTAGTGAAGTCGATGCCGAATCGTATATTTGAAGTTATAAATAAAAATGGTGCACCAATTAATTATTGAAAATTAAATAAATACCCATTCCTATTGAAAATTAAGTTGATGCGTTTAAACGAATATGTACTTGTTTTAAGTAAAATATTTAAACTGAAATGATTTATATAAAACAACAACAACGAAAACAGGTTTTTGCACTCAGTAAAAATTTCCGTTAGTTTAGTAAACAATATGAGTTGGAATTTGTTTTGAGTAATGCATTAATAAAAGAGAGAGAAGGTAGCAAATTTAAAATTAAGAGTGCGTTTATACGAATATGTGTCACTGTATAAATACATATACTTATATATAATCAGCCTTCTCTCCATGTTTCTCACTTGAACACAAACCTTAAAACAAAATTGCCAATTATTTGAAAATATTTAAAACATTTGACTTGTGAAAAAAAACTACATAATTAAATCCAAAATAATACCGTTAAAACAAATATTTGCTGAAGTGTACAGAAGTAATGTGTATTAAAATGTGCGGAAGTTTTGTGTATTTGATTTGAGTGCTGCGATTTGATGAATTTTGGTTTTATTTATATAACTATTTATTCCTTATCGTTTTCTTTAATGTAACTAGGTCTGATCACACAGTTTATTGTTTTGTATTACGTCAATAAACAAGTCCTACTTAATCTTTGACATTTTTCTGGCACTGTAAATCGTGTAATGTAAACATTTTTGATTGCATTTATAGTTGAAAAAATGTTCAATCATAAATATAAAAGATAATGTATATAGTTGTGTAAATTTATTTTTATTCAGCATGTGTAACGTTTAAAGCAGATTTTATAAAACCAACTACTGTGCAATTCAAAATGAGTATTTATTTAAGTCAGTATTAATTTTTTTTTCTATCAGAATCATTGATTTTTTAAGTCTGCGTTAATTTCATTAAAAAAACGCATTGGGAGTAATTATTTTTAAAGAAATTTATATTACTAGCTGAAACCCGGCTCGTTGCTGCCACTCTCCCTTGTCAAAAGTCCATAAAATGTTATCAGTTAAACAGCATGTCTAAATTGAGTTCGAATACTGAATTCCGAGACTGTGCGACCTATATCCACAAAGCTAATCAATATAACAAATTTGGGTGGTATAGGAAGTGCCACGCCCTATTGATCACGCTCATAGAATGTAATCAATTAAACTGCATGTGTACATCGAGGTCGAATACTGAATTCCAAAACTGTGAGACATATAACTCCAAAGCTATTCGATATCACAAATTTTCGTTGTATGGGAGGTGCCACTCCCCCTTGATCAACACTCATAAAATGTAATCAACGAAACTGCATGTGTACATTTAGGTCTAATACTGAATTCAAAAACTGTGCGACCTATAACCCCAAAGCTATTTGATATCTCTAATTTGGGTTAAATAAGAGGTTTCACGCCCCCTTGTCGTACGCCCATAATATGTAATTAATGAAACTGCATGTATAAATTGAGGTCGGATACTGAATTCTGACGCTGTGCGACCTATATCTTCAATGATATTCGGTATCGCAAATTTACGTTAAATGGGAGATGCCACGCCCCTCTTACCAATGAACATAAAATTAAATCAATGAAACTGCATGTGTAAATTGAGGTCGAATACTGAATTCCGGCGTTGTGCGACCTAAACCTCTCAAGCTATTTGATAGCATAAAGTTGGGTTGTATGGAAAGTGCCACTCCCCTTTGCCCTACGCCCATAAAATGTAAGTAAAGAAAGTGCATGTATAAATTTAGGTCGAATACCGAATTCTTACGCTGTCAACTTATAACTTCAAAGCAATTCGATATCGCAATTTTAAGTTGTAAGAGAGATGTCACGCCTCCCTGTCCAACGCCCATAAAATAAAATCATTAAAACAGCGTGTGTAAATTGAGGTCAAAAACTGAATTCCAAAGCTGGGCGTGAATGCCTATAACTTCAAAGCTATTCGATATCGCAAATTTGGGTTGTACTGGAGGTGCCCCTCTCCCTTGTCCAACTCATATAAAATTTCATCACTGAAACGGTACGTCTATATTGTAGTCGAATACCGAATTTATAAGCTGTGCAACCCATAACTCTAAAGCTATTCGATAACACAAATTTTGTATATATTTGTGGGAGATGAGAAGGGTGTGGCATTTCTTCTTAAACCATCTCGTACTCAAAGCAAAGCCACTTACAAAATTTGAGCTCAATCGGACCAATGGTTTCGAAGTATTTTGATATTTTCTTAAAAGTAGGCGTAGATGAAGTGTGACCACGCCCATTTTTATTTTATTATTTGTTTTTTTTTTGGAATATTTATTTATTTAAAGAAAATGTTCACAAATAAGACAGAGTCTTTAAAATGCAGTAAGAATATAGATACCTAACAAAACAGCAAGTGATAAACAACAAATTATTAAAGTTAATGACAGTTATCTTACGAACTTATTTACCAAATTTTAATATAAAACGACCAAAACCGTCTTAAATATAGCTTTTTTATTGATTTGTGGGCGATTAAAGGGGGTGTGGCATTAAATTTTTTTAACCTATGCGTAGCTGTTACGAACAAATCCGTAGAAGGAAGTATCCAATTTGGTCCAGTCGTTTTCAAGTTTTACAGTTGCTGACATTAACCGTACAAACTAAGCCAACATTTTAGCTCAATCGACCCAGTAGTCGATTTTAATGATTTCTAAAAAAGTGGGTGTGGCTATATAGCGATGACGCCCTTTTTTAGTACAGTTGCCAAAAGTAACCATACAAACTTAGGTATCACATGTTAGTCTCATACTGCCAAAACTGCTTGAAATATAGCATTTTTACTGATTTCTGGGCGCAAAAAGGGGGCGTGGAAATCAATTTTTCGTACAGTTACTGTCAATAACTACACAAACCAAAGTACCAAATTTAAGTCTTATACGACCAAAACCGTCTAAAATAAACCGTTTTCATTTATTTGTGGGCGGTAAAAAGGGGCGTGGAAACCCATTTTTACTAGAGTTGTCAACAGTAACAGTACATACTAAATTACAAAATTTTAGCCTTATACGACCCAAACTGACTGATATATAAAATTTTTATTGATTTTCGGGGCGGTAAAAGGGGGTGTGGCAAAATTTTTTTCAACCAACTCGTATCTGAAACAAATCGATTGCCAAAATTTCAGGTCAATCGGTTCAGTAGTTTTGGAGTATATAGACATCACACAGCCAGCCAGACACACATTGTTTTGCTTTTTATGTACATAGATATTGATTTGTGGGCGGTAAAAGTGGGCGTGAAAACATTAATGTATAGTGTTCGCCTCTTGGAGTACCTACACAGCAAGTTTTACTGTAAAAATTTGTAGAACTCCGGAATTGCCATGATTTCGAAAAAGTGGGCCTATTTATATTACGACCACGCCCATTTTTTTACAGTTACCGACAGTAACCATCTGAACAAAATTACAAAACCTTAGTATTTTACGATTGAAACCGTGTGATATATATCCGTTTTTTGGTTTGTGATCGATAGCGCAAATTTGGCTTGTATGGGAGGTACCACGCCCCCTTGTCTATTCGTTACCAAACCTCACAGGAACACTCTCAAGATGTGGCTTCAGTTTCCCTGAAAATTTCATAAAGATCGGTCCAGCAGTTTTGGAGTCTATACGTGATATAGCCACATACCCACATACATACATTCCATTTTTCTATATATAGATATTACTTACAGTTTTGTATACCTTAACTTATCGACAACGATGTCAAATCAACGCTTTTTAATTTATTTACATTATTTATTATTTCAGTTGATTAAATAAAAGGAAGGCAAAACCATATTTATTTTTAATGTTACAATCAGGAAAATTTAATGGAACTTGACTTGGGAAAATTTTGTTGCACTTAGAAATATTTTGATATTAAACTAAGTTATATTGTTTTCGTTATTGCTGACCGACGGCATACAACAAAATGTTTTTAAGATAGTGCCAAAACGCTATAAACGAAACAGTCTGTCTAGTCTGATCGGTGTTTTGTTCTGCAAACAACTTGTTGTTGCAACCTGTTGCTTAGTGAACATATTTTGCATAAGATTCAAATGTAAAGGGATTTTATCAGAATCCTTTTTTTTTATTGTTTGTGGCACCATGTTAACCACTGTTGCAATTTATTCCTCAAACCAGCCTGTGCTTTTAATGAACCTCCAGATATCTAGCAGTGGTGTGATCGCTAAATCTTTCAAGTTTTTGGAAAATCTGTTCCCCATATATCGGAGTCGACGATTCTGTAAATTTGGACATTCGCACACAAGGTGAGTTTTTGTTTCTGTTTCTTCCGGATCCTTGCAGTTTCAACAGAAGTCTGGGGCTATTTTGTTCATTCTGTTGGCCATTACCCCCATGGGGCAATGACCTGTCAGAACTCCAACAAGGATCCGGATTTCTCGTTTGACCACAAGCAGAAGGCTTTCGGCTCTCTACTCATTTAGCTCCGGCCAGATCCTTCGAGATATGTTGCTGTTACCTCTGGAAGCCCAGATAGTGTTAGCATTATCTTTTTTAAGGTCAATACCGCTTTTGATGACGCCTATGAGAATGTGTACATCTGTATTAGCTCTGTTTGTACTTGCGGTTACTCCACGCCTAGCCAGTTCATCCCCTGCGTCGTACCCTTCGATATTGCTATGTCCGGGAACCCAGCAGAGAGTGACATTGGTCCCATTTAGCGGAAAATTTGCTACGTAGCTGTTCCACAACTTTCGGGCAACATGTTCCCCGAGCAGTCGCCATCTTAGGTATCGAAAAAATTGTATGCTACTTTGGTTGAGCTGCTTATGTTCTTTTCATTTTGACAGCTAAAAAAACATGGCTGCAAATTGCTAATTGTTGCAGAAGTTGTGCTGTGAAGTGAAAATAGATAATTTTTAAATATTAGAAGATTATTCAATCATTCTTCAATAAAGCTGTTAGTTAATGATTTCTTGTGTGAAACAAAAGCACTATAGTATAAACAATTTTTAGATGTTAAAAAAAACAACGCATGGCGAACAGCTGTTTACCGTTTGACGTTTCGCAAAAAACCCATTCATCAGAAAATATCACTTTATGCTATTTCACTGCCTGAGCACTTTTTCGGCAGGAATGCGGCCATTGTGGGTATTTCAGATATTGTTCAGTGCCAGTTTACAGTTTTGTACCGTTCGATATATTATAGGAAAAGTCGTACAGTGAGTCCAGAAAAAATAAAGATTTCTTACTGAATATTTATTAAATAGCACTGGCTTATACGTAAAATGCACCCTGAACCAAAGTAATTTTTCATAAGTAATTAGGGGTCAGTGATCACTATATTTTATGGGTATATTTAATGGGCAGACTTAAACCAAAATTTCTCGTTATTAGTTAATCCAAGAGAAACATTATATATTTTGATGAAAAGGCAATAAAATTACGCATTTAGTGACGTTTAAGTCAGCAATCAACAATAAATAAGCAGAGGTACCGCTGATCAAACTTTAAATTTTATGATTTTTTTGTGATTTTTCAAAAATTTTTGACGATTAAAGCATTTTTTTTTTTTTTTGAAGAATATTATATTATTTTGTTTCTTAGACAATTTAATGCCATAAATGAAAAGATTTATATAAGCCTGATCGGTCTTTAAATGAAGAAGTTATTAGCATTTTTGTAGAAGTACAAACTTTTTTTTCAAAAATCAGAAGGCAATTGCTCTTGCTTCGACATACCTGGACGGTTTTTGGACAATCAAATGGCTTTTTTTATTGACGGTGGTAAAGATAGCATTAAAGTGCCACTGTTGCGTAAAAGTAACAACAAACCTTTCATTTCAGTCGGTTATGCGAAATGTGTCAAAGAGAGCTATGAATAAGTGAGGCGAGTTCTATTATTAATCCAACAAAACCCGCATCAACGGAATGTTTTCGCTGATTTAATAGTTTTTGATTTAATTTAAAAAATAAATGCTTTCTTTGCTTATGGAACAGTCGCGCAAAACACTTTATTCAACTTGAATGGCCGCCACTAAACGTAGACTCGCCTGAAGAAAACAACGTCATTAATTCTCCGCTAGTTGACAGAAGAAGAAGATTATCCAGCCTCCTATTCATATAAAACTAAGGCTCATACAAATTTTTGTAAATGCACTTTCTCAAAATGATCGTGCGTTCGAACATTTAAAAGATTTGTTCTCGAAACTTTCCCTTCATAATTTAAAGAAGCTGTGTTTATTGGTCCTCAAATTAAAAAGCAATTCAGCGACGCTGAATTCGAAAATTGTTTAGATGAAGCAGTACTAGAAGCATGGAATGCGTTTAAAATGTGGTTCACGGCTATCTGGGAAACGAAATTAGTCAAAATTTCGTTGAAATTGAAAAATATTCTGCCATTGGTAAAAATTACTATGTTTATTGAGAACTTAAACTTATTTAAAAAAAATTTATTTTCAGGAGCGAATATGTCACTCCAAAATGCACTTTTTGTTTAGTCTTGGACTACTTTCCACCCAATCTTGGCGATAAGAGGTTTCAACAGGAAATGACAGAAATCAAGAGGCGCTTTCAAGGCTTTTGGGACTAGATCATGATGGCCAACTACTGCTGGTTCTTGATTAGGCAAAAGTTCCGGGACATTTGGTGAAAATATTAAAAAAACAGAAAACAAATTAAAAAGCAGAGCCTGAAAAAGACTTTAAAATATTAATTTTTTAAGTTAAGTCAAGACTGTTAACTTATTTATTTAATTAATAAAGTTAAAAATTACTTTTAACTTTTATTTATAGAAATATAAGTCAAGAGTTGACTTTTACCTTAAAAAATAAAAGTTTTCTCTCACTTTTGACTTTTAAACTTAAAAGTAAAATTTAAGAGCCTCCAAAGACTTTTATTTTCCGAAAAATTTTTTATAAGTTTTTAATTTTTTATCCTCACAAAAAATGCTTTAAATATAAAAAACTTTTGAAATATAAAAAAAAACTCATTAAATTTAAAGTTTGATCAGCTGTACTTCTTCTAATTTATTGGTGATTGCAAAGATTTAAATGTCACTAAATGCGTAATTTTATTTATTTTTTAACAATATATAGAATGTTACTCTCAAATGTACAAATAACGAGATATTTTGATTTGAGACGACCTACTACTCAAAAAAACATTTTTTTACCGATATCTCGAAAACCCGCGAAATGAAAAAATTGCCAATTCTGTAATCGGCGACCCCTAATTACTTCATAAAAAATACTTTGGTCTGGGGTGCAAACACAAAATAATTATTTGTAAACCAGTGTAGCCTTTACAAATTAAAAAAGAACCTTAAATTTAAGTAAAGGTTTTGTTACACGCTTGAAAAAGTAATAATTGGAGCTGTGAGTTAATATTAAGGAGTAATAAAATATCGTTTACAGTTCTTATCAATTGAAATTTAACAAAATCTAAATAAACTTTGACATTATTACACATATTCAGGCATCTAAAGACAGGGTCGCTCTAGCCATAGTTCGTTTAATGAACTTTGACGTAAAATGATCAATGTTCCATAAGTGATCCAAGCACACGCAGAGAAAAGACATGGTTGAGACACGATTACTACAATAATATTTTTTTTACTAAAATTATTGTATTATTTCTGCAAACACAAATTTTTGCCTTAATAAAGTCATTATTTACTACTGGTGGTACCAAAAACAACATTATAGTTGAAATCATAACATCACTGAAATCGTCAACATACTATGATTGCCTCAACTATTTGTTGCAACAAAAAAGTTGTAGTTCTGTCAATCATGATATATGTGAATATTATTATAGAGACAAACATGTTAGAATTTTGAATGTTTGTCTGAACTATTCTTTGATTGTTGGCAAACTAAGCAGAACATAACCAAAAATCGAAAGAATTTATTGTGTATGAACAGTTTGAAGGAACAACTTTCACTTCATTCAGACACAATAAGTTTTATCGATTCCTGGCTATGTGCCGTTTCGTTTGTCAACTGTTCAATTATTGTGTTTTGTTTTAAATCGCATAATTCTAAAAACTCTAAAATATATTCTAAAATATACTTCGCAATTCTGACCATATTTTGTTTATCACAAATATTGCTATTTTTGTGGTAATGCACTTAATGTCCCATGTTTATGAATGGCATTAGTCAGGCGAGCGGTAGTAGCGGCTGTGACTTACTGGTAGTGTGCGTGGCTCGTAAGCGAAAAAGCCGCGGTTCAAACCCCAGCTCGGACAGAAAATTTATCAAAGAGATTTTTCGATTGAATTACGAAGGGTGCCTTTTATATTTCGGGATTAGAGAACAAAAACAAATATTAATCATCGAAAATCACTTTATTGTTTTTCAAAATATTCTCCATGAAGATCTATACACTTTTGCACGCGTGAACCAATTGTCGAAGCACTTTTGCCACTCTGATTGAGGTATCTCCAAAACATGCATTCTGAATGCCGCAACCGCTTCTTCGGGCGTCGAAAATCGTTGTCCACGCAGTTTATTCTTCACGGTTGGGAATAAAAAGAAGTCATTCGGTGCCAAGTCAGGACTATACGGCGGATGACCCATCAAATCGATGTTTTGCGTGCTCAAAAATGCAGTTGTTTGAGCCGATGTGTGAGAGCTCGCATTGTCGTGGTGAAGAGTGATCCGTCTTCGGCGGTTGGTTTTCCTGATTTCTTGGAAGACAACTGGCAAACAAATGGTTGTGTACCACTCAGAGTTGACTGTTCTGCGTTGTTCTAGTGGTACGGTTGCGACATGTCCATATTTTCCGAAAAAACAGGCGACCATTTGCTTGGAAGTGCTTCGTGCGCGAACAACTTTTGTTGGATTTGGCACATCTTGAAACACCCATACAGTCGACTGCTGTTTACTTTCGGGCTCATACGCGTAAATCCACGATTCATCACCTGTCACGATGTCATAGACGTGTTTCGAAGCACCGCGATCGTATTTTTTGAGCATTTCCTTCGACCAATCGACACGAGCCTTTTTTTGAGCGATGGACAAATTGTGTGGGATCCAACGCGAACAAATTTTTTTGACAATCAAATGTTTATGCAATATTGAATGTATGCTGGTCCCACTTATGCCTAAGGTTGCCTCAATCTCACGATAGGTAACATGACGATCTTCCAATATCAGTTCGCGCACAGCATCAATGGTTTTCGGAACAACAGCTGATTTCGGACGACCTTCACGAAATTCGTCTTGGAGTGAACTACGACCACGATTGAATTCACCATACCATCGACAAACACTGGTCCTTGATGGAGCTTCATCGCCAAAAATTGAATTAAGTTCATCCATGCACTGTTGCTGTGTTAATCCACGTCGAAAGTTGTAAAAAATAATCGCACGAAAATGTTCACGATTTAATTCCATTTTTGGACCGAGATGAATCTTTTAAGTTACTATAAACAACACAAATAGCGCTCGTATGTCAAAACGTTCTGAGTACGTATAAGCCAACAAATGTCAAACTTTGCGATAGAGCTTTCAGTTGACAGATTGCAACACCAGGGTTGCCAAATCCCGAAATATAAAAGGCACCCCTCGTAATATTTCTGTTGATATATTTCTGTTGAGAGGCAAACCTCTGGAGATATCTTAATTAAAAGCTGTGGAAATTGGAGTGCATGAAAATAAAAAAAAAAAAAAAGTATTATTTCAATAATATTCTGGATCCTAAAAATAAATTCATAATATAGTTGTTGCAATTATTCTATTTTCGGCCCAATAAGAGAATAATGATTGTTTCAATAATATTTTGGTTCCTACAAAAAAGTTCCTTTTCTTTATATGGTTGTTTTAATCATTTTATCATGATCAAAGAAAATATTATATGCTAAAGAACATGATAGCAACAATCATAATCCAAATCATACTATGATCCTCTTAAAATATTGTTGTTGCAACTATGTTTTTTCTCTGCGTGCATGGAATGAAATTAGGGATAACAACTCAGGTCAATTGATTTTGCCATTAAGTGTATCCCTAATAAAGAGAATACTAAATAGATTAAATTCAACAGTAGCCCCCGTATTCATAAACCTGTTTAGCGATAGTTATACAGTAAAAAACTTTTTGTTATTCATAAACTTATTTTAGCATTAACGTTCTAAGATTATTTTAACTATCGTCAAAATCAGCTGTTTGGCAGGAAATATAAATAAAACTTCAGAAAACAGAAAAATGGAATCAAAAAATAACTTTAAAAAAAGGCTCAAGGGAACGTTCCCAAAACTGGGATCAGCATGAGAAGGTAGGTTAACCACTTCTTATTGAGCTCCTTCCAAACTGATTGCGGCGAAAATTCCTCTTTGCAAATCAGGCATGGAAACAAGCGGTACTTGCACTCTGTATTTTTTCTGGAACTCCTCGTAGTTGTTTTGTTCAAAGGGGTTGGTCCTTGCTCTATACACGATCCCCGTCTTCCACCAATGCGCAGATATTCAAATTACTAATCTTGTCCATTGTTTTTAAATTTTTGTTTACTTTTAATTTTATTTTTTTGCTGTTTAAATAACTAACATTGCTTGTCAAATCACGACCGTTGAAACGCAATTTTACTGGTGATTTTAACAGGGAAATGAATGTGATTTTATGCGTAAAACCGTATGTAAATGCTTTAGAATTTCGCTTGACGTAACTGTGCATCGGATTATCTTTGAAGACACACATTAAAAAAAATATTATGAATTAACTACATTTTTAATATTAATTTGTTGTCTTAAAATTAAATTACTTAAATATTCATAATAGTTTTTCAGAACTTAAATATTTAACAAGCTTAAAAAAAATATTAATGCAAACATTTACAATTTGTATTTAAATCATATAAAGTCAACATAATAAATATAGATTAGTCCCTAATAGTCATTTAGGGAAAAAATTTAATCAAATGGTAAAGCTCGACTAAACGGAAAAAGCTGAAAACAAAATCAGCAAAAATCTAAAAACAACTTCAGTAAACATTCTTTGTTAGTTGAGACTTCCAGCAGGCTGTTGGACTCCATATAATAACATGAGCATAGAGACTAAAGTAAAGCAAAAATACAACAACAAATGTGAAATTATGAAATTGAGAAAAACTGAGAAATTGACACTTCAAATCTCATCGCCCCGGTGGTGCAGTGCGTTAGTGCGCGCTTGTACGGGTATCACAAAGATTTTTGATAAAGCCTTTAGCCGGGCCGAAATTGCAATAAGATCAGCTAGTGATTTTTTTCCTTTTCATATTGAAAAACTTTGTTGTTGTGGTTGTTTCTTTGGAAAGATTCGTTAGAACAATTAATTGTTCTAACTTTGACCTTAAGCTCAATAAACAATTTTAAACTATCAAACAACTAGAATTTGTATTTAAAATCAAGTATGGTTTAAACTATCAAACATTTAGAATTTTTATTTAAATCATATAAAGTCAACATAATGCAACATATGTTAATATCTACCGGAACATCTTTATTAATTGTTTCATTTGCATCATAAAATGCATTTCAAATGCACACATGTATTAATTTTTTAGTTTAACTAAACATATTTAATAATATTATAAACCATTTGTGAAATTTAATTTACTACAAAGTATAAGAGGTTAAATTAAGTAAAAGAGTGTATAGTCGTTAGTGTTTACTATTATAGAAGCAAACCTATTGACTATAAGTAATTAAGTTAATTTAAAAAAAAAATTAAATGTAGTCTCTTTAGCTGCTGAACGTTTGCCCCGAGATCTTTTATCAAGGACACTCTAAGGAAACATGAATTCCTGGTATACAGATTATAATACATTTGGGGAGAAATTTAGTAAAAATGTCGTAAGGTTGCATTTAGAGAAATTCAGTTTCATATCACCAGAAAATGAAGGTGCTTTAATGGTGAATACTTTAATATGGTATTTAAATCTCGTGCAGTCAGAAAAGTTCTATATGGCTGCATGCATTTCTAAGTCCTTAGAATATAGTAAAACGTTGCAATTATTGGAGACAGTAACAAAGTCATTTATAAGGAATTTCAATAATAAAGTACAACGCTTACTAGTTTGCGGATCTCCAGATTTTGTATGAATAATATGGGAGTAGCATACATTGACATTGACAAACAATATCTCTCTTTTAAGTATAAAAATTTCACACCAGAAACTTGTAGTAAATACCTAATTTTTAAAGTTTAAGCTAGACTACGTTATATGGTAGATAAATTAGTACTTTTGCAAAGCGCATTCTTCAAAATAACTTTGAATAAATGAATAAAACTTTTTTAAAAACATTGATAAGTCACATTAAAATATATAAAAAAATAAAATTTTCAGATGAAATCAAATTCTTTCATTGAAATTTTGCTATTTTATCATATTTTTATACGGTAATACACCATGACGTATGAGTGTCATTAATTTAAACATTGTAATTTGTGCTTTTGATTAATTTTAATCGATGTCAAACCAACAATGAGATATATATCAGACGGTTTCGATCGAAAAAAAACTAAGATTTAGTAATTTTGTTCAGATGGTTACTGTCGGTAACTGTACCAAAAATGGGCGTGGTCGCAATATACAATATATACACCCACTTTTTCGAAATCATGGTAATTTCGGAGTTCTACACATTTTTATAGTGAAACTTGCTGTGTAGGTGCTCCAAGAGACAGTCACGATACATAAATGTTTTCACGCCCACTTTTACCGCCCACAAATCAATATCTGTAAACATAAAAATGAATCGTGATTTGTTCGGATGCTTAAAACTTGAAAACGACAGGACCAAATTGGATACTTCCTTCTACGGGTTTGTTCGTAACTGCTACGCAAAGGTTTAGGAAAAAATAGTGCCACACCCCTTTTCATCGCCCAAAAATCAATAAAAAAGCTATATTTAAGACGGTTTTTTCGTATTAAGTTAAAATTTGGTAAATAAGTTCGTATGATAACTGCCATTAACTTAAATAAAAATGGGCATAGTCACACGTCATCTACGCCTACTTTTCAGAAAATATCAAAATATTTCGAAATTATTGGTCCGATTGAGCTCAAATTTTGTAAGTGGCTTTACTTTGAGTACGAGATGGCTTAAGAAAAAATGCCGCACCCCCTTTCACCTCTCACAAATATATAAAAAATTTGTGTTATCGAATAGCTTTACAGTTATGGGTCGCACAGCTTAGAAATTCGGTATTCGACCACAATTTAGACGTACCATTTCAGTGATGACATTTTATGGGAGTTGGACAAGCGAGAGGGGCACCTTCTATACAACCCAAATTTGCGATAACAAATAGCTTTGAAGTTATAGGCCGCACAGCTTTGGAATTAATTTTTTGACCTCAATTTACACATGCAGTTTCAATGATTTCATTTCATGGGCGTTGGACAGGGGGGCGTGACATTTCCCTTACAAACCAAATTTGCGATATCGAATTTCTTTGAAGTTAAAGGTTGACAGCGTAAGAATTCGGTATTCGACCTAAATTTAGTGGCGCTTCCAATGCAACTCAACTTTGTGCTATCAAATAGCTTTGGAGTTATAGGTCACAAACGCTGGAATTGAGTAATCAACCTCAATTTACACATGCAGTTTCATTGATTTAATTTTATGTTGGTAAGAGGGGCGTGGCACCCCCCATTTAACGTAAATTTGCGATATCGAATATCATTGAACTTATAGGTCGCACAGCGTCAGAATTCAGTATTCGACCTCAATTTATACATGCAGTTTCATTAATTATATTTTATGGGCGTTCGACAAGGGCGCGTGAAACCTACTATTTAACAATAATTAGAGATATCAAATAGCTTTGGGGTTATAGGTCGCACAGTTTGGGCGTGACACCTCCAACTTAACCCATATATGCGATATCAAATAGCTTTGGAGTAATGGGTAACTCAGCCTCGGAGTTTAGTATTCCGAGTATTCCCATACAACCAAAATTTGTTATATCGAATAGCTTTGTGGATATAGGTCGCACAGTCTCGGAATCCAGTATTCGACCTCAATTTAGACATGCTGTTTAACTGATAACATTTTATGGGCGTTTGACAAGGGAGAGTGGCAGCAACGCGCCGGGTATCAGCTCGTAGTATATATAATTTTATATGATTTAAAATCAAATTCCTGTAATAGAATGGCACTGATACGTTACAAAAAACTGTCAAAAATATATAGCCGAATTCTTTAACCCAAATTAAGGTGAAAAGAAATTCACCATACTCGTAAGCTTCCGAAGACTTTTCATTAGAATTTTAGCGTAAAATACTGATATAGAATAATTAAAATTTCGTTTGGAACAATGGTCTTAAAAATATTGAAGTGTCACTAGACGTGAAGGAGAAACCCATCATACCATGAAATTTTCAAGGCGGCCATTAAAAATATGGGCAGTTTCTAGCTAAAATGGACCTACCCCAATATGTTTTATCAGCCGTTTTAAAATCAATGCAGCTGCTTACTTTGAACTTTTGCATAACATTAAAGTTGATTTCTTGAAAAATTTTTGTAACGAGTTTTGGATTTCCCAGCAAGATAATGCTGCTATACATTATGCCAAGGCAACAAGAATTTTTTTGCTGAAAAACACAGTTGTTAAAGAATAGCTGGCTATCAGTCTATACCTAAAGCCAAAAGAGAATATTTTTCGATTTCATCCTTAAAGGAGCTTAAACTTTACAAAGAGGTGAATGAAAGAATATTTAACTTTCCATCTTTTGCTCATTGATTGAGTCAATACAAAGAAGAATTAATTAATATTTAAAAAAATGTTTAACGAAAACAACTGTCAAAGATTTAAGCAAACGTTACTCAAAGAAGTTATTAAGATTATTATATCTTAAAAATAAATAAAGTTTTAAGTCAATTTTGTGTTTGGTTGCTATTTTTTTTTTGTTCAAGTAACAATAAAATTCTCAGTTTTTGGATTTACTAATTTTTATTTGATTTAGTTATATTAAAATGTTTTTATTGGCTTGCATGTTTAACGAAAAGAAAGCGATAAACAAACCTTCTTATTGCTGTAAAGTTAGTCGAAAATTTGTATGCTATATTTATTTCGCACAGTGAAATATACTTATATGAAGTCAATATCCAAAGGGCTTAAATGTCCAATTAAGGCCATTATGGCAATTTCAATTGAACTTCTGACAACCAATATTTTTTGGTTGGTAGTTTTGAAAAATTATTTTTTTGTTTTTATCAAGTTAGACTAAAATTTCTCTAAAAATTCAAACTATTTTATTATGACTTATTTTCGCTACATGTACGAGCCGAAATATGTAGACATAAGCAACCATTTCCTTGCTTTGGTATTTGTTGTGTTTATTATTAACTTAAGATTCTGCAAGATTAAAAGATTTGTTTATTTTATCGTTTTTCCTTATATGCTGAAAAAATTTAAATACGAGTATACTGAAACTATGACTAAAAAAAACTATAGTAAGATTTTAGTTTTTTCTTATAAAGAGCATGGTAGAATAATACAGGTAGTCTCGTGGCTAATATTGATCTCTTTGACAATCCTACCAGAATTGTCAAAATCAGTTTTTTTTAAAGAAAACAAAGATAACAGAGAAAAATTAAATTACTCCAATTGGATATTTTTGTCGTGTGTTTAAAAACTTGAATAAAAGTAAACTACTTTTTTTTTTAATTTAATGAAGTGCGTGTTGTGCCAAAAACATTTGGGCAAGGAAAATGGGCCGAGTTTTCGTGTTCCAGCTGACGAGTCTAGATGACAACGATGGAACATGGCATATACCAAAAATTTTAAAAAAGATGCTTGTGTTTGCTGTAGAAACTTCCACGAAAATGATTTTTTGGAACCTCATATAAATTACTTCAACAGCTGCACAAAATCCTATTTTAATTGATTGATCAATAAAAAATTAAAAAAGCAAAATAGTTTCAGCCATGACAGATACTTTTTATTTTTCCTTCCTTATCGCATTCTCATCTGTTTCAGATTTTGTATGAGCTGTCAGTTGCCTTTTGACAGTTATGGTAGTTCGTTCTCAGCCGTGCGACTACCTCTATTCTTCTACCATGATAAAGAGTAATAACAACGTAACAAAATTTGTCTGCCTGAAAAACATAAACAGTAAATATTCTTATCTACTACTCAACTAATAACAACAAAATAAAGACACACATAAACGCGAATCAGATCTAGCTTGAACTTTACTAACTCAATAAAATGTACGCAACACTGGACAAATAATAAATAGCACTCAACTAATTGCTGGATTTAAAGGCTTAACGACATTTAATGAAACGCGTCATAATTTGGAATGAGTCAAAGCAGCAGGCCGGAAGTTTTAAATTGTGATAACACCAAAAAGGCCCGACACAATATTAGAAAGTTAAATTTGTATGCCAAAAATATTAATTTCATTTGATACTAAACCAGTATTTATAAAACTTCTTTATACATTTTCATTACTTAAGAAAAAAAAAATTTTATAAAAACCCCTAACAACAAATATATTAAAACAAAAACATGGACAATTTTATAGTTTATCTTGAGATAAACGAACATTTTTGACATGTGACACTCAATCAGACTAAACCACTTTGGTCGGCTTTCTTACACAAACATGAACGCATACGCAAACGCACACATACACACATCAGAGGCAAACAGATATGAGGGAAAAATACCAATATATGTTATTTAATGAAATTTTGACAAATACAAGAATAAAAAAAGAGAAAACAACAAACGCAAAACATTTTTATTACCTAATCAGAGACATTATTTTTAGAAATGATGATAACATGAGCTCCCGAAAGATTTCAAACGCTTAGACAAAGCCAATAACGCAGCCAAAGTCAGACAAGAAATGAGTTCACAAAAAAAAAAACAGAAATAAGCTATCGAAATTCTTTTTTTATATCTACAGTGTTACCGATACTGATTACACTTAAAACTTAACCTCAATGTTTCATGATAAGTCAAGTGCTTGCTGTTTAACGCTTAACATCACACAAATCTTGAAGAGTTTATGAAAATTTTGCAATGTTATTTTATTGTCTTAATATAAATAAGATTAACCGGAATATAATTAGTATTTTATTCGAAATTATTTTACTCCACTTTTGTTTTTTGCTATAAAATTTGAAATAACTCTTACCATAACAGAGCTCAAAATAATTCCAGGCAGTCGTTAAGCGAACTTTGTCATTTCATTCTACTACTAGATATTGATCACCTGATAGTGATATTAATAAAAAAGAATTGATTATTATACCCTTGAAAGCACTTTGACAGCTACTTATGACCAATTGTGTAGAACGTGTTAACGTGTACTCAAAAAGCAATATTTTTATTCATTATTAATTTTTTATTCGTATTTCATTTTTTATTCTTTATTCATTTGTTATTCATTATTTATTTTTTAATCATTATTCATTTTTTATTCATTATTCATGGCAATATTTACTCTCTGAGGTTTGCCACAGTACGCAAAGAGGTGACTTTTACGCAGATATATTAATTTAACTTTAACCCTTTCACTGGATTTGTCCAATATACTCGATACGTCAGAAAGTCATTTTTATTTTGCAACGCTTTTTATTAAATTAAATCGATTAACTCTATGAAAAAAAGATGAACCATCATGATACAAATAAATTTAGAAATATTTTGTATTAAAATCAGTTGGCTTTTCGGTTTTGTGCCGAAGAAAAGCAAGCATTTTTTGGGCTTATTTATAAGAAAAACATCAACCGTACAAAAATCAAATTATGTTTTTTATCTTTTTATGGCTTTAATGATAATAATATTAAGAGGTTTTAAAAAACAAAGATCTAAAGGTTTGAAAAACCTTCAAGGGATTAAAAAAATATTAGTGCCGCACAGGAGCAAAACAATTTTTAGGGCGAAGCTTTTTACGCCTCGTTTTGTGATTTGCTTGAGTGAATCTGAAAAACGACACTTTTTTCCATACACCTTTTTCTTAGAATTTTTGTTGTTTCTTTTACTTGCGTCTATTAAAACAAGAGGATATAAATTCAAAAATATTTCTTTGTAAGCGTGAGGATCGAACTCGCGCCGCCCGATCGAGAGTTCTACACACTAACCACTACTTCAAACCAACCAATTTTGATATGATGTGATTCATGCAATATTAACTGAAGCTATGTTGCAGTAGATGGCAGGAATTTATTAAAGGGATGGTTCATTAGCAGAGCTGTAAAGTCTGCATTCATATTTAGAATTTTAAGTACAACTGAATAACGACATGAGAATGCATTCAAAGAATGCAAAATTGATTTATACATAAAATTTTTAATTCACATTCAATTTTAAAAAAATTATTAGTTAATCATTTCAATTATTCATTTTCGTTATTCATAATAATGAATCAATTTTTTTATTCATTTGAATGCTATTCACAAAGAATGCCATTGGCAAAGAATTACAGAATTTTCAATTATTCTATTTTTATTCATTATTCATTTTTTATTCGTTTTTCATTTTTTATTCTTTATTCATTTGTTATTCATTATTTATTTTTTATTCATTATTCATTTTTTATTCATTATTCATTTGTTATTCATTATTAATTTTTTATTCATTATTAATTTTTTATTCATTATTCATTTTTTATTCATTATTTTTTTTATTTATTATTCATTTTTTATTCATAACTCATTTTTTATTCATTATTTTTTTTATTCATTATTTATTCATTGTTCATTTGTTATTCATTATTCATTTTTTATTCTTTATTCATTTGTTATTAATATTTTTGTCATTGCTTAGGACTCGGGCTGTGTTTTTCTTTTATTCATTTGACGATATAGATAACAACAGCAAAAAAATTTTTATAAATATCTTAAGAAATCAAAAAAAAAATATAACAGACAAACCTAAATCGTCGCGTCTACAATCTGTTAAAAAAACGCAACAAAAAAATTTTAGGAAATTGGAGAGAGAATTCGGTGGCATTAAAAGCATGTTTCATTTGGGCCTTACTAGTTTCTAAATGTACGCTTGATCTCTGTTGTCTTAACTTATGAAGAACCAATTCCTCACACCCCGCTGGAATAAGTTTATCGGTTATGACATCAAATTTAAGAGTATGTAGTTGGTTACTTCGGTTATCCATTTACCACTGGGACGAAGAAGCAAGCTCGGCATTAATTCGCTGAAAATAGTCATGACTGCGTGCTTAGCTCACTCTGAATTTTATTAACACTCAACCTACCGATATTTCTTCTATACCTTTTCCTGAACCTCATCATCAAATTACTGGTAATTGACATATCCATCATTTTTATTATTAAACGCAGATAACGGTTTATTTATTATTAAATGTATTTAATGTATTTATAATGGTATAGAATTAAAAAACCATGTATAGATTCGAAAAACAATAATAGCAGATGAGATTTACCGATTGCGGTCAGTTTAGTGTTAACCTAGTTGGTGTTTGCAAGCGTACGATTCTAAGTACATGAAGTTATTTCATATTTAAGGGGGTAGTTCGGTTACTTGGACTCCTTTTTTCAAAATGTTTATTTCATGTTTCATTCAGATGAAAAACTCCATTTTTTTACATAATGATGCCTTAATATAGAAAATGCGTTTTTCAATAGAAAACTTTTAAAATGCTGTTTTTATATAAAATAGGCGGCAACAAATTTACAATCGTAGCTTTCGCAAAAAAAAAAAACGAGTTACGCATTTTCTATATTAAGCCATCGATATAAAAGTACAAAAAATTATTTTGAAGTTCTCACCAGTTTTTGGTAACTTAAATTGTACATACTTTTATTAAAAGATATCTTTCTATTCCTGAAGTTAGAGAACGACGCGTTTTATATCAAGTTTTATGTTGGATTTCTTAAACCAATTTTTAAATGAAAATACTTTAATTGTGAGCTATTTAGATCAAATAAGTTTGAAGAAGGCAACAACAACTCTGTATATATGTATATTAACTTTTTAAATTTTTTTTTCTGTTCTTATCAATATCGTCAAATTGATAAGCAATGACAAAAAAATGAATAACAAATGAATAAAAAATAAAAAATGAATAATGAATAACAAAGGAATAATGAATAAAAAATGAATAATGAATAACAAATGAATAATGAATAAGAAATGAATAATGAATAAAAAATGAATAATGAATAATGAATAACAAAAGAATAATGAATAAAAAATGAATAATGAATAAAAAATTAATAATGAATAAAATATGAATAATGAATAAAAAAAGAATAATGAATAAAAAATGAGTAATGAATAATGAATAAAAAAAGAATAATGAATAAAAATGAATAATGAATAAAAAATGAATAATGAATAAAAAATGAATAATGAATAAAAAATGAATAATGAATAACAAATGAATAAAAAATAAAAAATTAATAACGAATAAAAAATGATTAATGGTTAAAAATAGAATAATTGAAAATTCTGTAATTCTTTGTGAATGGCATCCTTTGTGAATAGCATTCAAATGAATAAAAAATTTGATTCATTATTCTGAATAACGAAAATGAATAATTGAAATGAATAATTAATCATTTTTTTAAATTGAGTGTGAATTAAAAATTTTATTTATAAATCAATTTTGCATTCATTGAATGCATTCTTTTTTCGTTATTCATTGATTCATTTTTTTGTGATTTAAATCCAATTGAATGCATTTTTTTACAGCTCTGTTCATTAGCTGCCCTACATTTTCTATTGTGAATGCGTGAAGCTATAATTCAGCAGATCACAATTATCGATCATATACTACGTTTCCAAGGTGAGTTAAGTCGAAGTTGACTCAGGATTAACTTCCCATGGAAACGCGAGATGAGTTGAATTTCGTTACATCCACGAAACTTGTTAGATTTAACTGAGTTAGATTGGATGCGTTCAGAATATGAAACAGTTGCTCAACTGTTGAGTGAGGTTTTATTAATTATTTGTTATTTTATTTTATTTCTGCCACTGCGCTGACATAAAATGTAACAAACAAGAAACGCCATTATGTCAACTTGAAGCAAACCCAACCTTGGATAAACTCACCATGGAATTGAGTAAAAAGGATTTTGCATTAGCTATCCAAACAACAAAAGTAGCAAGGTTCCATTGAACGGGTGGATTTTAATTGCGAATTCATACATGAATGTTCGTAGGCACTTAAGGCAAGGATGGTGGTCTAGCGCTCGAAAATTTAAGGTATTTTAAGGATTTTTTTAAAAAGATAAGATATTGAACAACGATATTTAAGCTTTTTAGGTGTATTGTAACTCTCATTCATCATAAAAAAAATATTTTTTTAATTTGAAAAATTCTTGATCTTGTTCGAAATGGCGGTTAATGAGACGCTCTCAAGAAAAAGGGGCATGGCCGGTGTTGTAGATTTTGACTGTTCTATTTATCTGAAAAATAAAAACCTAGAATATTATTAATCACTATGAGTGCAGCTATGGCTGGCACTAGAAAAAAAGATATGAAAAATTGACAGAATGACGCGCTTTTGAAAATTAAGTTCTTAAAACAGCTCGTTTTCTTCCTGTTATTAAGTGTAAAATATACGATGTTTTTTAATTATAACTTTGATTCTAGTTCCAGCGATAGCCACCGTTGTTATGAATAGCAATTTTAAATTTCAGATGATTCGGCTAAATAGTTTTTGTTTTTTCTACAACACCATGCCGAAAAAAGTAGTTTCGAGATAAATGCGTATAAAGAGAATGAATGTAGACGAAACACTGTGGCTCGACACCTACAAAAACGGCTGTAGAAGTGAAAATACAATGTTCAGTTGCTTTTTGACAAGACGTAATGTAAAGTAACGTAGAAATTTAAAATCCACGAATCTATATATCCCGTCACGTTACGTTACGTTTATTAAAACCACTTGTATGAGAAAACATTGTTTCAAACAATAAGTGAAAGAACGCACTGCTCAACTGACATTAGATCACATTACGTTACTTCTATTATAATTGGGCATTAACGTCAGAAAGACTATACTTTTGAAGTATAAAAAAATCAGTTTCATGAAAGTTCTAAGCCTTAAACAATGCTGTTTTGATAAATATAATTTGCGAATGACAAGCGATCCAAATATTTGCACAACAAGATTAGGAAAACTATTGATGTAATATTTGCTAGAAATATCGATGACATTACATTTATATAATATACGTTTGATATTTTAGATATTAAAACGCTATAATTTCATTAACATTTACAAAAATAATTCAAAATTAATGTAAAATAATAATGTAAGGTAATAAAATTTACTGGTGGGAAATTATTTTTTTAGTTAACATTAGGAATATAAAATTTTTCAATATAAAATTTCTTTATTAAAAAAACAATTAAATTATGAAACGTATAAAACTGCGAAAAAGCTTCGCATCTCTAGTGTGTCCAGCAACGCATCTGTTTTTTTTTCTTTATACATATAGCGTAGGTAAATAGCGTTGGTAAAAATCAAAAGTAATTTGTTTCATCTTTTTATGACCTAAATGATAGGAGCTCAAAAAAAATTATTTTGTTCTTAGTTTAGCAAAGCCATTGAAAGGGTTAAAAAAAATCCGAAGGGCCCAAAATTTGGGCCCCTACACTAGAATACTGCCTTAAGCCATATACACATAAATTCATTTGCCATGATGATCAAATCGTCTGCCATTTTTCAAAAATGTAGTTTTTCTTTTATGTAAGTGTTTAGTAAATGTTTTGTTTATTTTTTGTTTAAGTAAAAATCGAAGGCATTGGCTAAAGATTATGAAAAATGGTTGAACCAAGGAAAGAAAGAAATTATAATTTGTTTTTTAATAACTTCACTATCTAATTACTTAATTACGCAATTTTAATATAATAGACATTTAAGTAACGTAACGCCATTAGCGTTACGCCATATAAAAAAGCCTAATAAAAAAACCAGAACAGATTTTTAAATTTGATCACTTGGAAAAATTGTATGCAAAAAGTCTTATCCAATACAGAGAGTTTAAAAAATTTTGTCAAAAATTACTTCTGTTTTTTTAACGTAGTGCCATCACATATTTTTGCTTATATCTTTAAATCCTTAGGGTCAATTGTTGTTATTGTTTTAACCATTGTGTTAACATCATGTCTACACTCCTTTGATGGATGGACACCTGGGGGTCAAATCCCGTTCTGCGTTATCGTGTTATGTAAAGTGTTTTCAGCTTTACACGGAAAACGTGATTCCTGTTGTGTGTTAAAAGGGCAACAGCTGTTTGTTTTTTTTTTAAATGAAAACAAAGTTAACGCCGGTTGCAAACACGCGTTATCGGCTTGCAATATTAGTTTCGGCTATTTTATGTTACCGAAAAATTTATCTTGGTTATGTTTATTTATGAAAAATTCATTATATTTTCTTTTTTATTATTTTTAATATAGTTTTACTTTCTCAATCAAGTTCATGGCTTCGATATAAGTCGAAGTGTTTTTCCGCAATTCTGTTGAATGAGTTTTCTTCATCGCGAAGTCTCCTCCTCAAAATCCTTTGGTTTTTGCTACATAAATCAATGAAAAGAATGCTGAGGTCATAATAAAGTAATCATCATGTTCAATAAAGTCATTTTTTCAATTCTTTTCAACCATCTAATACGTTGTTTACATGAATTTTTCATAAAAACTTTGTTTAATAAACATTCAGCAACTCTCAAATGCCCTTGTTATTTATAATGCCAAACAAAAATCGCGTTTATGTGCGCAGTGAAGTGAAAAAGTGAAATCGTTAAATGAAAACTATTGTGAAAAGCTTTTTTCACTTCACTTCAACGCAAAATGGGAAATGACCTCCTGGCTCACCGGTGATCCACCAGGAGGTCTTCCATACATTTTTTATGCGGAAGTCAATTATACCTTACATATGGTATCTTATAAGATATAAAGGGTGTTCTTTATAGAGTAATACAAGTTTAAATCACAATAAAACATAGTAATATATTTTTAATATCAATGAAACGAGCTTTATTAGATAGAACATTTTATGACATTAATATTTAAATATGACTTTGGCCATGTGGCCACCGCAACTGGCGCGAACAAGGCGCAATCTGGAACACCAATTTTCACAAACTTTTCGCAACACTTGCGGCCGTATCTAGCCGATAACTCTTCGAATGTTGATTTCCAGGTGTTCAATTGTTTGTGGCTTATCGACGAAGACAAGTAACTTTACATAACCCCAAAGAAAATAATCCAATGGGGTTAAATCACACAACCTTGAGGGCCAATTAATTGGGCCATTTCGTGAAATTATTTTTTCGCCAAAAGTTTCATTGAGTAAATCCATTGTAGCGCCCGCTGTGTGGCATATTGCTCCGTGCTGTTGGATCTACATATCAGCAAGATCAATCCCAGCTAATTTAGGTACGAGAAAACTTCGAATCATGTTCCTATACCGTTCACCATTGACAGTAACATTCTGACCATCATCGTTTTTGAAGACATATGGGCCAATGACTCCGCCAGCCCATAAAGCGCACCAAACAGTAATTTTCTGTGGATGTAATGGTGTTTCGACAAAAGCTTGTGGATTCTCCTCACTCCAAATACGACAATTCTGTTTATTTACGTACCCATTCAACCAAAAATGGACTACATCGGAAAATAAATTTTTTCCATGGTAATTCAAAATCAATATCAATTTGTGCTTCAGCCCATTCGCCGAATTGGCGGCGTATACGATGGTCGTTTGGCTTTAATTCCTGCACAAGTTGAATCTTGAAAGGTTTTAAGCCAAAATCTTTTCGTAAAATCTTCCATCAAGTGGAAGGACACAACCCCAGTTGCTGAGAACGGCGACGAATTGATTGATTAGGATCATCTTCAATGTTTTCATGTTCAGCGGCTACAGATTCTTCAGTGCGCACTGTTCGGCGTCTCACGGGATGCACATTATCAGTAACAGTAAATGTGGTCCGAAAACGATCTATTGTTCTTCGAATTTGCAGCTATGAAGGTCGATTATGCACGCCATAAAATGGACGAAGTGCACGATAAGTTTGACGAACAGAACCATTTTTTTAATTAAAAATTTCCACAATTTGCACGAGCTGCTCTAGTACAAGTCGATCCGTAATAAAATGTCAAAGCAAACTAAACAAAAAGCAACTATCAACTGTTAAGTGAATTGTCAAAACAAGCAATGATGCCAACTCAGAGTTGTATCACTCTATAAAAAATACCCTATATTATGTACCGCAGGATGTGTATAAGGTATTGCAAGAGGTATTCAACACTCTTGCAGAATTTTCTCGTGAGGGGGTGTCTAGGCTTTAGGTATAACTTTTTTGTCATCAAAGGGGACATTGCTTCGAAATTTTTTATGTGTTAATTTGGAGTTAATGTGCAAATTTTTTACTACTTCTTCCCCATTAGGGGTTCTTAACCCAAAATTTACCTTGGGGCGGATCTGTATAGAAAGCTTATTGTAAGGTAGAAAAAAATATTTTTAATGGCAACAGATTATATTTTATAAGGTACAGATAAGATGTTGAGAACAACAAAATGTTTAAAATGTATTTATGTAGGTGCTATTTTCGATTAAAAAATTTATGCAAAAACCAATTTTAGCTGAAGTATGAGCCGCACAAATGAGTTTATTGGAAGCATAGCACTGCTTACGGGCTTACCGACTTTTTCCTATACAATATTGCCAATTGCCCAATTCCTTGAGTCGTACCTGTGCATCCTTTTTCGGACATGATTGACAAGCATCTGTGGTGCCTTCGAAGGTGCCTAATTTGTATCCGAGCTTTCTTTGCAAGCCAATTGCTGAAGTTGCCCCTCTAGAATTTGTAATTTTGTGCCTTCTAAAAGTAAAGGGGTTAGGGTTCACGCCTAACTTTTAAGTATTTTCACTAATAACGTTTACTTTGGCTAGAAAGCTCATAACATATATTTAGGTGATGTCACTGAGCCTTAACCCGGTAACTGCAAAAATATGACAACAAGGCCAAGTTAAAAACATAATGGCTCACCGGTGAGCCGAGAGTCAACACAAAGGTTGGCCTTATACAGTGCTACTTAATTACTTAGACTTTTTAATATTTTTTCGTACAAATCATTCGTAACTCCAGTTTGGAAATACCTATATAAGCCCGTCCCACTTTTTCAACGTTTTTCTAAAAGTTCCGGGACACGATGATTTCTGATTTTACTCTTAAGAATATGAATTTCTGTATATAACACTTCAATATTAACTAACGATAAATAGTCGCGCAATCGGCTTAAAGGCTTTTTGGCTAAAAATTAACTTTTTCGAAAAAACAAGAATTTTCTTCTGCAGTATTTTGCATATAACTATGAAACTAATAAAGCTATTTTTATCATATTATACTTATTTAAATGCTTATAAAATTTTCCATTTTGTACAGAACATTTTTTTTTAAAACTCTGATTAAAATTTTTTCGAAAATTTCATAACGTCAACTCACATTACCATGCCTTACAAGAGAATGAGGAAGAAATTTTAGATTATGACAATTTCGTATTTTAAGAAATTTTACGGCAAAATTTTTGATGTATAATTCAAAGATATATGATACGGTATTTTTATTAAAAAGAAAACAACTGCACATTGAATTTTTTCGAAAAAACATTCAATTTTATTTTTATTAAACGTAGCTACATAAGTATTGTATTTATGTAAATAACCATAATAAAAAAAAAATTATACGAAGTTAATTTAAGTTACTACGCATTGTGCGTTTTCTGTTGTCCAGATGATTTTAATTGTAGTGTTCAATTACTTGGATAACACAATTTTGCTGCCCTGGATCCATTGTCCACGTATTATTTACCATATCTAGAAGCCCTATGTCTCTTTCTGCTAGATCATTTAAAATAGTTAAGTTTTTAACAATTTCTTAATATCCAAAAAATTTTCATTCGTACTCCACAAGGAAGGATCCATTCAATAAATTCTTTAAAAGAAAAAATATTGGAAAACTGTGTTGTATAGTAAAGTCTAATAAGGCCAACTAGTATCAGAAAAGGTATATAACAAAAAAAAAACAAACAGTAGAATGCAATACAATGCATCGAAATGCTGAGAATATACTAGGGTTATTCACAATCCAGTGCAAATGGTCTTGCACCATATCATTTGCAAAATAGTAAAATATATATTTACTGTACACTAAGAAAATAAAAAAGAATGCATTTACTACGCTATTGCATATTTACAACACTAAAATCCATACCTAAGATTTACTATACATTGCAATACTAAATTGCAAACTGCTGATTATAAAAAAGTCAAGGCGAAAAAAACTGATTCGGAAGAAAAGCGAATTAAAAAACCAATTAAGTGTGCTTAAAGATTTTTTTCGACATGAAATTGAGTTAAGCAAAATTTCCAGAGGAAAATAATTTTGCTTTTCATCCATGAGCTCTGAATTTCATGTTTTGCAACAACTATAGAAAATTATATCAAAAAGACCGTTCACAATTGATAAGAATTTTTTTAAATTTTTTACAAAAGCACAAATTCCCAAAACTAAAAAACTAAAAAACAAGTGCATTAAGGTCCGTGCTTTTTAAGATTGTTGTTTTTTCGAAGAATGATCAATATGAGATCAATAGCATAAAATTCGTGGTCACAAGAAAGAATGACTAAACTCAAGCTATCGTAAAAAAGCGATACGCCATTTTCTTTATTGCCAATCTTTGGAAGGTTGCATGAAAACACTTTTTACACATAAAAGAGTATAACTTATGTCTGCACATATTTCGTTTGTAACGGTTCATATATTTCGGGAAAAAGGTCGGAGTTTATGGAATAAAAATATCGTTTTTTCCGATACTTTGAGTTTAGTCATTATTCCTTGCGACCACAGAAATAGTCATTTAAAAAATTTCACATTACAAAAATAAAGTTGAATGTCTTGCAGTTAAAGCTAATATCATACACATATAACTTTAACAAACCTACTTATGCAGCTACGTTTTATAAAAATAAAATTGAATTTTTTTTCGAAAAAATTCACTGTGCGGTTGTGTTGTTTTCTTGAAAAAATACCGTACTATCTTTGAATTACCGTATCTTTGAATTATACATCAAAATTTTTGCCGTAAAATTCCTCAAAATACGAAATTTACATAATCTCAAACTTCTCATTCGTGCTTTTGTAACGTGGGGCAATGTGAACTGAAGTTATCAAATTTTCGAAAAAATTTAATCAAAATTTCATTTTGCAGAGTTTTTTAAAAAATGTACTGAAAAAAATGCAATTTTTCTTAAAGCATAAGATGAAAAATTTTATTAGCTTTTAAATAAGTATAATTGATTAAAATTGCTTCATTAGTTTCGTAGTTATATGCAAAACACTGAAGAAGAAATTTCTTGTTTTTTCGACAAAAGGAATTTTTAACTAAAAAGCTTTTAAGCTGTTTGCGCGACTATTTACCGTTTGTTAGTATTAAAGTGTTATGTACCAAAATTATGTTTTTAGGAGTAGAATCAGAAATCAACGCGTCCTGGGAACTTTTCAAAAAAAGTAAAAAAAAATGGGACGGTCTAACTTATATACCCATCTCTTGTTTGGAAGTTGATCAAAAAAGATAAAAGCTGAGCCGTTTATTCGATCCTCTGCCATTTGTTTAACATTTGGAAACACAACTTTATTGCAAATATCGAATGCTTCTAGTGAATTTTTTACTTCCTTCCGAGACGTCCTTCGTTGAAGACAAAGTTGAACTTCGTCTACCCAAATATCACGGGAATTATCGGGTAAAATTTAAGAAAATGGTCCAAATAGTTGGGCGCAAAATCCTTCATCTTAAGTTTTAATATTGTTAAAGAAGAGGCAAGCGAAATTCGACATAATATATCAAAACGTGCCACTCAATGTATGGTATAAGGCTTATTATTCGGAAATGATCTTCATCTAAATCGGTCTCGAAGCGAGCCTAGGCTTTCGGAATTAAATGCCGTATTCTTCACCAATTCCGCCCACGGTTTTGAAAATTTTACAAAATGTTGTCCTCTGCGTTTTCTAGTTTTTCCATAATAATCTTTGTTAGGCTAGGGCTTCCAATTTCGGGACTCAAAAGCAATTTCGTGATTTTGGGATTGATATTGATTGATTGTAACATAACACGGCAAATCTGGCCTAAACTCAATTTTAAGCGTTGAAAAGAACTAATGTCTCTCAGTATAGATCATATTAGCACCATGGTAGGTATCCTTACAGGGCACTGCCTTATTGGCAGACACTCTCAAAGATTGAACATACCTCACAACGACTTCTGCAGAAGCTGTAGAGATGAGGAGGAGGAAGAATCTACAGTACATTTCCTCTGCACTTGCCCAGCGCTGGCTCAAAAACGCTTTCTTCACTTAGGTAACTGGTTCATCAATGACCTTGATAAACTCGCGGAATCTTCGGTTTACCGAATCTTAGGCTTAGTAAACAGCTCAAACTGGTTTAAATAGAGATAGGAAAAATTAATCCTTGGTATCACAGTGGGCCTCATTGGCCTAAGTGTGTCTCGTTTGAGACAGCCACACTAACCGAACCCAACCTAGTATAGGGAACAAATTTTCTGCACTTTCAGCAACAGTGGGCAAGCAGCAGTAAACAGAGTGCAAAGTCGGTTGCTGAATGATGTCGGGGGTTGAAGTCTAATGCGCTTATGAGCTATAAATCAAGTTCATTAATCCTATTTTTAGTCAGATGAAGCAGTCTAGACATAGGCTTACCGCATTGTAGTAGGTGCGATGAAACTTGGGATGGAAGAGAGGCACATACCAAAGGTTGCGTGGGTTAATGGTAAGGGATATCAATTGGAGCAGTGAAGGACAATTTATGATCCCACCGAGTAGTTGAAGAACAAAGAGAACATCGGCAATAACCCTACGATTCTTAAGAGTTTGCAAATTAATTATCATCAGACGATCAGTGTAAGGAGGTTAATCCAAACTGTCGAAGACAGGAAAGCCGCGTATTGCGAATCGGAACAATTTTCGTTGAACGGCTTCGATACGCATCGGATGAGAGACATAGTAGGGTGACCAAACCTGGCTGTCATATTCTGGTATAGACTTCACAAAGGTAAAGTAAATCGATCTCGTTACATATAGATCGGAGAATTACTTAGACCAATGCTTCACATAACCAAGTGTAGAGTATGATGACTATCGATGTAAGATCAAAAATTATACCCAAATCCCGCAAAAAACTTACAAGGGGAACTGGCTCGCTAAATTAGTGATAAATTTTTTCGGAAAATTGGAGTCTTTTTCGCTAAAACGTGATTGTTTGACTTAAGTTAAGTTCGAGAAAGTTTTTTTGTCACCAAGAAGAATAATAAATCAATCAGATTGAAGATGGTAGAAGTCAGCATAAGTATGTATGCGTCGATAGATTTTTATATACAGAGAGTTTTGAATGTTTAATAACATCATCAACATTGGTTATTGCTCGGACGAATAACAGAAGACAAAGCTGATTGCCTTGAGGGACACTAGAGTAGCTGTAAAAGACTTCGTTTTTTTTTGGCTTAAAATTTAAAAAGACAAAAGATAACTTAAGTTGTTTGCTTTTTATTAAACAATGTAAATTCGATACGGTCGCTGCATTAAATACAAAGTATTAACGTTTAAAGTTATTAAATGTCCGCTTTTTTACATCACTGAAGATGCAGCATAGGGTTGTCTTAATTTGGCCATCTTAGGTTGGGATTAATAGGATTGTCCTGCCACTTTATTATGTACAAACGATTATACCTTATTATACCTTTACATACAAACCTTTATACCTTTTTATACCTTTATACCTTTAATTATACCTTTTATATATACAAACGATTTATTTCTAAGTTAACATATTAATATTTTTTATATCAAATACAATATTATATCTACTATTATTCATATTATTGCGATTTAAAATTATACTCAAAATGTATTAAAAATTTAGTGATAAAAAAAAAACTTATTGTTAAAAAAATTAATTTAATAGTTTTTTTTTGTTACAGTCCTGTATTTATTTCGCAGTACGCAAAATATATGAGCCGTTACTTTTCATATATATTGTAAATATTTGTTTCACAGCAAACTTGATCAAAGATAAATTAAGTTTTCGTTGAAGCAACTTTTTGCTTTTACTTGAACTAAATTGTTTAAAAAATAATTTTAAAACTACAATATTTTTAAGCTCAATTTTATTCTACATACTAACTGTCAATGAAAATATAGATATAAAGCTAAGAACTTAAATTATTTAATAAAATAAATATGGTAGCCTTGTACACATTAATGAGCGCAATTATGACTTTCGTAAAGCATACTCTTCGGCTCTCGATCTAAATGAAGCTTTTTCTTAAGGTCTTTCCCATTCTCTTAATACAAGTCTACCGTTTCTTTCACTCCCGAATTCATCCCGCATATGCTGTCGTCCATGAAGCCTACTACTACTCCTATGGGCGACTTTGCCCACCTCTAGGCTATTACGTATCGGTTTATTTTTCGCGGTAAACTGAGTTTTTTACTACTAAAATATGTATGCATATTTTGGTATGCTAAATGTTGTTGTGGCCCGTATAATTTAGCATTTATATGCGTTAAAAGTGAAAATGCCCATTAAGAAACAAAACCCTTTTAAAGGCCGACTGGGAAGATATCGGGTTAACGTTGTGTATCATAGATGACACCACTAAGGGCCAGTTTTTCAGTACGAGTTTAAACTTTAGTCAAATTAAACTTAGCTTAACTCATAAAATTTGATGTTTAAAATCGTTTAAACTAGATATTTCAGCATTTTTTGAAGTTAAATTGACTTAAATTATGATATAATGTGTTTCTTTTTTGCCTCAACCAAGTTTAAACGTCCAAATTTGGTGAGTTAAGCTCGGTTTAATTTGACTAGACTTTAAACTTGTGGTCGAAAACTGGCCATAATAGCAAGATTATGTACTTGAATGCAAGCACAAATACTGGACGATTATCTCATTAAAACAAATACGAACATTATTATTCCGTACCGTTAGTCTCACTAAAAGAACCGTTTTGCAAAAAGTTGTCCAAGATAGTTTATGTCTTATCCGAATTAACTCCTTAAAATACTCCTGCCTGTCACTATTCTGGGGTCCCTCAAGAAAAACTTAAAAAAATTTCAAAAATTATTCATTCCTCCCCAAGGAAAATTTTACCAAGTAAGTATACATGCATTAACATACATTGCATAGAAAAATGGGTTTCTTAGGGCATCGTATGAGATAAAGAAATAATGACTTATATTTATATCCCTTATATTTATATAACGCACTGTGTTAGGGTTACATTCACTTTGGCACTCCCTTTTTAACGCCTATAATGAGGCGTGGCAGGTTTAGAAAAGTATAAAGTATATTCTTTATCAGCATCACCTCCAAAATTGATTTAGTCATGTTTGTCTTTATGAGTATCTGTCTGTAACAAAAATTTTAATACTTAAACCTTTGGCTAAAATATAGTTTTATAAAATGTTAACTTTAAAAAATGCTACAGAATAAAATTTTTACCAGCTCACTCAGATATAAATGAAATAAAGTTGTTATTAGTACGAATAATATCAGACTGTTAAGTTCTTGTATATGAAATCTAAAAACAACATTGTGTACAGATGTTCAAACATTGGTGAAAATGTTTGTACATGTTTTTTCTTCAACCAACTTTTTACGCTTGACAGCATCTTTCATCAAATAAACGTTTACACTTCAATTCCGAAGGGCACTGTTATTAACTTTTTGTACTCACCCTGTGGAAAAAAACAACAAACAATTTATGAAAAATGCAGACATTTCCATCACAAGATAAATAATATAAAAAGATACTTTTAAAAATCACTGTTGATAAGCGTTATTTGAAAAAACAATAATATCCTTTATTTTAGAAAACGTTGAATGTTATGACAAATAAATTTCTTTTGGCTTTAGTCTTTTAAATTTTTTAATATATTTATTCTAATTTTCATATATACTTATAATAAGCAATAAAATAATTTCGAGAAATTGTGTGCAAAAAAATTTTAATATTAAAAAAATACTTAATTGGAAAAGTTCTTTAAAGAGTCAACACTAAGATTCGATTTTATGAAAACAATAAGAGTTTTGTTAAAATCGGAAAAACCGTCAATGTTTTTCTTCATGAACAAGTTCGTTTCAAAAGCATGAATTCCATTAACACCTCCCTACCCCCGACCAACTCAGACAAGCAGAGCAAACAGCCTTTGGTTAACATGTTTGATTTTCATGGTCAGATTACAAGTAAACACAATGTTGCCAGATTGAAAAAGCAAATAATCTGAACGCACAAAACAACACTTTAGCGCACACAAATACTAACAATAACAACAACAATACTAACACCTACACATGTAGCAAATATGCGTGCGATGTTGATATTAATGGGATGCTCTGTTAAAAATATGTGTTTGGGCGTGTGTGTAAATGTGTGAAAAGCAAAAAACGAATGCACAGATAAACAATCTCATAAACGCAAACAAAACTCAAGATCAACACAAATAGAAAAGCGAAGAATGCAGAATAAAAAAATAATGTAAGCAAAACTACAGAAAAACGCAGCAAAAGCTTCAAAAAAATTTGCACACAAAAGAAACACATGACAAACAAACTTGCGCTCATACACATACTTACACTCGCACACTTGTGTTTGCGAGTATGTTGAACCAACGCTAAAGCATGCATAGGGGATTCCTTTTGAAGTGTTTGTCCGGCTTTAGCAGAAGCATTCGTGGCTTAAGCACTGAAAAGCTCAAAGAGTGAGGAGCTGTTGAAGTTCTGCCAAGTGTTACATAGTCATAGGCGAGGAAAAAAATAGAAGTAAAAACTAAACAACAACAAGAAAACAAAATAATGCAAAGAAAATTGATTGAAGCAGACAATGGCAGCAGCTTTGTCAGAAGTAGTGGCTGTTCTTTGTTGTTGTTGTTTGTATTAACCAGTCATTTGGGAAATATCTTCAAGCAGCGAATTGGAAGAAATTGTAAAATTTGTTTTTCATGAAGTCTGGCAAACAATAAGCGAAAAAATTAAAAAAACAACAAGATGTCGCTTTAATATTATTTGAAGATTAATACAAAGATTTGTCAAATTTTGTTTATACTTTTCATGCATATGAAAATATTCTTTGATATATTGCTACGACCTGTAAAACGGAATTTTCATTATGTGGTTTTGGTATTGGTAACAATACTCGTATGATTTGGAATATTTCCATGAACAATTTATTATATAACGGTTGTTCAATAAGTTTCTAGAATCACACATAGGTGGCGGTAGTTCGTCTACCATTTAATTTTTCTAAAAGTGGTATTACTTTCTTATGAACACGTGTTCATGTAGACCTGACAACTCAATGTTTTATCTACAGCTGTTCAAAGAAGACCTGTTACATTGCTGTTTTAACATGGAAAAAATCAAGTATCGTGCAGTGATTGAATTTTTATTTTTAAAAGGTATACAAACGAAAGAAATTCATGAACAATTATTTAAAGTGTACATGGAAACTGCACCTTCACTTGCAATAGTGTAAAACTGGGTTGCTGAGCGTAAACGGGGTCGTACAAGCCTTAAAGAGGATCCACGTCAAGGACGCCCAAAAAGTGCATCAACACTAGAAATCATAGCAAAAACATAGGATGGCTTTGGAAGACCGGCGATTGACTGTGCGAGATTAAGTAGAAGCCAAAAATATCTCAATAGGCAGCGTGAACCATATTTTAAGTGAAGTTTTGGGTTTCAGAAAGGTTTACAAAAGGTTCCGCATTCACTAACAATGGAACAAAACACATTCGAATGAGACTTTCTCGTTTTAAAAAGGATAAGGATTTTATACTTCGATTCATCACTATAGATGAGACTTTTCAGATGAGACTTTTCAGGGTCTATTTCCATGATCCTGAATCAAAACAAGAAGCTAAAGAGTGGTGTGATCCTGGTACTTTGAATCCTAAGCGAGTTCGTTTTCTGCAAAAAAAGAAGAAGAAAACTCTGCAAAGAAGGTTATGGAATTAGTTGTTTTGGGATGCAAAAGAGATTTTTTTAGTGGATTATCTCCAAACTGGAAACACTATTAATTCTGAATATATGTGCAACCTTCTGGATCAGCTCGAGGCAAAGGTTCGTAAAAAAGACCCAGTTTGCAAAAGAAAAAAGTAATTTTTCATAAGGAAAACGCACCCATAGACGGACTAGCAGTTTTATCAACCCTAGGCCGAATTGTACCAGCTGCCCCTTCTTGGCTCTATAATTAAATAAATTAAGATTTGTTAACTGTTGCCCGCAAATGAGTTTGTGTAAAACGTGAATATATTGTATTCTGCTACACTAAGTATAAGTTTTATAAAATTAGGTTAGTAGTTTGGCCGTGAAGAAGTTACAAACAGACAGACATAATAACTTTTGCATTTATAATAATAGTACGACCACTTAGTTTTTTTTTTTGAGTATTTTTTTAGAATAATGTGATTTTTTGCCAATTATTTTCTGTAAAGTAATCCCAATTGATAATTATTTCGTTGTCTTTTGAAAAAAATACGTAGGCAGTTTAAAAAGTAATTGACCTTTTGAATGTCCAACGTAGTTATTTTAAATGCAACACTGTACCTGTAAACCACCTTCTGATGATAGACTACTGTGAAATTTTGAGCAAGTTGTGTCATTTGGTTTGTGTTTGACAGACATTGAAAGCAGACAACCTCTTTTTTTGCGCAAAGAAACCATCACCAAAATCAAAGAAAGGTTTGATAAATAGTGGGGACTCTGCACCATCAATTTCAATGAAGAAGATATGGCTTTCTGAGTTCCGTGTAAGTCGTATCAGCACAAGTGACGCTAAGCCTTGAGGTCGTCCAAAAGAGGTCTTCACTAAAAAAAAATGCAAGGAATGATACTGGACAATAGGAGAATGAAAGAGTGTGAGGTGGCTGAGGCTGTAGGGATCTTAGTTGGTACATCACATTTTAAATAAATATTTGAACATGAAAACACTATCCGCACGATGGGCGCATCAATGACTTCTTCAAAGAAGTATTAGGCGATGTTCAACCGCAGTGTCAAGGTGAAAAGGCCATGGAGGGTCTGTAGACCAACAAGGTCATGGCGACAATTTTTTAGGATGTATGTGGACTCATTCACATCGACTACCATGAAAAGGGTAAACGATAACCGGCGATTATTATTCGCAGCTATTGGACAGATTTGATATTGACTTTAAGCAAAAACAACCGCATTTGGCAAAGAGAGAAGTGCATATGAAGAATTATAATAATATAATTTTTTCGTCAACTGATATAACTTTGCAAATTTTTTTACCAAAATGAAAATGCGTCCCACAATACCCCCGTCTCCACAACAAATACAAAATATTTATATATAAATATATATATATATAAAATATTATAAAAAAGTTTATACAGAAAACGGCTTCCTCAAAAGTGCTGTTTTGTAGAATATAGTAAGAATAGTCACCGTATATCATTAAGCAATAAAAAATCGAATAAAAATTCTTAAATTTTTTAAACAAAAATTCACTAATGCTGCCAGTAATTTTCGTTTTGCTGTATCTTTCGAGAGCCACAAAAAAAACCGTTGATTCGAAAAAACACACTGTTATCGAACATTGATTCCACTAATCGGCCGCATATTGACACTTTCAAAAACATACTTGCGAACACACAGTGTCACACTAACACGACCATACACACACGTTATTGAAGTAGATAACTGAATTTCGAAAATGTAAAAAAAATGTTCCTGAAAACTCTTTTGTGGCTGCGAATTCATGCGGCATTGACGAGATATCGCGTAAGTTTCCATACTGCCTGGCTAGCCGCCTCAAGCCACTTCGGACTGGGTAATAGTATGTAGTGTGAACCGAGACAGAATGCAAAAATCAAAATAAGATTAAAGACCAAATAAAATGCATTTTTCAGTGATATTCCAGAGATGTGTGTCTCTCTATTCATGTGTGTGTGTGTGTCTTTATTTGAGTGTGCACTTTGGCAGAATTCTATGTAAAAAGGCAGCGTTTGTATGTTTGTGTGCACAGATGCCAGACATAAGTTATTGGTTTCATGTCCTGTGTTCAGTGATGATCCTTGTGCATATGTATGCGTTCGCGTCTGTCAGTGTTTGTAGATGAGTTTGTGCGGAAGTCTGGCTTGTTGTATAAAATAAAAAATGTTGGAAAAAAACATAAAATTTTGCATATTGAAAAATCAAAGTACAGTTAGGGATATGAATACAATGAGCGGCATATTGAAAGTACCGTAAGTACCAAAGACTTACAAAATAAACTCAATACGAATAAAAATCTGTAAATTTTTATAAAATAAGAGATTACTTTAAAAAAAAATAAAAAAAAATAAAATAAAATAAAATAAAATAAAATAAAATAAAATAAAATAAAATAAAATAAAATAAAATAAAATAAAATAAAATAAAATAAAATAAAATAAAATAAAATAAAATAAAATAAAATAAAATAAAATAAAATAAAATAAAATAAAATAAAATAAAATAAAATAAAATAAAATAAAATAAAATAAAATAAAATAAAATAAAATAAAATAAAATAAAATAAAATAAAATAAAATAAAATAAAATAAAATAAAATAAAATAAAATAAAATAAAATAAAATAAAATAAAATAAAATAAAATAAAATAAAATAAAATAAAATAAAATAAAATAAAATAAAATAAAATAAAATAAAATAAAATAAAATAAAATAAAATAAAATAAAATAAAATAAAATAAAATAAAATAAAATAAAATAAAATAAAATAAAATAAAATAAAATAAAATAAAATAAAATAAAATAAAATAAAATAAAATAAAATAAAATAAAATAAAATAAAATAAAATAAAATAAAATAAAATAAAATAAAATAAAATAAAATAAAATAAAATAAAATAAAATAAAATAAAATAAAATAAAATAAAATAAAATAAAATAAAATAAAATAAAATAAAATAAAATAAAATAAAATAAAATAAAATAAAATAAAATAAAATAAAATAAAATAAAATAAAATAAAATAAAATAAAATAAAATAAAATAAAATAAAATAAAATAAAATAAAATAAAATAAAATAAAATAAAATAAAATAAAATAAAATAAAATAAAATAAAATAAAATAAAATAAAATAAAATAAAATAAAATAAAATAAAATAAAATAAAATAAAATAAAATAAAATAAAATAAAATAAAATAAAATAAAATAAAATAAAATAAAATAAAATAAAATAAAATAAAATAAAATAAAATAAAATAAAATAAAATAAAATAAAATAAAATAAAATAAAATAAAATAAAATAAAATAAAATAAAATAAAATAAAATAAAATAAAATAAAATAAAATAAAATAAAATAAAATAAAATAAAATAAAATAAAATAAAATAAAATAAAATAAAATAAAATAAAATAAAATAAAATAAAATAAAATAAAATAAAATAAAATAAAATAAAATAAAATAAAATAAAATAAAATAAAATAAAATAAAATAAAATAAAATAAAATAAAATAAAATAAAATAAAATAAAATAAAATAAAATAAAATAAAATAAAATAAAATAAAATAAAATAAAATAAAATAAAATAAAATAAAATAAAATAAAATAAAATAAAATAAAATAAAATAAAATAAAATAAAATAAAATAAAATAAAATAAAATAAAATAAAATAAAATAAAATAAAATAAAATAAAATAAAATAAAATAAAATAAAATAAAATAAAATAAAATAAAATAAAATAAAATAAAATAAAATAAAATAAAATAAAATAAAATAAAATAAAATAAAATAAAATAAAATAAAATAAAATAAAATAAAATAAAATAAAATAAAATAAAATAAAATAAAATAAAATAAAATAAAATAAAATAAAATAAAATAAAATAAAATAAAATAAAATAAAATAAAATAAAATAAAATAAAATAAAATAAAATAAAATAAAATAAAATAAAATAAAATAAAATAAAATAAAATAAAATAAAATAAAATAAAATAAAATAAAATAAAATAAAATAAAATAAAATAAAATAAAATAAAATAAAATAAAATAAAATAAAATAAAATAAAATAAAATAAAATAAAATAAAATAAAATAAAATAAAATAAAATAAAATAAAATAAAATAAAATAAAATAAAATAAAATAAAATAAAATAAAATAAAATAAAATAAAATAAAATAAAATAAAATAAAATAAAATAAAATAAAATAAAATAAAATAAAATAAAATAAAATAAAATAAAATAAAATAAAATAAAATAAAATAAAATAAAATAAAATAAAATAAAATAAAATAAAATAAAATAAAATAAAATAAAATAAAATAAAATAAAATAAAATAAAATAAAATAAAATAAAATAAAATAAAATAAAATAAAATAAAATAAAATAAAATAAAATAAAATAAAATAAAATAAAATAAAATAAAATAAAATAAAATAAAATAAAATAAAATAAAATAAAATAAAATAAAATAAAATAAAATAAAATAAAATAAAATAAAATAAAATAAAATAAAATAAAATAAAATAAAATAAAATAAAATAAAATAAAATAAAATAAAATAAAATAAAATAAAATAAAATAAAATAAAATAAAATAAAATAAAATAAAATAAAATAAAATAAAATAAAATAAAATAAAATAAAATAAAATAAAATAAAATAAAATAAAATAAAATAAAATAAAATAAAATAAAATAAAATAAAATAAAATAAAATAAAATAAAATAAAATAAAATAAAATAAAATAAAATAAAATAAAATAAAATAAAATAAAATAAAATAAAATAAAATAAAATAAAATAAAATAAAATAAAATAAAATAAAATAAAATAAAATAAAATAAAATAAAATAAAATAAAATAAAATAAAATAAAATAAAATAAAATAAAATAAAATAAAATAAAATAAAATAAAATAAAATAAAATAAAATAAAATAAAATAAAATAAAATAAAATAAAATAAAATAAAATAAAATAAAATAAAATAAAATAAAATAAAATAAAATAAAATAAAATAAAATAAAATAAAATAAAATAAAATAAAATAAAATAAAATAAAATAAAATAAAATAAAATAAAATAAAATAAAATAAAATAAAATAAAATAAAATAAAATAAAATAAAATAAAATAAAATAAAATAAAATAAAATAAAATAAAATAAAATAAAATAAAATAAAATAAAATAAAATAAAATAAAATAAAATAAAATAAAATAAAATAAAATAAAATAAAATAAAATAAAATAAAATAAAATAAAATAAAATAAAATAAAATAAAATAAAATAAAATAAAATAAAATAAAATAAAATAAAATAAAATAAAATAAAATAAAATAAAATAAAATAAAATAAAATAAAATAAAATAAAATAAAATAAAATAAAATAAAATAAAATAAAATAAAATAAAATAAAATAAAATAAAATAAAATAAAATAAAATAAAATAAAATAAAATAAAATAAAATAAAATAAAATAAAATAAAATAAAATAAAATAAAATAAAATAAAATAAAATAAAATAAAATAAAATAAAATAAAATAAAATAAAATAAAATAAAATAAAATAAAATAAAATAAAATAAAATAAAATAAAATAAAATAAAATAAAATAAAATAAAATAAAATAAAATAAAATAAAATAAAATAAAATAAAATAAAATAAAATAAAATAAAATAAAATAAAATAAAATAAAATAAAATAAAATAAAATAAAATAAAATAAAATAAAATAAAATAAAATAAAATAAAATAAAATAAAATAAAATAAAATAAAATAAAATAAAATAAAATAAAATAAAATAAAATAAAATAAAATAAAATAAAATAAAATAAAATAAAATAAAATAAAATAAAATAAAATAAAATAAAATAAAATAAAATAAAATAAAATAAAATAAAATAAAATAAAATAAAATAAAATAAAATAAAATAAAATAAAATAAAATAAAATAAAATAAAATAAAATAAAATAAAATAAAATAAAATAAAATAAAATAAAATAAAATAAAATAAAATAAAATAAAATAAAATAAAATAAAATAAAATAAAATAAAATAAAATAAAATAAAATAAAATAAAATAAAATAAAATAAAATAAAATAAAATAAAATAAAATAAAATAAAATAAAATAAAATAAAATAAAATAAAATAAAATAAAATAAAATAAAATAAAATAAAATAAAATAAAATAAAATAAAATAAAATAAAATAAAATAAAATAAAATAAAATAAAATAAAATAAAATAAAATAAAATAAAATAAAATAAAATAAAATAAAATAAAATAAAATAAAATAAAATAAAATAAAATAAAATAAAATAAAATAAAATAAAATAAAATAAAATAAAATAAAATAAAATAAAATAAAATAAAATAAAATAAAATAAAATAAAATAAAATAAAATAAAATAAAATAAAATAAAATAAAATAAAATAAAATAAAATAAAATAAAATAAAATAAAATAAAATAAAATAAAATAAAATAAAATAAAATAAAATAAAATAAAATAAAATAAAATAAAATAAAATAAAATAAAATAAAATAAAATAAAATAAAATAAAATAAAATAAAATAAAATAAAATAAAATAAAATAAAATAAAATAAAATAAAATAAAATAAAATAAAATAAAATAAAATAAAATAAAATAAAATAAAATAAAATAAAATAAAATAAAATAAAATAAAATAAAATAAAATAAAATAAAATAAAATAAAATAAAATAAAATAAAATAAAATAAAATAAAATAAAATAAAATAAAATAAAATAAAATAAAATAAAATAAAATAAAATAAAATAAAATAAAATAAAATAAAATAAAATAAAATAAAATAAAATAAAATAAAATAAAATAAAATAAAATAAAATAAAATAAAATAAAATAAAATAAAATAAAATAAAATAAAATAAAATAAAATAAAATAAAATAAAATAAAATAAAATAAAATAAAATAAAATAAAATAAAATAAAATAAAATAAAATAAAATAAAATAAAATAAAATAAAATAAAATAAAATAAAATAAAATAAAATAAAATAAAATAAAATAAAATAAAATAAAATAAAATAAAATAAAATAAAATAAAATAAAATAAAATAAAATAAAATAAAATAAAATAAAATAAAATAAAATAAAATAAAATAAAATAAAATAAAATAAAATAAAATAAAATAAAATAAAATAAAATAAAATAAAATAAAATAAAATAAAATAAAATAAAATAAAATAAAATAAAATAAAATAAAATAAAATAAAATAAAATAAAATAAAATAAAATAAAATAAAATAAAATAAAATAAAATAAAATAAAATAAAATAAAATAAAATAAAATAAAATAAAATAAAATAAAATAAAATAAAATAAAATAAAATAAAATAAAATAAAATAAAATAAAATAAAATAAAATAAAATAAAATAAAATAAAATAAAATAAAATAAAATAAAATAAAATAAAATAAAATAAAATAAAATAAAATAAAATAAAATAAAATAAAATAAAATAAAATAAAATAAAATAAAATAAAATAAAATAAAATAAAATAAAATAAAATAAAATAAAATAAAATAAAATAAAATAAAATAAAATAAAATAAAATAAAATAAAATAAAATAAAATAAAATAAAATAAAATAAAATAAAATAAAATAAAATAAAATAAAATAAAATAAAATAAAATAAAATAAAATAAAATAAAATAAAATAAAATAAAATAAAATAAAATAAAATAAAATAAAATAAAATAAAATAAAATAAAATAAAATAAAATAAAATAAAATAAAATAAAATAAAATAAAATAAAATAAAATAAAATAAAATAAAATAAAATAAAATAAAATAAAATAAAATAAAATAAAATAAAATAAAATAAAATAAAATAAAATAAAATAAAATAAAATAAAATAAAATAAAATAAAATAAAATAAAATAAAATAAAATAAAATAAAATAAAATAAAATAAAATAAAATAAAATAAAATAAAATAAAATAAAATAAAATAAAATAAAATAAAATAAAATAAAATAAAATAAAATAAAATAAAATAAAATAAAATAAAATAAAATAAAATAAAATAAAATAAAATAAAATAAAATAAAATAAAATAAAATAAAATAAAATAAAATAAAATAAAATAAAATAAAATAAAATAAAATAAAATAAAATAAAATAAAATAAAATAAAATAAAATAAAATAAAATAAAATAAAATAAAATAAAATAAAATAAAATAAAATAAAATAAAATAAAATAAAATAAAATAAAATAAAATAAAATAAAATAAAATAAAATAAAATAAAATAAAATAAAATAAAATAAAATAAAATAAAATAAAATAAAATAAAATAAAATAAAATAAAATAAAATAAAATAAAATAAAATAAAATAAAATAAAATAAAATAAAATAAAATAAAATAAAATAAAATAAAATAAAATAAAATAAAATAAAATAAAATAAAATAAAATAAAATAAAATAAAATAAAATAAAATAAAATAAAATAAAATAAAATAAAATAAAATAAAATAAAATAAAATAAAATAAAATAAAATAAAATAAAATAAAATAAAATAAAATAAAATAAAATAAAATAAAATAAAATAAAATAAAATAAAATAAAATAAAATAAAATAAAATAAAATAAAATAAAATAAAATAAAATAAAATAAAATAAAATAAAATAAAATAAAATAAAATAAAATAAAATAAAATAAAATAAAATAAAATAAAATAAAATAAAATAAAATAAAATAAAATAAAATAAAATAAAATAAAATAAAATAAAATAAAATAAAATAAAATAAAATAAAATAAAATAAAATAAAATAAAATAAAATAAAATAAAATAAAATAAAATAAAATAAAATAAAATAAAATAAAATAAAATAAAATAAAATAAAATAAAATAAAATAAAATAAAATAAAATAAAATAAAATAAAATAAAATAAAATAAAATAAAATAAAATAAAATAAAATAAAATAAAATAAATAAAATAAAATAAAATAAAGTTAAGTAAAATAAAATAAAATAAAAGAATTGATTTATGATGATAAAACTTGATTTGACTGAGGACAAGGCATAACACTTGCTTCGGATTTGTCAAAACAGCATCATTTAAAAATGTTTTTGAGAAATATTTCAAAGGTTTTTGTGCAGACACCTTTAAAGTCAATTGATGTAAAAACTCTTGATTTCTACATAATCGGATTGTTTTTTGTTTTGATTTTTATAATAAATTCTTTATGCAAGTCAATATGAATAAAAATTGGAAAATTGAATATTTACTAGAATATAACTATGTACATCAGCACATGGTTCATTTCATACAACAAAAGTGCGATATTTGAGCCCTTTCAAGAACAGAATAACTTACAAAATAAAAGAGTTACTCATGATTACAATATACAAGCCATGTATGCTACAAGACTTGCGCATATTTTATCATTATTAAAACTATTTATTAAGTGTATTGTTACATGAAAAACAGACATTTTAAATTTGGACGATTACAGCTCCGCTAAAACAAAAGATACAAAATTTGTTGATATTTGGTTGGATAATCTCAAAATTTGCGTACATGACACGACAATAGAGTATATATAGATGGAAAAGTGGATAATTTTTCTCATATACAAAATAATATTTTTTATTGTATGGTAAGTTGTTTAGATTCTAGATCAATAATACTAAACACGTGCCAAAAACACCCTATCTTGAAAATTTTACAATATAGGAGTAAACTGAGTACATATTTGGAACCAGTGTTGAAAGTACATATAGGAATGATAATGGGTGTACCAATCCGAAATTTTTAGACTAGTATTATTTATTCAAACATGTCTGAATATAAGAGTACTACTATTATTTTGACTGCAGCTGTATGTTACAGTTTTGAGGGAATTGTTCTTATTCAGGCTCAATAATGAAAAAATTTTTTAAATTGTTGTCCAATATGGGAGGTAGACGTGGTTTTGGACAGATTTAAAAATATTTTGTAAATGATCTCATATAGTTATTTTTAATTTTTGTGTCAAATTTTATGAGGCTTAGCAACTGTGGGACTTGACACTTTATTTAGTGTTATTATACCATGGTTACATTGCAATGTATGTACAAGCCATGCATTGCTTAAAAATCACAAACATGTAAAACTTAGGTGGTTTGATAAAAATCTTGAGATGCTGAAAACTGCTATACCCACTGATAAATTATACTAGGTTTTTTGTTAATACACAAACTTTTTTATTGGTACAGCCTCTATTTTTTAAAAAGCAGAAATTTGTCTATTTCATTTTATTAAATAAGCCTTATGATACATGATAATGTTTAATGAAATACGTTTGTTTCGGATGATCAAGTCAAAACTAGTGTATATTTATTTTATACTATGCAATTTTACCATCACACAAACTAGCTTTTACGGTATATTTCCGCTCTGTTCACTGCTAATAAATAGTCAGGACTGGCTCTTTGTCAGGAAGAAATAGCCTAACACATTGCTTTTATATTCAACAGCATGTCAGTATTTGATACGCCCTTTAACAAACACACACACAAGCACACAAACATACATGAAATAATAAAACATTGACAGTCTTTTGTTGCTTTCTAAAATTCACACTGTTTTAAAAACAAAAAAAAATCACACATTTAGATTGTTATCGTTGGGAATTGCTGCAGTGTCTTTAATAATAGTTTTTGTTGTTGGTGGTGATAGTGTGGTTATAGTGCTTATTTGTTGCATGGCCATGATTTCTAAGGGAACAATAAAATAGATTTATTCAATGTTACTACCATGATCTTTAAAGTAACCTGCACTAGAAATAAATTTGTAGGGTGCGATGGTGTGAAGCGTTTCGTTTTTTTTTTTTGGAAGCACACAGCACCCCTAAAAATTATAATTTTTTAATGGTTTTTAGCTTAAATCACAAGAATGGACATTTTTTGGGCAAGTTCGATCATACTTCGAGCATACTTTGAGCATACTTCGAAAATGTTCGTTTTTCCGTTTTCATGTATAACAAAAAAATCTTTTCAATCAATTTTGCATTCATTGAATGGATTCTTATTTCGTTATTCACCTTTTTGCGACAACAATGCCAGAGTATTTTAATTATCAACCAGTTTTGTTTTTGATGCAACATATCTCATTTCGTCATATCTCGTCATCTCAAAGATAAAATTTGTTGGCGAAAGTAGTGCACCTTAGAAAGTTTAATTTCAATTTACAGTTAGTTACTATAGCTGTGGTACATTTACACTCTCTTTCTAATACAACTAGTGTCCGACCGAAACCGGAATTTTGGCCGAAACCGAAACTGAACCGAAACTGAATATTCGGCCATTTTATAATATTCGGCCGAAACCCAAACCGAAACTGGTTAACCCGAGAAAAATCAAATTATAGACGAATTACAAATTTTTGTTGTGTACGATGCGTTGTAAATATTTTTATATTTGAATTAAATGACTGAAGCAAGAAGTTTTTACCAAAAGTTTCGGCTAGTTTCGGTTATTCGGCTATATTGAGGCCGAATAGCCGAAACTGCCCGAAACTAACAAAAAGGGCCGAAACTGGCCGTAACCGAAACCGAATATTCGGTCGGACACTAAATACAACATGTTTTTTGTTATTAACATGAAGAAAAATTCAAGAGCTGGTCATAAGAATGAACAATATGCTGGAATAAACTGAGAGATTCAAGTCACTTCGTGTGACTTGAAACAAATAAACAAAACATTTTGATGTGGTCGCACAGATTTAAAACAGTATTACGGGGCTAGGATTGATGTAATTAGTACCTATAAAATAAGATGTTATGCCATGTATTACTCCAAATCTCAATACAACACACAATATCGACAATTATTGAAGTTGATTGTGCCTAAAAATATATGCCAATTTGTCAAACATTCAAATCTAATTTTGCGTCAATCGGTAATACACTCAATCAAAGAACCAAACACTGGTCTTTATTTAAAATTAACTGTAAACATTTAGTAAACACGTCCCACACTTATTAATACAAATTCTGATTATTCTACAGCATAAATAAATTTCTAGTATTAGCTTTTAATAAATGTTATTTAACGGGCTCAAGGTTTAATCTCTTTCTTAAAAATAAACAATGCTTAAATTATTATAATTTTTTATCATCAGGTAACAAGTCAGTAACAAATTTTTTAACAATAATTTACAAACAATTTTATGCAGTAACAATATCTAAAAACTCACAATTTTTCAAAAATTTTTTAAAAAATAAACGAGTTAGATTTAAAATGGGAAACATTAAATATTAATTCGCAACTACAATTGAAAGCTTTCTAAATGACTTTATTATTTATTATGTTGATTTTCTATGATTTAAATTCTAAATATTTGATAGTTTAAATTATACACTCGCGCTTAAAAAAGAGCTGAGTTAATAATTTGATAACTAATATTATTTTTCTTGAATTATAAAAAAGTGTGCCAAAATCATAAATAAACAAGCACATCCAAACTTTATAAAAAATCTTAAAGAAGGACATGTTGAGAGTCCATCGCACTTTCTTTGACCTCTAAAGGCCTTCACAATTTGTTTCAACTTATTTTTAAAGTAGAAGTGTTCGAATTTTGTTGTGCCGTCATTAATTGCATTTTTAAAGCCATTCGGCCTTTTGCAAAAAAAAAATAATATTTGTTTGTTTTTAATATAATTTGACAAAAAAAAAGGTTATGTAAAAAGATATTCGATACAATATAAAATGAAGCAATTTCCTGTTTTTTTTACTTAAAAAAAATTGTGTTTCTATAAATTTTAATTAAATAATATTCCATTAATGCCATTTGCATTTTCACAAAAATTAATTGCACGTAAATATGCCTTAACATTTAATTTAAGAACATCGAAATCGGTAAAGAATTTGCTTAATGACGGCAATTTTAACGTTTTTTTTTGTCAAAAACTGATGTAATTAATGTTTGCTACCATAAAAAGTCTCCTATTTCATCAAATCTTTTTAAATAGCCTTATTTAACGTCAAATTCTATTGAAAAAAGTGCATTTCATTTTTCATTTTCAATAGGCCAAATGGCTGTAAAAATCCAATTCATGACTTGAATGAGTTGAAAAAATGAGTTGAAAAAATAAGTCGGCCTTTAGAGGTCAAATCTGGTGAGATGGACTCTTAATATGTCCTTCTTTAAGAATTTCTATAAAGTTTGGATGTGCTTGTTTATTTATGTTTTTGCCACACTGTGTTATAATTCAAGAAAAATAATATTAGTTATCAAATTATTAACTCAGCTTTTTTTTTTTTGACCATTCAGCAGTAATTTAAATATGTGTTTATTGTTGTTTGTTTTAATGTTGTTAATTAAATGTAAAATAGGTATAAATGATTCATACCGTAATGGTGTGTATCCTACAATAAAAATAATTAAGCAAGATTTGTACTGGTCGCTTGTGCATTAAAATGTTGAAAAATTAAAATTTATGTGATACGCTATAATGTATAACAATAACTAACTTTATAAACAAAAATTGTATCTCCAATATGAAAGGAATACTAAAAAGCTGAAATCTTTGTGAAACTACGAAAGTGTTCTACATTTTTTCTTTAATAAAAATCACTCTCGAGTATGTCGCATTGAAACAATGGAAATGAGATATACAAATTACAAAAGAAAGTTCAAAAGAGCGGATATCGTATATTACTCTGCAATGCCCCATTGATGTGGTCTCGATTCGTTAGTTCTTAATAGTCATTTTTTGCCTTTTACTGTTCTTGTTACTGTTTTTAATACTGTTGCTAGTTTCTCTTTTCTTCTTGTATTTTTCTGTTGTATTGTATTGTTGGTGTTTTCTAAATTCGTGTTGTTGTTGTTGTTAGCCTGTCATTGTTTTGAGCTTCGAACGAATTCTCGGACTTCAATTAGTTCTGCAAATAGCTTTTGTATATAAATCACAGGTTTTTCCTCGCCTTCCTTTATATAAGTCACCAAACCAATGTCCGATTTAATGTGAAAAAATCTCTATTTCGTTGACATATTTTTTTTTGTTTTGCTGTTAGCTGCATTTTTGCTTGAAATAGCAGTAGCAACAGTATTTTTGCAGTGAATTTAGAGTGATTTATTTTATATTTCTTTCTGTTCGGAAAGCTATTCATGCGGTAAAATATAATTGAAATTTATTGTTTATTGTATCTTTTGATAAATCAAAGAAGTCGGCTTAAGCAAATTAAAATAGCTATCAGAGACCACTTGCTCAGAAAAGCACGGTTTCATTTATATCTAGATAGCAACAAGTTTTTATAATTTTTCATTCCCAAATCTGCACAAAAACCAAATAGAACGAAAATCGTTTCCATTATAGACTCCTTGCTGCTTCTGTTGCAGACATCAATGTCGTTGACAGTTTCCTTTGGTTTTCAGTGTTATCTGGCAAATATAAATCCAAAACCACAGAGTTTTTTCCATGCCAAATTATATCTTTAATTAACTAATTTAATTGTTTAATTAAGTAAACTTTTTTCTTTTTTTAATCAATTGTTTATAATTACTTTTCTTATGATAATCCTCAATTGTTAAGATTAATAGTTAAATTAAAAAAAATCAATTTTCCTACAGTTGGCAGATTCAAAGGTTAAAAATTAATTTAGGGTATTTTGAATATGTGGAGGTTTGATATCTATGAAATTAATATAGCTAAGCAGATTTATTATAACTAGGCTTATGGTTAATATCCAGCATGTTACAAAAATCATGTTTTTTGGAAAATGGTTTTTAATTTTGCTTGGCTTTAATGAAAAAATAACTTGTTACCATTATTTCGCCTATTGTTAACTTGAGAGCCTTTTTAAGGTTTAGATCAATAAGCCTCACAGCTTCAAGCTGTGTTAAGCTTTACCTTAACTTAATTTTTGAACTATCTTGCTCATCTTAACCAACGTCCAAAGGGTTAGGACAAATAAAATTTCCATCTCATAAAATATCTCCTGTGTATTTGTTATTAATCCCCTTATAAATAACCAAATTTCGTGGAGTAATTTCTTTTAAATTATACTCTTAATTTTAAAGAGATTCCCGCTCTGTACATACGCAATGACAATCCCTACTCTTAATGTTCTGCCTTTCAAAAGTTGGCCCCATACAAAGGATAAGTTAACCACGGTTTGAACTATGCGCAGTAGTTCTCCAGTCGAATCTGGTAAAACTCATGCCAGCTCAACTCGAGTTGCCACCCCATGAGATCTTCCTCTGTTCAGACTCGTCAATCGTTTTGGCATGGCTAGAAAAACCTCCATACTTTTGGAAGGCTGGAAGGGTTGTGAATAGAATTTCTGAAATTCCAAAAAAATGTAAGATACGCATCGTGGATGCATGTTCCATCAGGTGAAAACCCACTGATCTCGGAACTCGAGGCTGCTCGCTCCAAGATCTCGAAAAAAACATTTATGGTGGCATGGCCCGCAGTGGCTACTTCGCACGCAGGAGAAATAGCCCCAAATGCACGCAGTTACGCTGGTCGTACACGCTCAGAAATCTTGGAATTAATTTTAATCCAATCGTTGGAATCATGCATTTTTTAATACTTTTTCTATTAGAATTAAAACTCTTCAAAATATCAGACATTTTTTAATAAAACCTGGAATACTTTTTAATACAGTTTGGAATAGTCTTTAAAAACAGCGTTCGGCTTGGTTCGGCTCTTATGCATGTTTATCATTTATTTTTACATGTGGCTTCATAGAGCAGTTGGTAGAGCCAAGAACTTATAACCTAAACGTACTGGGTTCGAATCCCACATGTTTCGTTATTTTTTTTTTGTCAAAAATATTTTAATACAAGCATGTATTAAAATTAAGTCCCATGAGAGAATAAAAATCAATTGTAATATATGTAGTGTATTAGATTGTAATACAATTCTGGTGTGGTCATATATACAAAACAGTTTGTATTAGAATTTAATCCAAGATTTCTGAGCGTGTACCGAAAACCAGGTATGTGGACGTGCTCTATGCATCCACTTCTGAAGAAGACATTCTGAATAGGTTCACGTCATACCCTCGAACTCTACGGGTAATAGCCTATATCTACAGATTTACACACAATTGCCTGCATAATACGCGTAATGAGTTCACAAAAAAGGCGGGAGAGTTAACTCAAGGCGAACTAAATTTCGTTGAAATATGCCTCGTGAAACAGACGCAAATTTTACTCTACCCCGAAGAGTATAAAGATCTGCAAAACGCAAAACCTGTTTCAAAGAAAAGCTTTTTTTAGCTTGAATCCCTTTCTCGACAAAGATTCTGTAGTATGAGTGAATGATCGTCTAGCAAACGCATCCCTCAGTTATAATAAAAGACATACCATTATTGTATACGAATAATCTTTCTTGTGCCACATGCTCCTAAAATTCTAAAACTCTTCTTCCCAACGAGCTGAAAAATCAAAAACAAAATAAATATTGTGTCAGCCAGTGCAAAGTGTGCACAATATACAAACAGGAGATGCAGACTCAGATAATGGCTGCTCTGCCACCTGAGTGGGTAAACTCCCCCCCCCATTCACGGTGTCAGGTGTTGCTGCGAAAACGCCAAAGGTCTCAAAGGTTATGTGATCGTTTTCGTTTGTTTCGCGACGAAAGCCATTCACCTCGAAGCCGTCTCTGCTCACACGTCAGAAGCTTCCTGTGCCGCCTTTCCTCGGAAGACGCGGCTTGCCAAAGAAAATGCTCTCTGACAATGGTTGCAATTTTGTAGGAGCCAAAAGGACCCTTTTTACGAGCAGTTTATTCAAAGTGTCGCGTATGATATTGCTCACAAAAATAGTGCCCACGGTTTTAAGTGGTCCTTCATACCCACCAGTGATCCACATATGGGTGGGTTATGGGAAGCCGCTATAAAAAGTTTTAAGACACACTTCAAGAAAACCACTCTTAATATAGATTTGCGTTTTAAGAAGTGTCAACTCTTCTAGTTCATGTCGACGCGGTGCTCAACTTCAGACCTCTATCTTCCATGAGTGAGTATCCTACTTACCTCCTGCCCTTAACCCCTGGACATATTCTTCGAGGTGCCCCACAGATCTCTCTTCCCGAACGCGATAAGGGAAACCTATCGTTAATCAATCGGTAGGAGAAAGTGAAGGTTCTCCACCACCAGTTCAGTCGTAGATAGAAGGAAAAATACTTGACCGAATTGCACAAACTATACAAGTGTAAGTATCCTGATCTAGGTCTCCAAGTGAAAGATTTAATCGTCATAAAAGACGAATGACTTCCTCGCACGGAATGGCGGCTTAAACACATAGTAAACACGTATCTCACTTGCTTTATGCTACGCAATACTCACGTTTCTCACTCGCCTTGTTTTATCACCACATCAGTTAAATTCTTACACTCTATATTATTTACATTTTTTGTTACGTTGATCTCTATCTTAACATACAACTTACTTACCTTTTTGACTTTATGTATTAACTTAGCAATTACCGTATATGCATGTTTCGTGTGGAGTTATTATCTGCTACCTTGTTCTACACTTAGTTAAAAAACACTTGTATATAAAAAACATTGTAAAAAATATTTTCAAATAATGTTATAAACACAACTGGGGCTACTGGGGCTACTAATTTTATTGACGAAATGCTTATCTACGGGAATGAAAAATCCCCACTTCTATATGTTTTGCAAAATAAAAATTACAAAAACCCAAATATAAAAGAATATATTTGGAGTGATGGTATGTATGTTTTAGAAATGAACAGATCAACATTACAAAAAGTGCTGGAAGGATTTTCGTGACAAGTACAAGCTCTGTAAAAAGGCCACACAGGTACCTTTGGGTTTTGCATCGACAAAAATAGCTAATTATTAAGTTTGGCGATTTCATCAAAAGCAAATACAGATATTTTCCCTAAAAGTTTAGCCTTTTCTTGGGCTGGTAGTTGAAACTCATAAATTGTTTTTCCTAGTCCTGCTAACAATGTCATCGTTGAACTGCTGGTATCATTTTTTTTTTTCTTTCATTAGCTGCATTAAATTGCAAGCAAGTCTCTTTAATTGAGTTCGATGTGTCCTCTAGAAACTCGCGGAAATCATCATCGACCTTAAAATTAAACAAAAAATTCTTCAATATATCCATGTTTAAGCAGTAGGGCGATTTTAATCAGATAGATGAACATATCGTACACCCACTTCAAAAGTGCCACAACTCAAAATTTTAACATTTTCAAGAGGAGCAAAAAACAAAATTTTTCTTAAAAATTTTTTTTAATTAAAGACTAAGAATATGTGTACAAAATTAAGACAGCCGATGTAGATGATCACTACGAACATTTTTACACGTAAAAGTAAAAGTTTAGAAATTTTGAGTTGTATTACTTTTGAAGTGGGTGTGCGATAGAATTTCAATGCATACCGTGCTTTTATGTCCAGGAAAGGTGGAATTCGGTCGGGTAGGTGTTTTGGGTGTAGCTAAACTATCAGAATTTTCATCAATATATTCAATATCTTTGAATATATTGCCAATTGTACTAAAAAATAATGGAACAAAATGTAATTTCCTACGGCCAGTGTATTTTTATATTTATATTTTACCTTCTACAATACTGAAAGTTATTTAGAAATGACAACTTCAGGTTTTTTGCCGATGCAGAACCCGAAGGTAGCTGCTCAGCCTTCTTGCAGCGCTTGTACTGGTCACGCAAACCCTTCCAGCGCTTTTTGCAATGTTGAGCTGTAAATATTAATAATAAAAATATAATACATTTATAAGTAATTCAAAAACTTACTTACCACCTTTACCAATTGATGATCCAATATCATTCCAAATAGACTCTTTTATATGTACGTTTTTGTAACTTGTGTTCTTCAAATCGTACAATAGTGGGTATTTTTTAATCTCTTTGATTAGTATTTCGTCAATATCCATTTTTTTCAGCACAAATCACTTTTATTTCATACAAACAGAAAATTATTTATTTCTCAAACAAATTCAAAATCAAAAATTCAAAAAAAGAAAAGTTATGTTTTTCATGTAAAAGATGACACACGCTCTTTTGTTTATGTTTTTCATATACACTCCTGTCAAATTAGAAAATAAAAATTGTCCGGCTACAGCGTGTTCTGTAGCTCTGTAGCCGCACGACAAACTTGGCGTGTGATTTGGATTGTATACACTACATAAGAAAAACATTGTACTATATTGACAGTCTCCACGCCGCAGGCTTGTAGCCCTAATTGTGTTTATAACATAAAAATTCGTACCAAATTATTGTCTTTCAATAAATATAAAATAAAAACGTCGCACCAAATATGTATCATCCCTCGTATCTCCATAACCTAGCTCACATATGGGGAATTATGCTATAATTATGCTCCAATTATGCTATAAACTAATATACTTTTCATGTTCTCTTTCTAGGGTTTATGAATGTAAGCTGTGCCAGCAGCGACACTCGCTACGATTCTGAAAGAAATTCAAAGCCTTATTCAAATTCAAAGCCCTATTCGAATGAAAATGATCAAAAATAGTTAGATAAAAAGAAAACGGGAACGTTTCAGAAGTTTCAATATTATGTCCGAAAAATTTCTACAACCAAAATTTATATAATTTATGTTTAAAAAAAATGTTTCAAAAGATTTGTGTGATTCTGACAAATTTTTAAAAAAAAATCGAACTTCTTATTTTAACTTTTTAGTAACATTAAAATGCTAGCTATGCGTATTTTTTTAAGAAGACTTATATACCATTTTTTAAAATAAATTATTTGATTTTTAACAAAAGAATTTATTTATTTATTTATTTGATTCCGTAAAAAATATTTCAGAATCTTAATTTTACTATGTTGTCGTGGATTATTAACAAAAGGACAAAAATTATAAAACGTAGGGCTTTTAGTAGGGTAAAATTTGTATAGCGTTGGGTGATTTAGGGTTTTGTCAGCGTAGAGTTTTTTGAAAAAAAATTTATGTGGCATCATTGAGAACGACAGAGTCTTATAATATATTTATTTGAAAAATTGTAACTACCCTTCTCTGTTATTGATACCCATTTTTATTTTTTCGCAATTTATTTAGCAATTACTTATTTCAATCTCATATTGTTACTCTTTAAATACATAGAATGTTAAAATATCTCCTACCAATAATGAAATTTCCAACTCCTTAAACACAATGACAGAAACCACTCAGAGTCAACAAACTTCAAGAACAGGATATCATTGCAGCTATCCTTACAACAATATCAATTGTCAAATAATTAGTGGCTTATCCTCATTATATACCGGTTTCTCTCAGCGCTTCTTCCTCTTCTGCGCTTTCACTCAAGTAGCGCTCATTTTTTGCTAACTCACTGAATTTGAGCATACTTGAGTACTTGTCATTGAGTAACTATTGTATTCCTAAGACAAGACAATTAATTACGATGCGCACAAATGAAGCCAAATTGAACTGAAGGTAATGCAGACCAAAGAACAGACGAACAGACAGACAGACAGAAAATAAGGCAGACATACTGGCATCAAGACGGAAGCTAGCATAGATGTGAACGAACTTCCTTGTATACGTAGACTAATGAGATTACCTTGAGATGCCGTTAGAGCAAAGCTAAGCTCAACAAAGCCAAGTGAAATGCACACATTTCACAGCATCTCTTAGAAAACCTCAACCACAACCATAACCAAATGAACCACGATAGGGCTTTCATAGGAGAACATGACACAAGGATTCAGAATTGGAGTGGCTGGCAGTCAGTCAGCAAAGGTACGACAAGTACATTGTTGTTTTAAGCACGCTGACAGTCGAAGGCAGAAGACACGACATTCAAATGAAGTACCCTAGAGTGCAGAAAATCTCACTATAGAAATTGAAGCAGCGACAAACGCCTAAATAAAGGTTCTTATCATATATCTCGAAATTCTAATAATGTAACGAATGCATAGACAGAATGGCAAGAATTCAATCTTGAATTTGGTAGGAGCAAAGGATATTTGTGTGCATGGGGGTCCGCAAGATTTGTTATAGGGGGGCCAAAAAAGCATAAAGGAGTCTAGAATGCTCATAGAGAAAATGTAACTTAAATGCTATTTACTGAGATTTGCGGTACTAATGTTGTAAACATGATATGTAAACTACAACAGTTAACAAACGCTAGTACAAATAAGAAAATCCAATAAATTTTAAAGATGGTGTAAAAATCTTTCTCGTATCATACTCGAAATATTTTCAAATTTCATTTTATTTTTTTGTCATGCAATACATTTCAATAATTTCTGGCAAAAGCAAATGTTCTTAGTAGTTAACCCTTGTGTCAACACCCGCATACCCGGGTATGTTTTTCATATTCAAATTGCCATACATTGGGTTTTAGTTGCCGGAAAGACTTCCAAAAATATTTAACATCGGAATGTGTCCAAAATATTGTTTTTTATCAAATTGCGAAATTTCAAGTTAATATCTACCGTGGAAAGAAAGTTATCACCAGTTGTTGCGATGTACCCTTTTAAGCAACACCGGGATACCTGGGTATGCCTTGAAAAATGTATGAAAATTCTTCTTTAAAAAATTAAGAAAACCATTTTTGTGCTATTTGAATATACATTTTTAAGAAATTATAAATTGAAATTATTATTATAAATATGTGAATGTAATCACAAAAAAGTAAATGTAATGTAATCACAAAAAATAAATGTTATTTTATCTAAGACATCTTTTGCATTGCGGGGTGTCAATGGAATGTTCTAAACAAACAGTTTTTTTACACATAGGGCAAGCTTTTCGTGGAGCTCTTCCTGAGGCATAAGTAGCAGTTGCCTTTATGTTTTATCCTGCCAGAAGCGTCACGTTCTTCTTGAGGGCTTTCTGGAAGATCTTCAGCAATGAATTTCAATGGGCGACCCACTATTCCTTCAATGCCATTGCACGAAGAAAAGTTGCGAGTGATTTGAACATTTTGTGATCGTTTTACAATTTCTGGCATGGCTAATTCATCTTTCAATTGTTGCACAAAAAGCCTTCTATGGTTGGTTGAAGTCTTCAGATGTGGATTATTTTCTATATATATATAGCAAGCGCTGCAAATGCAGCCACATCTAATATATTATAAAAAATGTCAAGGGCTATCTTTTTATTCTCCTTTTTGTTGAATATTCCCCAAGGCATTTTTGTCCATGTTATCAACGCCTCCTTTGCTCCTATTGCAGTCTAGGATCATGACCGTTTTGTTTTTTGGACTTTCAACTGTGCTGCTGTAATGGTTGGTGGAGAGGAGTACAACTGCCTTTTTTTTCTTTGCCTCATAAGAACACATAGATACATAGAACACACATAGAACACATAATATGGCCAAGTTGTAGTCCAACATCAAAGTGGTGGCCAAATTTTATGTTGTAAATAAGTTGTCACACACAATAGTACGTCCACTTCCACGAAACATGTTACAACACAAATCTTTGACTACACGGTCAACAAGATTTCTCTCTCTTTTTCCAGAAGATGCCATACCAGTGTATGTTTGTCCCTTCAGTGGATAGGACACCACCAAACGTTTATGCCATACTTCGCTGGCTTCGAAGGTATATATTGTGTGAATCCAGTGCCTCCACGAAACGGATAAAGCTGCTCATCAACAATGACGTTGGCTCCTGCTATATAGTTCATCTGCAGGTTTCTATTCAGCATCAGGAAAATGTCTGATATAGCCGCTGATTTATCAGTTTTTTTAAGCTGCTCGCGAGTATTGCTATTGTCAAATCTTATGAAGTGGCTGATAGCCCAATCGCCTCAAACCCATTGCAGCTCGATACATCGGATGGGAGTTTGTTTTCCACAAATCAGTTAAGTGTACATATCCAGAATGTGTCACACCAGCCAACAAAAGTATTCCCAAATAAGCGTCAAATTCAGTTGTTGTTATTGGTGTCCATATAAGAGCTGATGTTGTAGGGTTTTGTGTTTATTCATTTTCGTAGCACTGGTTCGCTTTTTTGTTGGTTTCGCGAATAATTATGTCACAAATTTCTTCTGTCATCAACAATTTAAATGTATGTAACATGCTAAGACCTTTTGTTCTCCGTGTAGGTCCAGTGATATTGGTTCTTAGAATGTTGTGTGATAATTATCTTCGCGTTGGTGGTAGTTGAGTTGACCAAGTTGTACCATATCTAGCTATAAAATTAGTTCCGTAAGTTTCAGTTTGAACTTCTTATTCTTCTTCGAAATCAGTTTCATCCGCAATATTAAGTTCGGGTAATTACAATTCCTTTGCATCTGATTCCTCTGCATTTATGTTAATATCTTCGTAATCATCCATATAATCAACCTGTGGTTAATTTCTTGTTCATACTGCAACAACGAAACAATTCACGATCCTCTCGAAACAATAATGTCATACCTGTAAGACACTCTTGTCTTACCTCGGAACGACATTTTTTTATTCATGCAATTCGTCTTTGGAACGCACTCCCCAGTGAAATCCAAATAAACGGCAATGTATTTTCATTTAAACGACAACTATTCAACTTCTTTTCCTCTTAAATTTTGTTTTCATTGTATGTAATATGTAATGTGTAAAGTACTTGTTATTTATATTTTAATTAATTATTACACAATAGAATTATGAGGTCATTTATATTTCAACCTATAAAATGTTAATTTCTGTGAAAATAATCTGTTTTCCTTGTAAACTAGTTTTAAGTTCCAATTTCATTACCTTTGTGTTATGTTATATTTTTAAGTTTTATATATTTCAATCAATTAGTTTTTCTCCGTGCAGCTAGTGCTTTAATTTATAAGATTTCTATCTTATTGTACTAGCATATCAAATGAATAAATAAATAAATAAATAAAAATAAAATAAATACTCACTATTATTTTCCGAAATTTCTTCGATTATTCGACTTATATAGTCTTCTCGCTCTTCAACGCTAGGTGCATTCCATTGCCGGGGAGTTAACCATTCACCGTCTGCCATAATTTATTGTTTTATTATAATCACTTAGAAATGAACCTTTTTCACTTTTCATTTGAAATTTCTTTTTTCTCCAAATCAAATAATTTCTGTGTAGTTTCACATCAAGCATTGTAAGACGAATGAATCTAACAAACTAATAACACGCCACCAAAAAAGCTTCGAAATCAAAATTGATTTTCATGTTAAAAACCATTCAAAAAAAGGGGAATTCCCAAAAACTGATGATCACAAAAAAAAAACAAAAATAAAAATGCGTTACAATTTTTCCAGTATTGCCATTAGGGCGTAACGATAGAAACCGATTCAGTTTGATTAGCAATAAAAACTTGCAAATGGTCGAAAAAAAATTTTGGATATAATTTTTTTTTTTTAACCCATACCGGCCCGGCGTTTTAACCTTTTTCAAACGCAAAAAGTCGATTTTTTACAGTTTTTGCGACGTAGCATCCGTGCTATTGAAGTGACGTTATTACAATATAATAAAAAAGTTTAGATATTTTAAATACAAACATTTTGGTATACTGCTTAACTATCTGAGACATTTGGTTCCCGAGATATATATTTTTTAAGGAAAAATCGGAGGGTTATCAAAATTCCTATTTTTTTTTTACTTTTTGATTTTTAATAGAAAAACTATTCAAGATACGATATAAAAATGTTCTATATTTATTTTTACCAACGCATTGCGCTTCTTTTGGTGTTAAATACTTCATTCTTTGACTTTCTTTTAACCCATACCGACTCACCTCTTTGACCTTTTTTAATAAAAAAAAATCAATTTTTATATATTTGCGGCTTAGCGTCCATACTATTGAAGTGATGTAATTACATTTTGATAAAAAAGTTTAGATAATTTTAATTCAAATATTTTGGTATACTGTTTAACTATCTAAGGCATCTGGTTCCAGAGATATATATTTTTATTGGAAAAATCGAGGGTTAACAAAATTCATATTGTTTCAAGATACGATATAAAATTGTTCTTCACTAAGCTTTGGCAACTTTAAGCCTCAAACATTTAACTCTTGGACTTTCTCTTAACCCATACCGGCCCACATCTTTGACCAATTTAAAAACAAACAAATTTTTTATGCTAGAAATCTATCTTAGACATCTGGTTCTTAAGATATATGTTTATATTAATAGAGACGTCGGAGAGTTATCAAAAACCTATTTTTTACTTTTTGTTTTTTAATAAAAAAAACTTTTTAAGATACGATATGGAAACGTTTTGCACCAATTTTCATAAATGCTGTACGCATCTTTTAGTTTCAAACACTTAACTTTTATACTTTCTCTTAAACCATATCATTGTTACTGAACTGATAGAATTTAAATTACTGCAAAGCCTACTAAGGCGAATAAGCTTAATTTTTTGAAAAACTTTTGAATTTTTTTAGTTTGAATCCGTGTTGCTGCGTTTGGCTGAACGTTGTTTTTTGGTTTTCGCGTTTTTGGGCAAGCTTTCAAATTGATTCGTTTTCCTGTCGGTGTTTCACGCGTTTTCAAGGCTTTGTTGTGGCAGAACCGCCCAGTTTCTAGTGGTTTTATCTTAAGAGTGAAAGTGAAATAAAAAAAAGTGAAATGCTACGTCGAAAGGTAGCAATAATAAACCGCAATCCTCGCGAGCTTCCGGCAAGAAGTTTACCGACAGGTGAAGATGTAATTTTAGCGCTTCAATATGCGAAGCAACATTTAAACTTGGATTGGAAAGAAGCCGAAAAAAGTGTTGCGTTAGAAATTATTAAATTATGGAACAAAGCATCTATTCCAACAAATACTTCGCAAAGAGTTCTTGCAAAAGTAAAAGCTCTGAACCAAGCATTTTTAAAATTGTTGAAAACGAATAAAGTGCAGATGAAAGGTCAAAAATATATCCAAAGATGTTCAGTATTCCGCGTAAGTTGTTTTATCTCTGTGAAATTTTGCTTCACAGTGAATGTATCTTTTATTTGTTAATTATTTTTCAGTCCGACGCATTGCAACTCTTTGACATTTGTAGTTGTAAATGCATGGTTCTCAAGAAGTGTGTTTGCAAAAGAAATGATAAAGTTGAACTAATAGAACACGCATTTCTCATCGACCAGCGTACTGAACGAAGAATGGTGATCGATTCAGTCGATTTACATACCTCAGAGATCCTGGAGAGACGACTGATTCGCCAGAATCGAACAAATAATGAAGCACTGGAATCAATAAGCCAGCCAATTGCATCTTCTTCGACTGCAGCAGCTGGGCATCTTCAACTTAAGCGTTCGCGTCCAGACTTCTCCCACTTATTTACACAAGAATCATTATCTTCTTCCGAATCTGAGCAAGTCACTGGATGGGATAGCGATGATCAGACGTTCAACTGGTTGTCTATTACAAATGTTGCGAAGACAGCCGACAGATACGATGTATCTAACACAGCCACAGCAGCAATTGCATCTGCAGCTTACTTAGACGCCGGTTTGATCACGTCCCAAGATAAACAATACGTTGTCGATCGTATGAAAGTTTATCGGGCTCGACGAGCACTTCTCATGATGACTTCGGAAGGCATCAGTGAAGCAGTTACAGTCCATGCGTTCTTTTTCGACGGAAGAAAAGACTTAACACTGAAATATCAGAACGGCTGCCTGAAGAAAATCAAAGAGGAACACATTTCCATAATACAGGAACCCGGTTCGCTCTTTTTCTCGCATGTTTCAGTTGATGAAAGCACATCAGTCACTATCATGAACACAATGAAGGACCGATTCATTGACAAAAATGTTGACTTGTCATCAATTAAAGCAATTGGTTGCGATGGCACAAATGTCAATGTTGGAAGAGAGCATGGTGTTATTCGCTTGTTTGAACTAACAATGGGCTCACCTGTACAATGGTTTGTGTGCTTACTGCACGCAAACGAATTGCCATTGCGTGTGCTGGTGAAAACTTATATCGGGGCAACGCAAGACCCAAACAACTTCACTGGTCCCATTGGCGGAAAATTGAAAAATTGTACGGAGATGGTTATTGTAGATTTCGAAAAAATATCTTTCGACGAAGACTTGATAGATTTTAACACGGCTTTGCTGAATACAGCTTGTAAATATCTTATAGATATTTGTAGAATCATTTCTTCAGGAGTTGTGCCAGAAAACTTCGAGCATCGTGCGCCAGGTAAAATATAAAACTAAATGATACTTCCTTGGATAGATTTTAATACCATATATATTATTCCAGGAAAGATGTCGCATTCACGCTGGACAACGCAAAGCCTTCAGCTGCCCTGAAAATATTAGTTACTTATATTTTAAAAGTCTACGCTCCGATAAGTATAGCAATCAAGCGTCACCCAGCTTGCGTAAGTGGTGCACTACATATCCACAAGGTCATCAAGTTGTCCCGGTTTCTTGTATCCCTTGTGCCAGCGGTAACAATGTGTGCATTTAACAAATGCATTCAACGTAACGGCTATTTCGCGCATCCAGAAAACATTCTTTTGGCGATGTGCAACGACGTTAGAGAACCGATTCGTTCGTTGGCATATCAACGAATTTTAGATGCGCGCAATGCGTTATCCGAAGCTACAGTTCCCGTCGTCCGTGAGTTCAAGGTTCCAATGCTGAACTATTCATGCACAGACTACGTTGACATGATCCGCTGGCAAAAAGTTTCGCCCGACCAGCAAACACCTCCAATTTTACGCGATCTTTCCATTACGAAAGATAATATCGTGCGACTGGCTAAATATAAGATCACAGATCCTCAGTTTGAAGGAAATACGTTAAATGCTGCAGGAGAAGAAATTAAGTTCGATATCGACCTTCAAAGCCTACCATGTCATTCGCAGGCCGTAGAAAGATGCGTCAAAACAGTGACAGAAGCCTCAAAAAAACGTTTCGAGCGAGCCTCAACGCGAGGGATACATTATAGCAAAACTTCGCCATCGATGCATAATGCCATCATTTAATACAAAAAAACAGTTCACTGCTGACAGTAACGATGTTGCTTTTCAACCAAAAGTTTAAAATCAAAGTTCAATAAAAAACATAAAAATGACATCGCAAATGGTTTATTTTTAATATTTTTACAATTTATTTTGGTCGAGTTTAGCCTGAAAGGTAAGTATTCGATATACCAGAGCACGAAAAAAAGGTGGGCCGGTATGGGTTAAGAGAAAGTCAGAAAGTCTCAGATAGTTAAACAGTATATCAACATGTTTGTCTCAAATTATCTTCACTGTTCTAATACATAATAACGTCAAAATACCAAAAAATTTGATTTTTGGAGTTTACAAATTAAAAATAAAAAAGTAAAAAAATAGGAATTTTGATAACCCTCCGGTTTTTCCTATAAAAATATATATCTCAGGAACCAGACGCCTCAGATAGTTAAACAGTATACCAAAATGTTTGTATTCAAATTATCTTAACTTTTTCATCAAAATGTAATAACATCACTTCAATAATATGGACGCAATACCGCATAAATATAAAAAAAATGATTTTTTGCGATTAAAAAAGGTCAAAGAGGTGGGCCGGAATGGGTTAATAAAAAGTCAAATAATTAAGTTTTTGATACCAAAAGATGCGCATTGCGTTTGTGAAGATAAATGTAGAACGTTTTTATATCGTTTCTTGAATAGTTTTTCTATTAAAAATCAAAAAGTAAAAAAAAAAGGAATTTTGATAACCCTCTGATTTTTCCTCTAAAAATATATATCTCGAGAACCAGATGACTCAGATAGTTAAGCGGTGTACCAAAATGTTTGTATTTAAATTATCTAAATTTTTATACCTCATTGAAATGACGTCACTTCAATATTACGGATTCTATGCCGCAAAAACTGCAAAAAATCGACTTTTTGCGTTTAAAAAAGGTCAAAACGCCGGGCCGGTATGGGTTAAAAAAAAAAATAAAAATTTCCAAAATTTTTTTTCATCCATTTGCAAGTTTTTATCGCTAAGGAACTTTGATCAGGAAAAAAAAGTGTGAGAGTGTTATTCCCTAATTGCCATATTATTGTACATTACAATTTAAAACACCTAGTACTGCAAATAACAGTTTTTTAAAATTTCACAACTGACAGAATAAATTAAAATATTTTTCTGTTTTGGTTTTATTTGATAAAACAATTATAAAAAGTGACCAGAGAAAAAACCAACAAACATATATTTACTGTGTAAAATAGTTTCTGCTTACTTAATCAAAAAATATTTTCATTTTTGAAGCTAAATTTTTTCCTTGAGTAAAATTTTTTTTAATTTAGTTTTTTGAAAAAATCTGGCAATGCCTGCATATTTCCTACCTAAAAAACCGGTTTATAGGATTAAAATAACAAAATGTTAACAAAAAAACGCTTAATATTTTACACATTTATATTAATTTAATACACTGGCATACCCCAGTATCCGGGTGGTCAGGTGTTGACACAAGGGTTAAGTATATTAAATAATTTGTGGTCTGCTATTTTTTAAATGGAATCGCATTAGTTTCAAATAATACAAAAATTATAAAACAATATTTTTTTTAGAAAACTGAAAAAATAAACAACATTTTTAGGCCATTTTTTAACTTTAGAGGCCTATAACTCCTTAACCAATTTCGAGCGGCCTGAAATTTTTCAGATTTGGATTTAGGAGATCAAAAGCCATATCTGCTAAAATTAAAAATTAGAGTTGTCGCTCGCTATTCTTGAAATGTTACCCGCATGCAAAGAGCGATATTTATCACCGTATCTCAAACCGCATTGACACCAATCCACTTATTTAATTTTCCAATATGCATCAGTTTAGCAGCTTGCAAGTTACTACTTTCGAATACGGAAACATACCTATTATATGAAAGGTTTAAAAATTTTCTTTGTTTAATTCAGAACGTTGGAATAAATATTTAAAAGGGTACATGAATTTTAGATGAGTTTTAAGTTCCATACATTTTCTAAGCTTATTTCAGAACCTCCCTTCAAGACTTGGTTCTGAATCCTGGCTGTAATATAAGCACGTGTCGTCAAAAAAGTCCAGAAAATTCTTAAACTGGGTTCCGTTAAGAAACGTGAATTTAAAGAATGGCAAATGAAATGGATATTTCAAATGGAGTGTCCTATTTACATTAATTTTAATTTCATAAAGAACTGTTAATATAAAATCGTTTGCTTAATCCAAATATGGTATCAGATTTTTTTAAAAATTAGTCCTTGATCCAAAATTAACTAACTTAATTATAAATTTCCTAATTGTTTCTTTCGATTTTTAATTTGAAACCTTGCCCTCGCCTAGATGGTTACAACATTCTCAAATTTGAAAGCTACAGGTTTAATTGGCACCTGCTACACGTTCAATATTTATTGTGATATTTTGATTGCAGTCCGAGATCCAGATTTCAAAATATTTAAATATTGAAAGACGTTGGATCACGATGCAGCAATATTTTATGCTATATGTTCAAATCTAAAAAATTTTAAAAATCTGACAATAGTCCAAAGCGAGTAAGAAAGTATTTTGTTTTATGGGAAAACAAATCACTCAAATTATACACCGACAAATTTTCTGGAGTTTCAATATAATTTAAATCTTGGTTTGGCGCTGCAATAGCATTTGTGCAACCAAACCAGGCTCTAATGTATATCCGCATCAAAAATATGCGAACGTCACATATTCCAATTGGTTCTTTGGTGGATAACTTAAATTTCTGACAAAAAACAAATAGTTTTAAGCAATTTATACCCTTTGCCATATAATTGATGGACCAGAAGTGCAAAAGTTTCTACATTCACCAAAAAAATAAGAACAAGCTCTTAGAATTGTATGAATTCTTCGCGAATGTGTGATTCGAAAATTTTTTTAGAGGAAAAATCTTTTTATGGAATTACACTCTATATCTTGTAATTTTTCACGAATAACATAATCTTCCAGATCGCTCTTAAATCCATCCAAAGTAAAAACATCAGGAGCAGTTGTCGAAGACATTTTTAATTCAAAAACACTTCGTTTTGCTATATTGAGTAATTTTTATCCATGGATTTCTGTAAAAGAAGACATACTTTAGCCTTATCACCGGTATTGCTGGAAGTGGTAACAAATCCCATTGCAGAATCTCGATCGGATATTTTCCGTTTTACTAACATGTTGCAGGCAGCAGCTTCTATATTTTCTCCACTAGAATATGGAACTTTTGGTGCACCAAGGAACTTTGATGATCCGTTCCAGCTTACAAGTAAGCAATGCTTTCAACTTTGTTGTTGCCAATCAAGTCTGGTAGCAACTTACCATCTTAGTGCACAACCATTGCAATAAAAAAAAAGAATGTACATTTGTATCATTAAAATAAAGGTCTATACGAATTTTTAGATTCAAATCTATTAAAGATGTTCAGAATTGAGTACTTTGAAGAATTAAGTAATATTACTTGAAAAGTCATACAAGGCAAAAGTAGTAGAAGCAATACGAAGAATCGAGTATTTGAAGTACAATAGCACCAAAAATTACTCGACAAGTTTTGGGTTGATACGTTAATGCTTAAGTTGACGTTGCACGTTGGAAAAAAAAAACTCAATTTAAAACATTTGTTGTGAAAAAACTATAATTCATAGACTTGAAAGTATTTTTACATTAATATTACAAAAAACGAAATTCCATTATTCGTTCTTATGCACCGAGCTCATTGACGACGACAGCTGCGTTAAGACAACTGTCATATTTTTTACATGCTTTTGTTATTAAGGTGAATTTGGAGAAAATGTCGCAACGACATAGCAATGTTGCTGTCGTTGGTATAGAATTATTTTTAATCTGGTGAGCGACAACAGTGCAAACATAATGGGCGTAAATGAAACCATCGAGTAATCGTGAATGTGTTCCGTGCATTATTTAAAATTTTCTAAGAATTAGGTATTCAAACCGCACCATAGCAACCGATGCCTACCTTGTAAAAAAGGTAGCAATCGGCCAATAGATACTCTGTAAAAAGTTTGCATTTACCCTTCTAGCTCCCCATTTATTGAATTATTTTTTTTATAAATTTAAACACTCATGGTTTACACACATGGGTTATTTTTCGAGGCAAACTGTATTGTTACTTAATAACGTATAAGATCATTTCGTGCAAGACAACTCAAAATTGTAATTTTTGGCGAAAGTCATTTTATACGGTTCATACCTCGAATCATAAAAGAGAATTGATAAATTACACAGTGCAACACGATTCTGCGGCATGGAATTTGGTAGTCAATTTTAGTATATACATACATTGATGAAGATCTTAACCTAACTGTTAGTCTGATTTAGTAATATAAAAAATCCGAAATTCCGCAGCTTAATTGCCTCCAAGATACATCTACACTATTTTTAATAAGCTGAAAAGTTTCAGAAATATTCAGAAAGTTCTTCTGAACAAAACATTTTTTATGCAAAATTTCAACTTTTTATTTATTTCATAATTCATAAAAAATCAAAAACGTCAAAATAGGTTCATTTTTGATACTAAGTTATGAACACACAGTTACGAAGAAAATAAGCCATATTTCATTAAAATCCTTTGACATGTTGGCATTTAATAATTTTATCTCATTTTGATAAAAAACTTCTAAATAAATGCACAAGGGAACAAAAAAATTTTTTTCCTGTGGCATACACTTTTGCACAAAATTTTAAAAACCTGAGAGCTAATATGAGTATTAAAATTACATTATTTATTTAGTTATTTGGATATATTTTTGGACAACCTAGGTGATTACAGTGAAGAATAAGGAGAGCGTTTTCATGAGGATATCGAGACAATAGAGAATTGATATCAAGGCCAATGGGAATGCCATATGATGGCAGACTACTGCTGGACCTTACAAAGGGACTGTCTTGAACAAATATACGAGAGACAATCACATGCAAAACATTTTTCCTAACTAATTTTGAAATGATTTTGATAATTCCGATTGATATTGTTTTGAGTTATTTATTGCATTTTTTGCTTATAACATAAATTTTCTTCAATTTACTTTTTAGCATTTACTAGTTATTTCATCTTGATTTATTTTTTTAGAGATTTTAGCACTTGAAGCTCAATAACTTGACGAATTTACTTCTTAGCCATTAACACTGATACTAAAAGACTTCGCATTGAGGCAAGGAATCGCTGCAATGCAATTTTAAAACGCGAAAAGTTTCTACACGAAGCTCGCATTCGAGAACAGGTTCTTCTCTGCCCCAAAGGGAGCAAAAACTTTTGGTCATTTGTTAAAAGAGTGAAGAATCAGACATCATCATCGATTCCAACTCTTTTAAAAGATGACCAAATCTTCACTGACTCGGCTGATAAAGCGAACCTATTGGCTGGATTGTTTGCAAAAAAATTCCACTCTCTCGGATAGCAATCAGCCACTGCCCTTTGTTGGGGGTGGATCTTCTGCAATGCAGGAGATATACTTTCGAACGAGAGCAGTTAAAAGGGTCCTTACAAATCTCAACGTAAACAAAGCCTCTGGTCCTGACGGCATACCGCCAATTGTGCTTAAAATGTGTGCTTCTTCGCTGGCTCGGCCTTTGCGCAACCTTTTCAACATCTCCTACAGAACAGGAGTATTTGCATCTTGTTGGAAGGTGGCAAATGTCCAGCCGGTGCCTAAAAAGGGTGATGCCACGAACCCTGCAAACTACCGACCTATTGCGATATGCTCTACGCTTTCCAAAGTTATGGAGAGCGTAATAAACTTCAACGTTGTGAACTATCTGGAGCGCAACCAACTGCTCAGTGACCGTCAATATGGTTTCCGTAGGGCTCGCTCTACTGGTGATCTTATGGCGTTCTTAACCGAAGAATGGAATAAATGCGTTCACTTTTTCGGCGAGAGCAGGGTTGTTGCTCTTGATATTTCTAAAGCTTTCGACCGAGTGTGGCATAAAGCGCTCGTGTCAAAACTTGTTGCATATGGTTTTGGTGGTAACTTTGCTCGATGGATCACGTGTTTCCTCAAGGACAGAACGATTCGAGTCGTAGTTGACGGTATTTCGTCCGAGGAGCACGCCATTAACGCAGGAGTACCGCAGGGTTCAGTTCTATCGCCAACCTTATTTCTGGTTTTTATCAACGACCTTCTGTCGTTGACGCATAACCCAATACATTCGTTTGCGGACGACAGCAGCATTTGTCATTCGTATTCATTTAGTAAACGCCCAAGCTCTATGGAGATTGATAGAAAAAGGCAAAATATGAATGACACACTCCTAAATGATCTGCAAAAAATCTCCGAGTGGGGTCTTGTTAATAGAGTAGAGTTCAATGCAAGCAAGACCCAGTGTTGTCTGTTAACCCACAAGCGAGTGAATTGCCCTTTAGCTCCTCTCAGTATGAATGGTGTGGATCTTGTGGAATCAGCCGCTCTTGACGTTCTGGGCATATCGATCCAATCTGATCTTCGTTGGAATGATCATATTTTCGATGTGTCGAAAGAAGCGGGCAAGTGCCTAGGTTTTCTAAAACGGTGCAAAAAATATTTCACTTCAGCTGATCTTCGCATGATCTACACCTCATATATAAGGCCGAAAATGGAGTACAATTCGCACATTTGGGCAGGGGCTTCAAGATCTTATTTGGAGCTTCTGGATCGAATTCAACGTCGTGCGATATATTTGATAGGGGATGAAAGTATTTCATTCTCGCTCAACTCTCTTGAGCATCGACGCAATGTTGGTTGCCTAAGCCTACTGTATAGGTATTTCCATGGGAAGTGTTCAGGGGAGATACATGGCCTGACGCCACCAGCTCGTGTGTTTCCCAGGTCCACTCGGGCAGCTGTCCAAGCCCACCCTTTTACCATTGCATCGATGCCCAATAGAACATCGCATTACCGTGATAATTCGTTCTTTAGTCGCACGGTTAAGTTGTGGAATAGTCTCCCTGCGAGCGTGTTTCCTAGCAGTTTTGAGCTGTGCAAGTTTAAAACAAATATTCACCGACACTACTCCATCTATCCATCCTCCAACTAACTATCACCCATCTTCCGAATCAACACAATGCCTACGCATTTATAGGGGGCATCCCCTGAGCGTTGGCTCAGTATAAAAAAAATAAAAAAATAAAAACCATATTAACATTAACATTTGTAAGTCGATGGATTAAAAGTAATAAGCACAACCAAAATACCATAGAAAACGATGGGTTTTAATGAAATATGGCTTATTTTCTTCGTAACATGTGCATGTTTATACCTTAATATGAAAAAGAGCTATTTTGACGTTTTTGATTTTTTATGAATTATGAAATAACGAAAAAGTTTACATTTTCAATAAAAAAAATGTTTTTTTCAGAAGAACTTTCTGAATAGTTCCGAAAATGTGTGATGGAACCTTCTTAATTTTTAAAATAGCGGTTTATCGCGAGAGCCAGAGTCAATTCAAACAATGTGAATAATAGGATTAAAACTTCATTATCCCATGTTTCTTAACTGACTCCAAAAACTTATGCCGCTGAAAAAATATATTTTTTGTTCCTCTGTGTTATTAACAGAATGGCTAATAATACAGTTAAATAATTTATATCTTCGATATTAGATTTGAAGGGCTTAATGCAGAAACACGATTAGCCACAAAAATAAAATTTTGAAATAATCGCAATTGAATCTTCAAAAAAATGTAAAATAGAGTAATCGTAATACTTGTAATTATTCATTATGAAAGCTTTCTAGAACATGTCCAAAAATAAACGAAAAAAAATAGCGAAAACCAAGCATTTAAAAAAATATGGCTTATCATGCTTTGCATATAATTTATTTTCAAAAATTACACAAAAAAAAAATTATAAAAAAAACGAAACAATATATACTAATTATTTATAATCCTTCAAAAATGTCTTTAATTTCCCTTTCGTTTTCTATGTTTGTCGATTTTAACGTTTTATACAAGGAATGGTATATTAGCGAAATGTAGGGTAATAAATATTTCACATTTATTATTTTTTTCACTCCTATTTTCACGCATTCACGCAGTTTTCTTTTTTTATACTGCAGTTTTCTTTGGTATACTTGCTTAGTATTAAGTTATAAAGTAGATAGGACAAATATATCGGTGTTTCTTGCGTAACCGATATGCAACAAAATATAAACTTAAATTATAAAACACAAAGAAATAATTATCTAATTTAGAATAATTCGCAAAGGTTTTTATTTTAGATGCCACCACAGCAAACTACTGAACTAAAAAGCCATGATAAGGCACTGCATCGTGTAAAGTAAAAATTATTTCTGAAAAAAATATGATTCTCAACAGATATAAAAAAATAAAATATGCCTCTCTGCTTTCTGAAAGCACTTCATCAGTATTTATAGGTTATTTTTTGTTAGAAGCTTCCAAACCATTTTCCTACATAGAAAACAAGATAAGCTCTACATATTTGAAATTAGAAATTATTTGCGTAAAAGCATTTCCGCATTAATTAATATAAATATTGCTCAATGTTTTTTATATATATTTCCTTAAGTGGTTAATAAGAAATCTTCGTCTATCATACCTTCATATCTTTAGTCAACAGAATCTAAAATTTTGATATAACTCGCAGTTAAATTCACATTTTCTATTTGAAGGGTAGCTTTTGTATGTAGCTTATCGATTTTATGAGTAGAAAATTTAATAAAATATTTAATAGCAAAAAGATACTTATAAGTTGGCAATTTATTGAAAATAAGCACTAATCTTTTCAGCAGGTGTTACTGTTGTACAATGTACTCGAAATATCACAAAATACCAGTTTTTGATATTATGTGGATTATTATGTTTCTGCAATAAGCCATTAATTTATAAAATTTCATTTTGAAACTGGGAAGACAGTTATTTTATAAAAAATTTTATGTTATCGTATATTGTATGAAAATTCTCCTTAAACGTAATTTCTCCTTTGTTTGAGATTTCAACGTTAGTCCGTGTCGATAAGTCTATTCCAATCGGGCCCACATTTTATTTTACAAGCTTTACGGAATAATAAAACCTAAAAATGCCCGGAAATCAAAAATTAGAGCAACTTTAATTTTGCCCATTCATGCTTGGATACCCTTATTGACCTACGCATTATTCGTAGAATGTACGAAGTTCAGCCTGGTTTGTCGAACAATTACTGAATATAAGGAAATGTTTAATTGCAAGGTGTGGCCGTAGACTGCTGGAAGAGAAAATATTCGTAATATGTACCAAACTATGTCCATTCTACGAATCATATTCGTGACTGAAAACTACGAATAAAGTTCGTAGAACGGAAGCAGTTATTAGTAATATTGACACACAACATTTTTTGAGTGTAAGAATACGTATTGAAAAGTATTTGTCAAACAAAGGTAAATTAAATGGTATCGCAACTTATTATTACAGCAACGGTTACAAAATACTATTTAAAAATGCATGGTATAGCTCAGTTTTATTTATAAATTAACCTTAAAAGAGTGTTTTTGTATTCTCTTCAAAATATATTAACATACATATTGATATATAGTCATATGAAACAAAAACAGCCATAAGTAACAAAAAATTCACTCCTTCAACTAAAAACAACGTTTATATTGACGAAGTTCCTCAAGCCCTAAGTTTAAGTGAAATTTACAATTTAGAAAGTTTTTTGCTTCTCTCATAAAATTTTTTATTAAAACTTACGGCTTTTTTTGCCCTCCCCTTCGTCGACCCCCTGTGGACGGCCATGTTTGTTAACAGGTGTGTGCAATTTGATTATTTCAAGTTACGTGCTTCAAATATCGACGACTGGTTATAAGGAAATGCTCAAGATTCACAGAACGAATGAGAATATAGCTCTTACATTAATGTTAAATAACTTGCAATAACTTCTAAGTGCTTCTTTTCAAAACTTAATAATTGTTAGAGTTTTGAAATATTTTTATCTTGATTTTTTTTTTTTAATAACACTGCGCCACTTTTTTTACAAGGCATCTCACAATATTTTTCTTATAGATTTGGGGTCTCTAAAGACGAAAATCGCAAAACAAAATTCTTTTATTGATAGATTTTTTTTTTATTTATTAAACTATTTACGTTTTTTCGAATATAGTTGCATATATTAAAACATATCTTGGACAGCACTTATTAAATTTGTATAGTTAAGCCTAACAAGCTGAGCCCAATAAAATTTCCTACATATTTGTAGAATAAATTTTACATTTGGATGAGTAGTTTTTGCGCTATAAAAATAAATATTTTGAAAAATTATTTAACTATCAAATACTTCATTATTCATTTGTTATTTTTTATTCATTTTAGTCAAAAATAAAAAATGAATAAAAAATGAATAATGAATAAAAAATAAATAATGAATAATGAATAAAAAATTAATAATGAATAACAAATTAATAATGAATAAAAAATTTAAAATGAATAATAAATAAAAAAATTAATAATGAATGAAAAATGAATAACAAATAAAGAAATAACAATTGAAAATTGTGAAATTCTTTGTGAATAGCATTCTTTGTGAATATCATTCAAATGAATAAAAAAATTATTCATTATTCTGAATTACGAAAATGATCAATTGAAATGAATAATTAATTACTTTTTTAAAAATTGATGTAAATTAAAACTTTTTTATAAATCAATTTTGCATTCATTTAATGCATTCTTATTTCTTTATTCACTGATTCACTTTTTTTGGATAAAATCAAATTGATCTAATCTGTTACAGCTCTGGTAAATGTAACAAATGTATTCGTACAATATACATTTGTTTTCGTACAAATACGAATAAAATTTTTGTAATATGTACCAAACTGCGTCCAATGTACGAATCCTATTCGTGACTGAAAATTACGAATAAAATTCATAGAACGGATGCAGTTATTAGTAATATTTACACACAAAAATTTTTTAATGTAAGAATACATATTGAAAAGGGCCTGTGAAACAAGGGTAAATAAAATGGTACAACACGACGGGTTTAGAAATGCATGCACTGCTTAGCTCAGCTTTATTTATAAATATACTTTAAAAAAAGTTTTTTTGAGTTATCTTCACAATATATTAACATTTAAAAACATCTTCATATAAAATCAAAAATGCCGTAAGTTACAATAAATTCAAAGTCAACTTTTTGATTGATTATTGATGCACTTTATCAAAATATATGTTCCTGCTAAATTGTACACTCCTACAAATAAAAACGACGTTTTTAGTAAAAAATTTCTAAAATCCCTAAGTTTGAGCGCAACATACAATTTCAATTTGATAGTTTTTTGACTCTCCCGTAAAATTTTTTAACTGTAGCTAACGGCTTTTTGATTTAATATGAAGATATTTAAAAAAATTCACTGCCTGGTTACTTCCCCTGTGGACGCCCATGCATATCATACTTAGACAGGTCGATCCAAAAATATCTGTGCTTTAAGGTAGGTGGCATCTCTGAGAGAAAGCCAGTATTTCAGTTTTTGTTCGAATGACAGTTAATATTAATTTGGATTATCATCGCTACTTGTTTTGAACTTTGGTTGAGTTCATCAGTTTTCGTTCTTGTGATTGTATCGTTATGAAGTACGATAATATCTGTTTCTGTTCATTTTTAAAATTAATGTTGTTTAATTGCTGTACTGTTGAAATGTCAAAAAGATTGCGCTAATTTTGAAAACTCGTAATCGAAGGAAAATCAAAAGCCCTTACGAAAGGAGAAAAAATAAATCTTATCAAAGAAAAAGTTCAATTACTTGCTTCCCGCTTGAAAGAACGACGTTTGGTAGACAGAGATGTCAACTCATCGTTCTAGCGAGACCGGCATAAGCCGTACGTAAAATATTATACGGTCAAAGACATGTGCTATTGTTGTGATATTCCCGGAATATTCAAAGAGTTAGGTCAACCATATGATCCAAAAGATTGGAGACTTTTAATTGGCAGTGACAAATTAATTTTAAAAGCAGTAGTATTGCAATGGCACACGCTGTCGATATAAAGGAAACCTTACGAAATGAACACGCAAAATCTGGAGCTACTATCATGACCTTTGCCAAAGATATGACACAAAAGCAAAAGGCTCTTTCAAATAACTTACATATATAGCGATTGCAAACTTGGAAGCAAGATTTCTTGACTGAGACTTAGGCTGTTATTGCTTATCGACTCAGATATATGACCACACCAAAATTTTAATATTAAATACTGGCCAAATAATAAAATTAATTTTTAATACAAATATGTCACCCATTTCACATTGAAGTGTAACTAATATCACTTGCACTGATCATCTCCGATTTGGCTCAAATGGATTGGTTTATTAATTTGAAAACCAAATCCGAGGTTATAAATTTTTCCGATTTTCGTAAAAAGGGTATCATAGGAAAGGCTACTTTGTCTTTTTTAAAGGAAAAATATAAAACTTTTGAAGAAAATTAGCTTACCCATTCTTAAGTTCAAAGTTTAATATCATGCCAGCAACACAGACGCTTTAATTTTTTTTAATTTTCATCATTTTAATTTTTTTAAGTTTCATGCAGTGTTGTGTGGCGTAGATAACTTGATGTCAACAAAACTATTGGCTTCGTTCATAAAACACAAAATTTATTCAACTGTTGCGCAACCGAAGATATTCCGTTGGACTTGCTGAACGCGACTGATAAGTTTCTGATTAGCTCAACATGTTATATTTTGGCCGCGATTTATTTTTCCGCTACAATTACTCAAAGTGTTGAGCTTAAAAATTAGAATATTTGAAAGTTGAAAAATTTTATTAAAGATTATTTTATTGAATTTATTAATTACTTTTTATTTATTTTTTTTTTTTAACCACTGCGATTACATAAAATGTAACAAGCCGTTCAGCAGGCACACAAAGCAGACTAAGCTGATACTGATTACTTACTCAACATGTTGAGAAAATTTTTTGTTTTATAAACGCAGCCATTGTTGTCAGTGTCGCCAATGTCATGTAGACAATTGCTTTTAACGACGTGTAGATATTAATGTCAGAGGCTGCATGTTTATTGTTATATTTAATGAAATTTTTTTTATTTATTTTATTTACTTGATTTCTAAACCTTAACAGGTTTTATAGCAAATTTAAAATTATAAAATAAGATATTTAATACAATTTAAAAATATAAAGTATGATTTTGAATGAAATAATGTATTATTAACAAACTAAAAAGTTTTAGTAAATTGCTTAAAGTATATAATTTTATTAAAGTATAAAAAATAATAGAAAAAAGTTAAGTCAAAATCGATAAAATCAGACAGCATAGCAGGGTTGCGTTTTCAAGACAAACAAGGTCAAGTTAGCAACAATTTTTGTATCCGGCGGAGTCGTGTGACAAACAAGGTCTCATAGCCAATAAAACACCACTCCAATAGGTATATATATAATATATATCGTTCTGTCTCCCTGAAGCCGGTGAAATCCTGGCTTGACAGGGTGGTTACTCGACAAACTAGGTCAACTTCACCAAACCAATTTTCATAAAATAAAGAAAACCAGTTGCGAACGCAGGCACCAAGACAAACTAGGTCTTATCGGCCACTCATATTAATATATTACAAATCGATCTAACGTAGTGTTTCAAGAGGTAAAAAGACACCAAGACACCACGGTACCGTCAACAAATATTGTCACAACCATCTTGAAGATATGAGGCAATTGAAGATCCCAGGTTTAGGTCCATTCAGATTATTTAGATGTATTATACACCAAAATTTTCCATTTTACGCTTAGGTCCATTTATCCATTTAGATTGTTATATTAATGTGTTTACAATCACCAGATGCATCAGATATATGTTTGAAAGAACTTTACATAATCAACGACGGTACTGCAGGTAATCTATAATTTTATGTTTGATTGAGTCCATGGATTCACTTAAGGATATAACATCAGATACAAAATTAAAATCACCGCAAGCGCTTCTAAGAGGTTCATTTTGCAAATAATTAGTTCTACAAAAGTTCATGTGGAGTAACTCAAAAGATCTTCTAGGACGAAGAGGAATATTAAAATATATTTTACTCAATAAATATGGACTGTTTACATAGCCATGTAAAAGTTTTATAATCCAACAATCATTTATCATAATTCTCCGATTTTTTAAAGAAGGAAGATTTAAGAGTTGTAACCGATATTCATAAGGTGGTAAGTGAAAATCAGTGTTACAATAAAGATAGCTTAAGCAAAACAAAAGAAATTGTTTCTGCACTGATTCAATGTCGTCTAAGTAACAACCGCGTGGGCACCAAACAACTGAAGCGTATTCTAAGATAGGCCGCACTAGGGAAGTGAATAAGGTTTTCGTTATGAAAGGATCATTAAACTCTATTGCCCAACGTTTAATAAATCCTAAAAAGTACTATTAGCTCTATTTATTATTTTATTTACATGAATATTAAAGCGTAGTTTAGGATCCATTGTAACTCCAATATCATTGAAACTATCTAAGGACTCCAATGGATAACCACAAATTTTGAAGGTACATTTAATTGGTGGTTTGCGCGAGAAAGACATATGCTTGCATTTTTTCATGTTGAGGTTCATACGGTTCGTTTTGCACCAGTTATGAAGATGATCAATGTCGGCTTGCAAAAATACAGCGTCATTATCATTTTTAAAAGAAAGGAAGAGTTTGAATTGAATCCAAGTTCGACATATTCCTAATTTCTACGCCTTCCAGATACGTTTTTTTTTTTTGTTTGATTTACTTATATGTGTTAAATGAATTTTTAAAAAAAATATAAGAATCAGCAAAATCTAATAAGAACTTGCACTTTCGCAGTGTTGCATTTTATTGATTTTTCTAACACGATTGTCGGCAATGTCTACATTGTCGACACATTCTTTATATTATTGACACAAATATTACGACGACGCATAAACGGTATATCAAAAAATTTGCATAAAAAATTTCCAAAATGTTCTTGAGCTCTGTCTTATAAATGAAAACTTCCTTTTCCGATTCCGTGTGAAAAATTATTCATTAGCTTAACCTAAATAAATGCGCAGAGTAAACTTTAACAATAATTGCTTTTTGTTTGATTTTTCTTTTCTTTCTTTTTGTCGCAGCCAGCTCAGATGTTATTTTTTTCTTGCAATTGTTTACTGCTTTCCCTAGCGAGACAAAGTATTTTCTCTTTATAAACTTTCACTTTCGCTGCACTCAATCCTCAGCGACACCCTCGAGACTTTTGCCTTACCTACTCAACACCAACTTTGTGCGTTTTCTGTTCATGTTCCTGTTCTACCGATAAATTCAAGGACTCGATTTGACTCAACTCAAGTTTGATTGATCGTTTTGCTTTTCTAGGTGGTGAATATGTGCCATAACACGTGAATGTGTGCCATTGTGTAAGCATGTATTTGTTTATAAGTGTGAGTGGGGGTGTGAGTGGGAGTGTTTGTTTGGCTAACGGTGTGTGTGTGTGTGTGTGTATTTGTGGGTGGGCTGGTTCATGTTTGTGTTGAAATTCATGCAGTAAGTAAAACTTTTGTTTTACTTTATTTATGTGTTCGTTGTTCTTTTATATATCTTGTTTTGTTTGTCTCCATTTTGTTCTTGTTGTTGTCGTTGTTGTTGTTGTTGTTGTTGTTAGTACGTTTTTGCTGCTCTAAATTGCTTAATAGCTTTGATCAGAGTTTGATGGTTGATGGTATTGGCGGGAATCAAGCAGACAAGCAGGAATCAGGTTAGTCCTTCGGTTATGTGGGTGGAGTTAATGGATAACTTGTGTAATCTGTGATTATTGCAAATAACTTAAGTTTCTTCGCCTTCATCTTTGTATTTGTGTGTTCATTTTGTTTACCATGTTTTTAACTTGTTCGTGCCATTTCTACATTTGCAATTCTATTTTATGATATTAAAAAGGGATCAAAACCAAGGATCCGACATTCACCAATGTTTGTAGAAACTGACAGCACAGACCTTATAAGATTTTTTTTTTGCTCTCCGTGGAGTTTTCTTTTTTCTGAACAGAAAGTCTTGATGCTTTACTGAAGTAGGCTTTAACATCATGAAATCTATTGAATTACATAAAACAAAGAGGAATTTTATACTATAAATCTATTTTTTTATTTTTAACCACTCTACCATTTGAGTATTCATGGTCAAGGAAAAGTTCTAAAAGGTGTTATTTATTTTTATTATTTTTTTTAACTTCTTTTCGGTAAAACCCACGAAGACAAAGTCGTAAAAATTGCACAGATCTTAGCAGCAATATATTTTAAAATAACATACTTCACAAAGATTGATTATAACAATAAGACCTCATAGCGTCTTAATTCAGTTTATCAATACATTTGAAATTGGTGAAACATAGTCAAAACTTCTATTATTTTTTTGTAACTTAATAAAAAAGGTACTTTCGCAAATTCATTAAGATTTGAACAAAAATATATTTTATATATATTAAGGCGTAAAAATGGAAAACTTACACAATTTTCAGCAACTTGGCCAAAGGATTCTGCTTTCTGATGAATTCCGAACCGCCAAATCTTTACAAATAGCTTTTGATATGATTGTGTTTAAGAAATATTGCTCAAAAGTGTTTCTTGTTCTTTAGAAGAGAACTATTGTTCTAAATCAAAGGTGGTTAGTGATTAAAAGTTGTCATTGAAAAAAAGGAGTATTTTGCATGTATTTTCTGCAGCCAGTATTGCCCTACTCTTCGGTTTCTGAACGCAAAAAACTGATTTTTCCAGCTTGTTTTTCCGTATCATGCGTATGAATAAAGTGACGTCATTGAAATGTATAGACAGTTTCTATATAATTTAAATACAAACATTTTGATATATTGTTTGATTGTCTGAGATACCTGGTTACTGAGATATAAATTTTTTGAATAAAAAAATCGGTTATATACAAAATTTTCCAATTTTTCTAATTTCCCAATTTTTAGCGGAAAGCCTTACAAGATAAGTTATTCAAATATTCCACACTATATTTTTTCATGTATTTGGCGTCTATTGGCCACGCGTCTTTTAATAGCTACCATTTGCCTCTATGACTTAAAATTACCAAGTTTAAAATACTAAATGACAAATATACACGGTTTTAAGGAGAAAATCCTTTATATTTTATTTGATCCAAAATACGGGTTTGTGACCTTATTACAGCAATAATGTTGAGTCAGTGTGACATTTATTTCATCTTTTAATTCTTTTAAATTTAAGAAAATATTGTAATTAATTAATTAAGAAACATTTATTTTTATTTTTAATTCTTTTAAGTTTCAACAAATAGCAAAAGAAGGTATCCTTTTGGTTTTTTTAAAAGTTTTATGTTGGAAATTGGAACATTAAAAACGTTAAGTAAAAAGATAGAGGAGGTTATTTTCCTAATAGATTAATTTCTGTTTAATTGTTTTTTGTAACTTTTACATGCTGGTTGTATGTTTGAAATCAATTTGAATCTAAGCGTCGTACCGGATTTCGCTCGGAAGTATATTACTTGCATCCTAGACGAGTTTGTTGTATAACTTGTTTAAACCACGCCCCTTCTAATCCTTTTCGATTAGGAGAAATACTGACATACTTTTTTATCCACCTTAATCGTTTACTTAAGTTAAAAAAATTATCTCCGCAGGTTTTTCATGTATTTCATTCAATTATTTTTTATAAATAAAATCGCATAATAGAAATTATTTCAATTGTACAGTTACATCAGCCTTTATATATTAACTGCTTTATTCTGTACAACGAAAATGCACACCAACGACAAGCAAGACACGAAAAGCAATAGGATTTCGTATAGAAAAAAGTATTGCTTCTCGTGTCTTGCTTGTCGTTGGTGTGCTGCTTCGTGATACAGAATAGTGCAGTATATCTGTTTTTAAAAAAAGGTCCAACATTTTGAGCATTTTTGACTTCATTTCATATGGCACACTAAAAAACTATCTCTTTGAATTTCAGGGAATTCCCTTATACACTTCCCTTATATACAGGGTTCGCCATATAACGTTTTTTTTTTCAACTAGTGCTTATTTCGTGAATGGTAACACTTAGCTCATGTCTGATTTCACAGATAATTAGTTTTATCCTTCCGCTGAACGAATATGGTTGTGTATACGCTTGAACAACGCTGGGAAATATTGCGACATTACTTTGATACAGAAGATGCCGATTTTGCCAAAAAAATCATCTTTTCAGATGAAGCTCATTTTCAAAAAAAAAAAAAATTATTTGGCGGACCCTTTACTAATATACAAGCTTTATTTCGTATACGCTAAAATTTGCAAGCCCGAATCCAACCCTTTTTTCTGTATTCTGGTTTATTTGGAATGATTTATATGAATGATATAACCGAGAATGATGTTTGTCTGGAACGGCTGGACCGATTCCTAAATCCCTGAAAACAATTACTTCTTATTGTTTTAGAAAAAAGTACGTTAAAGTTTTATATTCATAAATTTCTATACATGAATAAAATTTAAACATTTATAATTTAATTTGTTTTCTTTTAACAAATTAGTATCGGGAATTATACCGTAATACCGACTTCGCTTATATGGGAATCGGGCGTATTAGTCATTCGATCGCACCCATTTTTTAACTGACTTCAAAAAGAAGAAGGTTCTCAAGATGGTTGGTTTCTTTTTTTTTAATGAATGAACATCGATAACTCCTAAAGTACTTGCCCGATTGCGGCAATTTTTTGTCAACAGATAGAGACATTAGACGCGGAGGTGCCCGTCTAAAAAAGTGGGTGGTTTTCGACGCAGGGGCATGGCAATATAAGAAAGACTTTGTATATCGAATAGTATTAACACTAGAGAACTGAAATGTAGGCATAAATATCAAAATCTTTGTTCAAAAAAGTGGGCGTTATTTAAAAAAAGGCGTGGCAATACTAGAAAAACGCTATAACTCGAATAATATTGATACGAGGGTGCTGAAATTAGGTACAGATGTAGACATAATTATGAAAATTTACTGTGAAGAAAGTGGGCGTAATATTGGCACTAGGGTTCAGGAAGTTGGTACAAGAATAGGAACAATTATTAAAAGTTATGGTCAAAAAAGTAGGCGTTATTTTGTAAAGGGCATGGCAATATAAGAAAAACGCTGTAACTCGAACAATATTGACACTATGATACTGAAATTAGGTACAGGCGTAGGCATAATTATGAAAATGTGCGGTCAAGAAAGTAGTCATCGTTGGACAAAAGGGCGTGGCAATATAAGAAAAATACTGTATCTCAGTTAATATTGACCATAGGGTACTGGAAGTTGGTACAGGGGTTGGAACAATTATTACAAATTACGGTCAAGAAAGTGGGCGTTGTTCGACAAAGGCGTGGAAATATTATAAAAACGCCGCAACTTGAATAATATTGACACTAGGATACCGAAATTAGGTACAGGGGTAGGCATAGTTATGAAATTTTACGGTCAAGAAAGTGGGCATTATTGGACAAAAGGGCGTGGCAATATAAGAAAAATACTATTTCTCAGTTAATGTTAACACTAGAGTACGAAATTTCGTTACAAGTTTGCGAAAAAATGTTATCATAATCTTTAAAAAGGAAAATATAAAAACTTTTTAACAAAAAAAAACCGACTTCAAAACCTTTAAAAGTAAAAAATAATGTTAAATTACTTTTCACATTAATTCTTGGTCAAATTGGATAATTTATTTGTATAAAGTATTAAATTTGAAATCTTATTATTATAATTTTTTTCTTTTTTGTTTTATTATCATAAATATATTAATTTCTCTATGAATAAAAAGCCTTTAAAGTCGGCGCTTATATAGTCAGACTTTTATAAAATAAACGCTCCGGCTTTAAAGTTTTTTTATTCATGGAGAAATTAATATATTAATGATAATAATAAAAAATAGAAAAAAAAACTATAATTGTAAGATTTCCAGTTTAATACTATACATAAAGAAATTATCAAATTTGACCAAGAACTAATGTGAAAAGTATTTTAAAATTATTTGTTACTTTGTAGTGGTTTTGAAGTTGGTTTTTTATTTTTGTTAAAAAGTTTTTTAATGTAGTAGTTATATAGTAGGTTCAATATAATATAGTTCTTGAAATTTCTTTTGCGTTTCATTTGGTATTTTGAATGTGACAAGGAATTTTAAGATCCACGAACAATACTATCTCGCTGTCATTATAGTCTATTAAATACTGCATTGTAAGCCTATGTTTTGGATCAAGATACTTACTCCTCAAAATCGTATATTTTTGACATTTATGTTATTCTTTATAAATGGGTAATTTCTAGTTAGAAAGTCAAGTCAAAGACAATGCATGGAAAAAATAAAGTGTGGAACACTTCAAAAACGTACCTCGTATGATTTACCTGCTTAAAATTGGAAAATAACGAAAGATTAGAAATGCAGTATTTCACAAATATAGACAATCGAACAATATATCAATATGTTTGTATCTTAACTATCTAGAAACTTTCTATACAATGAAATTACGTCACTTTATTCGTACGCATGATACGGAGCAATTTGCCAAAATCAGTTTTTTGTCTTCAGAAATCGTAGGGTGGGGATATAGTGGGTAAAAAAAAAAATTCGCTTCAGTAATCGACAACTTTTTATCACTAACCACCAATGATCTAGAACAATAGTTTACCTCTTATGAGAGCAAGAAACACTTTTGAGCAATATTTCTTAAACACATTCATATCGAAAGCTATTTTTAAAGATTTGATGATTCGAAATTCATCACCTTCGGCCAAATATCTTAAACTGGTGTAAGTTTTCAGTTTTTCAATCCCGCTTAATAGCAAAGATCTCATCCCATACACTTCACTACGCCTTAATATATATATGTATATCAAAAAAGCTTGTTTTAATGATTAGGTATACATCGAATATTTTGATTTCGATTTTTATTTTTTGCTAAGCAAACAATGACAATATGGAAAATGGTTCTGATAAAAAATGTTAGTTCAGTGGTAAGTTTAAAAATATTACGCTTATTTTGCGAATTAATCTTACTTCAATTAATCTTTCAAGTTATATTTGAATAGATAAAATCCATTCATATTGCGTTTTAGGCTAAGTGGAACAAATGTTTTCAATTATTTGCAAACTACATTGCCAACCACTTAAAGTGACTTATTGAAGCAAAATAGATTTCATAAACCACTGATAAAAAATACAGAAAAATCGTGTATTCAATGAGTTTATAAAAACTTACAAAAATAGGGTCTCATGCAATAAGTAATTTTTAATATATTACAAAACGCATTACCAAATCGGATAAATAAAAATATACACTGGTGGTCACAAAAACCGCACCACGCAGAATGTTTGTAACTTTTAGTTGTCTTACAAACACACCAACATTTGATGCAATGCTAGTACATTTTATTAGTTTTCAACAAATTTAAAGTATTATTTTACTAAGTAAGTACTATATAAAGTAAATAAGGTTCAACAGTTTTTAATTTATTTTGTATTAATTAAAATTAATAAACCAAGAAAAAGGCACATTTAAAAAACTGTTTACGGTATTGACTGAAAAATTATATTAAATTAATTGCAATATTTTAAGAATTATATGTGTTTTATTACCCTTATTCTAAAAAAAATATTAAAAAACGTACGACAACTTTTGATGTTCACGTACCTACATCTGAATATATAAGATTTTTAATATTAACAGATTTTGACATTACCCAAGTAACATTGTTGGAGCAACACACTGCGAGTGAGCTCTAAGGCCTTTTACTCATGAAGCAATGAACTGCAACAAAAGTTGCTAACCAATGCATATATTTGGATGCACCCGAATTCTATTTTGAAGTTGAGTTCTTCGCGTATAAAAATATGAAATAACATCTTCATCACTCGAATCGCTTTAACTATTTTATTTTCTTGTTTCTATTTAACATATTTTCAATTAAAAAGTATTTGTGTTGTTATGAATTTTTCAATGTTGCGTTGCGACGGGACTTGTACATCTGAAAGCAAAGTTTGCAATTCAGTTTAAAATTGGAGTGGCTTGCAACTTTTTAATCTACTGCAATTTAGTTGCATTACTTTTCAATTGCTCCATGTGTTAAAGTTTCCTATTGGTGTATAATATGCAGGTAAAGCTCTGCCGCAGCTTTGTTTGCTGCTAGTTGCTTTTATTTTAAAGAAAATGCTCGATCTATGATTTTTTTACCATTTTGAGCTCTAATACTTTACACAGCTTTTTAAAGGATTTTATTAAATCAGCAAAAGAGAAGAACTCGAAAACTTACTGTTTTCTCTGTAAAAGCTCATTTAAAGTAATAAACATAACTACAGAGCCGTTTTGAAACACGTAGATTCAGTACAATGTTTGCTTCAAAATGAATTTTTCTATCCCATTTTTAAAGCAAATAACTAGATGTACAGTGGTGGTCACGAATTTAGCACACACTTTGTTAGTAACTCTAATTTGAAGTTTTTTACATCTTAGCTTGAGAATTGTAATCAAATATTTTTTGTTGAGTATTCTTTATGAAGTTAACTCAATGAACCGTTAGTTGGTTTCTTAAAATAAATAAAAATAGACTGGCCATTACAGCCCTTGGAAGGACTTTGACCTAGCTTCTATTGATCAATTGTGTTGTGCGTGTTATTAAATGTTTGATCACAAATGACCGAGAACTGGACCTACGTGTTTTATGCCGACTCCGAACGGTTTATGTTCTCAAGAAGCTTTACATGGCAATTTTTACTCTCTGAGGTTTGCCATTGTCTGCAGAGAGGTGACTACCGAACAGAAAAATTAATTCAAATGAAAAAATTTTCTGTCTGAGCTGGAATTGAACCCGGGCTACCGCGGTTCTTTAGCTTAGGGGCCACGCACTCTACCCACTAGGCTACGGTCGCCACCGTTGGTTTCTTAGTTATTCTTAAATTTTCTGACATATTTCAAGTAGTATGAATCAATGTGGTTTAAATGCTGGACACGAATTTAGCACAGGTTAGAATTATTGTTCCATATCGTACTTTATTTTCGTTAATTAAACTTTACTAGTAAGATATACTTAATTTATAAAGTTTCTATTTGAGTTCTAACAAAAAATTACAGAAAGATATGGCCAAAGGCTACTAATGTTCAGGCTCAGCGGTATTTGATTCAGCAAATGAAAAATGGTGGAAGCACAGTTTCAGAGATTGCTCTGCTTCTAGATGTTCGTGAAAGTTATTATATAACGCATTATAACATGTGGAGCAGTATTAGAGCATTAAAAATGTAAAATAGCGACCAAGAGCGCGAAAAACGATAGCAGCAATAAAAATATAGAGCTTCACTTAATGATTCTTTTAAGACCTTAATTAAAATTTTAAATGAAATTTCATCAAAATATGTCATAAATGTATCCTTAAAAGGCATAAGAAAACGCTTGAATGAAAACAATTTCCGTAGCTTTATAGCCCAACAAACACCACATGTGTCGCAAAAAAATATTAAATGTAGTCTTGCGTTTGCAAAAGAATATTTAAAAAGTCAAAGAATTTTTGGAAAAATGTGCTTTGGAGGGATAAATCAAAGTTTTGCCGGTTCGCATCTGACAGCAAACAATATGTGCGGCGTCCTCAAAACATGCAACACAATCCAAAGTGCACGCTCAAGACGATTAAACAGGGTGGCTGAAATGTTATGGTATGGGCGGCGTTTTCTTGGCACGGAGCTTGTCTGATTGTTAAAATTTACAAAAAAATGGATCAGCACGCTTACAAAAACGTACTTGTCAATACCATGATACCGTTTCAAGAGGATAATTTGCCACTTTAATGGCGTTTATGCAGGATAATGACCCAAGCATAGTGCTCACATAGTAAAGAGTTGCTTGGAAGACAAACATATTGATATTTTGAAGTGGCCATCGCAATCATCGGACTTAAACCCGATTGAGAATCTGTGGAGGGATGTCGAGCAGCAAATGCCTACAGTAAAATCCAAAAATTTGCCAGATTTGTTTAGGGAAATCCAAAGGATTCGGTATGGTACTCCAAAGTACCGTTGTGAGGCTTTGGAAGTTTACCAAGGCTATGAGATGCAGTAATTAAGAATAAGGGATTTCCTACGAAATATTGAGTTTTATGCAATCAATTTTGACTATATTTTTCATCCTAGACATTTTTTCGCTGGTGTGCTAAATTCATGACTAAGTTGAAATGCTTATTTTGAATTTTTATTTGATTTTAAGTCCTATAAGAAAAAGTTTTGAAATAAAAAATGTATATAAGAAATAAAGAAGACATAATATATACACTAAAAAAGTTTATTATAAATTTACAACAAATAAATGGAAAATATAAGTATTCACTTTACTTTTTTAAGTGTGCTAAATTCGTGACCACCACTGTAGAATACTGTAAATTAATGCAATAAATTTTTTGGGAATAACAAGTGATTAAAAAAATCTGATAAAGAGCTTCTTTAAAAAAAATAACGATCTTATTAAAAATAGAAAATCTTGGGAGTTGAACAAAGCTAAATATAATAAAATATAATAGTTTCCAATATTATTTTAAACAAAATTTATGATTTCTATGGTATTTGTATTTAAGAATAAAGTATTTATATCATTTAAGTTGATTTTAAAGAATTTTAAAAATTTTCAAACTATTTTTAAATAATAAACACTTCTTTATTTTAATTATTTTTTTGGCCCGTTGTAGTTTTTCGAAGTACTACATTCACGTTTCCGATAAATTCAAAAGCGCAAATTCGAATACACGAACATATTTTTAGTCTGATATAATAATCACTTTATTATTTCTTTAATTTATTTGTCCTCTAATCATCACAAATACTTAACAAATTTTATATATGTATTGAGTTTATTTTTAACACATACAGTGATGTACAGTGTTTACAAAGAAATTGGGACACCTGTATTTTTATATATAAAGCTGCATGAATTAATTATATGCAAAGTACCCCAGATATGGCATTTACTTCCTCGGTTGATAATTTGAGTAAAAAAATGCAAGCATGATGGTCACCCCTCCCCCCTTTGGGAGCTAGAGAGGAAGAACTGGAAAATATGTGTCTTTACATTTTACTCCATATTTAATGTATCTTTTATTCGATTTAAAAAAATTATAACTAATTGAGAAGTTGTTCAAATTAACATTAAGTTGTTTATAAAATATTTTGCACAAAGTCACATTTAAGAAAGTTATGAGCAAACTAAATTCTAAAAAATTTTTAATTCAACTTTGGTAAGACATATCTCGAATAAAAAATAAATCTTTGATTATTTTTATGATGTAATTTTTTAATGATAAATTTTTCAGTTAATTAGTTTTTATGATCTATTGAATAATTACATGAATTAAGATTGTGAGCTTTAGATCAAGTAAGTTTTCAAGAAGGCAACAACAACAACAACAACTCTGTATAGAGTCAATCACTTAGCTGACTTAGTCAGCTCACAATCTTAATTCATAAATTTTTCTATTGACTTAGTTTTTGATCTTGTAATAGTACTAGAGTACTCAATTCAAACACAACTACTTTTTCATTTTTAATTACGTCATGCAAAACGTTATCTTTTAGTGTGGTACGATTTGAAAACAGTTTTTGTATTATTATTTTGAAGGTCATGTAGTCTCTTTTTCAAGATGCTGTTGACTTTGGAGATCTGTTAAGAGATAAATTAAACCTTAATTTATTAATCTCTTAAACGATCTGGAGTTAAGATCTGGAAATCATGAGGCTGATCCTCATCCATAAAGGTTTACACTCGCCTAGTCAAGGAGAATCAGCACCCGAGGGAATTAATGCTATATCTGGGGCAACTTGTATATAATTCATACAGCTTTAAATATATAAATACAGGTGTCCCTATTTCATTGCACATCGCTGTACATACTTAAACGAAGACGAAAAAAGAGCTGTCAAAAGCTCTTATTTGGGTTTGGAAGGGACTCTTTTAAAAGCTCTACTCTTCATATGAAGCAAAAATAGTGCTTTTCAACTCAAGAAGAAGCCTTATATATTCTCTGCAAAACTTCCTGCTATATAAGATGGCACTTTAAGCTCTGCAAGAATTAATATATGGCTAAAATTGTTACTTGGGTATATTATTAATAGAAAACATTTTAACATAGATTCAGGAAAATTGATTTAATCTTGTTTTCGTTTTTAAACAGATTTAGAATGATGATTATTGGACGATATTTAAAACAAATAAAAATTCAAATACTTCGAAGTTATTAAATTCTCATTTACGTCATAACAAATCAGAGTGATGTAACTTTTTCGCTTGCCGTAACTTGCTCTAATATTTCAAGCGTGAAAATTACCACAGCCACAATATGCATATCCTTGAAGAGTCTCCACAAGTCCTGTCGTGCCTTGTAAAAGATTTTGAGGGAAAGTAACAAAACTAAAACTCTTTTAAAATTAGCTCCTCACAGCAGCTTTTAAGCAGCACAATTTTAACCCGCTTAACAGCTAGGCGCCCTACATTCCCAACGGCTTGTATTAATTCACTTAAAAAATAAAAAAGCCGGCGCTGCAACTACTTGGCACTCTTCTATGAAGAATAAAGGATTTTACATTTTCTCTATTTTACTCTCAAAGTCTTCGTCTATATGTAGTGTAAGTTGGAGCATAAGGTTTTTCTTCTTCATTTCATGTATGAATATCCTTTTCCATGTTCACACTTTATCTCTTCTTTTTGTTATGGTCCTTTCATTCTGTTCTATATGTATCTGTGGTTGCGTCTGCTGCTTTTTCTTAGTACTCAAAACTTGCCTACGGGTCACTTTTTTAACTTTTTTCAGGATTTTTTGTGCTTTAAATTTTGCAGCTTTGCCTGCATTTTTTCGTTTTTATTGTTCTCTTTGCTTTTTACCACAAGAATATTCTATTTATACTTGTTATCCTTACAACCGCCTTGCTGCAAACCAGCTCTTCCGCTGCATGTGGGCGGAAATCAGTGTGAAATTGAGAATGTGTTTGTTTAGTAAATGCAACTACAGCAGTATGCTCGATTTTGTGTGTATGGGTCTCGATTTGAGTAGGAGTGTGGAGCATCAAAGCTGTGTTGATTGTATGTAGTTAATATAATTTAAAATTTAAATTGGCTTTTTAAGACGTCTTTTACTGAACATGACGGCGTACTGAGATAAAATATCTTATTTTTCTTCGTCCTTTTGTTTTTCTCACTCGCTAGTAGACGTTTACTTGTGCGCACGTTTTTACCCACTTTTACATGCATGCTTCATACACTCAAGCACAGTGTTCCATGACGGGTTGAAGATTTTACCGTTATAATAATGGTAAACATGTTAGCATTTCCTGAAGGAAAAAACTAAACAAATACTTTAAGAGCATGATATTCGGTTTAAAAATAATAAACAGAACAACTTAAACAATCAAAATTAACAACAGTTTTTATAACGAGCAGAGAAGTAGTTACAAACAAGAAATAATGTACGCTATGACAAATGGTATCCATTATCATTAGATTAAACCAAGAAAATCTGATAGCATGTAAAGTTGAATTCAATCAACGGATTCTAGTCACTCTCGAGATGTTGCTTTAGTTAGTTTCACTGAAAATTTCATAAAGATCGGTTAGCTGTTTTGGAGTCTATTTGGAGTCTACATTTGGAGTTGTTTGGAGTCTTTTATTTTGGAGTGTATTCAAATAAGTTTAATTAAAGTAATGCCATATAAATAATAGATTTTAGAATATTGTAAAATCCAAAAATAAAATTTTGGAGTTAAGAATATTGTTTAGGCTAGTTGGTAACTCATTGATTAAGGTGGGTACTTTCGTCTCAAGGTAGTGAAATCAAAGAAAATGCACTTAATTTAATGATTTTCAGCAACGATTTTGCCCAATTTGATTAATTCCTAATAATTATTATTTATTACAATAAAGGGTGTTAATCCACTTGTATTGTAATTAAATGTTAAAGTATTTTATGTAAATAGGGTACGTTTTCAATTTAACTCTATAATGCATACCTATGCATTTATGAATCACTACGATTAGTTACAGAAATATATTTATTAACACACGTTAAAGCGCATGATTATATTGCATCATATTTCTTATTCATTCTTTTAACAACTGCGCTTATGCGGAACTTTGGTTAAAGTAGAAATCATTATTTTTTAACAATTTATTAGTGACCATAACCTTACTTTGAAATTTTATGATCTCCGTAAATATCGTGGGATCTTAAAATTTTCATTCAGAGCTAAATACATTAATATTCAACAGTATTGGGATAATTGGGGTAAATAAAAGGACACAATAAGTTTAAAACATTTCGAAAAAATTCGAGCTTTCATTCATATAGATGTCTTAATGTAAATTGATGCATATATGAATCACTACATTTCTAAATTTTTTTTTTATATTATAAAAACCCTATGAGCTACTTTTGCTTGAATAAAATATTCAATAAAACATTTTTCCTAACCAAAACTGCTTTTTTCTTGCATCATAGGGTTAAATATTATGGATACTTTAAATGTACCGCATCCGCATTTGATTTAAATGTGAGGAAATTAAAAAAGCATTGCAGGTACTTTTTATTTAAAAGAAATAGTGCAATAATCTTAATAATGGGAACATTAAATCAATTACAAGATATCGCTTGTAAGAATTTATAGTTTTGATGACTTTTTTTTCCTTTCAATTTCAGCCATAAAATGCAAATGGTCGTTTAAACCATAAATTATTGCAAGCATTATCGCAAAAATAGAAAAGATTTTGAGACGAATCAAAATGGGTTTTGAAAGCAATATATTGTACTTAAAAACTGTGCATCTAATGCTTCATTAAGTCAATGTAGTGATGCCTTTACATATAACCAAAAACATCATTGTTTGAATTTTTTATATTACAATATCTCGTAACCACAAGTGATAGGCAATCTGAAATCAAATCCGAATTAAGACTACGTTGCTGTCCTACAAAATACCAAATTTTATTTTTTCTTACAGTTTCTAATGCTTAAATAACTTATTTTATAACTGAACGCAAACATTTTGATTGCTATATTTACCTGTTGCTGCCGTTATCTCGAAAATTTAAAGAAAAATCTAGATTTTTGTTTTTTCTTTTTAAACATAAGAATATAAAGAAGAAATAAGCTTATAAAAAATTCTTATGAATTATGTATACATTAAAATTTGTGGTAATCACTACATTTGTTATGTCGTTTAGAGGGCGCTTTGTTTCATTTCATGTGACAATACATAGCCTATAATCAGTAAACAATCAAACGCTTCTAACTATACCTTATTTGTCATAATATGATAAGTAGTTTAGAAATGAGAGTGGAACAGATACATACATACCGGTCAAACAAATGTACCGCTCCATTTGTTTCGCCGTAGCCGGGTAAAAAATAGCCTATTACTTCAAAACAGTTGCATGGACAACGCTGCTATTCAAAGTGAATTTAAGCATTAGCGCATTTAATTTAATTATAAGTGCATTTCAAAAATACTCAAAAGCACACCATCCTTAAATTAAACTTAGCGCGTAGTTTAATTAAATTTGCCTCATCTCAATTTAATTTGCTTTACTTTAATTGAAGGATTTTTGCATTTAGTTCACTTGCCAAATCATTTTCATATATGGAACAAAATACTCCCACATTATAATTAAATCAAATACATTTTCCGTAAATGTCTGTTAAGGGGAAATCGCACTAAAGAGCCCCTTTGATTTTTTGGCTTGGTGATCACATACAAACATACTCACACACAATCATACATACATACATCCATTATTAATATATATATTAATAAATGCTTTAAATTTGTATTTTCACTAATATTTAATAAAAGAAATTTTTAAAAGAAAACACAGGATCACAATTAAAGTCACCCTTCATCGAATAAGCTAAGATTGCGATTATAGTAATTTTTTGATTTTTACAAATTTACTATTGTTGCAATTGTAATCTAAGATCGTTTCATGGAAGATTTACCGTAATCCTAATTTAAAAATTTTTTCAGCATTGTAGGTGTAGTAGGTAATCTTTTATCGCTGTATAATTTTCATGCATCACTAAAGGCTGATAGCACTGCTATAGGCTTGGGCACGTAGTTTCTTATTGCTTTGTAAGCCAGTTCAGATTGAGTCTGACCTGCAAAAAGTTGAGCAAAATAGCCATCGTCTCCGATGGTGATTATTTTTAAGGTGATTAAATAAATATTAAAGAATAATAAACCGTTGTTGTTTTATTTTACATTCTCACATTTACATTCTCACATATCTCATATTCTAGTATTCACAAACCATTAATATCTAAGAATAATATATACCATATAAGAATGATAGTAAACATCATTCTTGATTAATATCAGTATTTCCTATTCAAGCATTAACTAATGACAGTGTAAGATTTTAATAAGCAAAAATTATTTTTGCATTTCTTTTGAGATGCTCTCTCTCCCATTCTTTTTCTCTGTGTCTCTATGCACTAAAATCTCTCACTGTCTGTCTGATCTATGATCCGTAATTTTAAAGCTATCGTAACGAAATTCAATATATAAGCCGGTTACTAAAAAGTAGAGATTTAGTTTAAAAAATAACAAAATCAGATGAAAACCACGCCTACCTCCTATATAAATTGACCTCACCAAAATTGTAAAATTTCTATAAATTCCACAAAAATGATTCAAACGACTTCAATTTTTGCACGTAAGCTTAAAGCTTAAATATCTGAGTATAAAATTTGTAAAAATCGAATGAAAACCTCACGTTTTCTCTTTCATAACATCCTAATACTTGCATGCACATCCCTAATACTTTATTTCAAATGAAAAATTGAAAGCATATTTTTAAAGTTTTTTTATAAAATTTATTTCATTTTCTAAGTTTTGGTTTTTATTTTTCTTTTCATTCAATCACCATTTTCATAGGATTTAGTTCTTATGTATTTTTTTTAGTACTAGAATTTAATTGCTTATTTATGCTTATTTACTAATAAGTTAGAGTTAAAAGCTAGTAGTCGACGTTAATGATAATTAAATCATTTCAATATGCAGTTGTTTTTTAATTTTTAGAAAAATTTTAACAATATAAATTCGATTAAATCGTTCTTTTCATTAAATTTACACCCTAAGAAAGGGAAATTAACTATTGAGTTTAAGGTATGTGTACAAAATTAGATGAAATTGCAAAATATATACATAATTATGTTTTTAATAATAAGATATATTTATAGGTATAACTTTGTTGATTTGGTTTTTTATACTTCCTTAAAACTTGTTTTGCAATTGATATGATTTATCTTTAATATATTTTTGTAGATTCTTAATACTTCAATTAACAATAGTCATAGAAAAATTTTACATAATATACAAGAGCTTCTTAATATATATATAAGGAGAGACTTAATAATATGGAAGAAATTTCAAGTTGTTTTTAGAGTTTGGTTTTTTTTTTTGTCTGTCTGTCTAATAAGACTAATTAAAGAAACACAAAAACTCAAAAAGTAAGTAAAACAACACAAAATTTAGTAATTAAGACATATTGAAAGAGAGAGAGAGAATAAAACTTGGGCGGTATTATTTTATTTGTACCATTTGTTTAGTAAATCAGGTGTTCAGGTGCTGAAAACAATGTTCTGATATTGAAGATTTCATATTTGAAACTCACAAAACAAGATGAAAAAAGCTAAAATAAATGCTGTAAAATTTAATTTTAAATATATATACGTAAGCAAAACTTTTAATCTAACATTTGTTTGCTGTATTAGGCTACACTGCATTTAGGTTTGAGTCTCTGACAACACATTGATAATGAACAGCCTGAAACTATGCAAGGCTTTTTAGTTTCTCATTACTTGTACACAGACAGAATTTTTGATCAAAGAGAAATGCTAAAGCTAGTTTTGGCTATGTTCATAAAACACAAAATTTATTCATTTGTTGCGCAACCGTTGAGTAAATACTTGCTGAACGCGACTGATCAGGTTATGAGTACCTCAACATGTTTTAACATTTACTAAACGTGTTGAGCTTTAAAGTTAGAATGTTTCACAGTTGAAAAATGTTATTGATGATTATGTTATTTAATTTATTGATTAGTTTTTATATATTTTATTTCTGAAACCCCTGCGATTACATAAAATACAACATACCGTTCAGCAGGTACACAAAGTACCGGAAACTGATACTGATTACTTATTCAACATGTTGAGCAAATTCTGTGTTTTATGAACTCAGCCATTGAGAAAGTTGAATTTATAACAAAATATATCAATTGTTTTTTTTCTAAATAAACGTAAAATTTAAACGAACTAATCTTATTATCAACAAAAAGCAAGACACGAGAAGCAATATAATTTTATATAGAAAGAAGCATCGTTGGTCTGCGTTTTCGATAACAAAAAGTATCAGTGAATCCTAAAATAAGATTATATATAAGTATTTAGTCTATTCCAGTTTCTGCTCTCTTTGCAGGAAATTTTTAATTAAAAAAAAGACCTCTGTCTGATTAATAATTTCATGTACAGCAACAACATAGTATTTAGTTAGACTGTATAAAATTTTTTTTTATTTTATTTTTTAGTTTGGTATTTGTTTATAATACATAGCTTAGTGTTGATTGTTCGGCTGCATCGGACATTATTTTCTTTACATTTGTCACATATTTATATAATTGTAAAACTAAATAATAATCCATCACACATATTTTGCCAAGTAATTTTATTGTTATGCCAAAACTTAAGGACAAAAAACATTAAACTACAATAATTTAAAGACTATTAAGATAAGAACCGGCCTAATGTGTCCAACAATAAAAACTTCAATTACTCTATGTAAATATGTATTAAACCAATAGTTTTTGGTTGCTTTTATTGTTGTTCTTAGATATAGGATACATTTTATGTGCTCATTTCTCAATTGTTGCTGTTGTTGCTATTTTTATTACATTAATGCTATGCTACATTTTCTGTGTGAGGAATTCAATGATTTAATCAAACATTTTTATTTAATTTGTTACAGCAACATTTCTTTTTTTAATTTTTGTGCCTATTTTTGTTACTACTATATTTCTATATACAATGGTTACAACCTTAATGGTGTCTCTGGATAAGAGTTTCAATACTAGTTACCCTTTTTAGATCAGCTGGATCGAGCATTTCCAGCAATTTATACAGGACTCTTTACATTACGCTATTTTTTAAACTTTTTAAACATTTGAAAAAATAACTGAAAAGAATCTTTTAGCCTAACTTTTTATGAATCCTTATTTCATTTACTACATTTTTTATTTCTTTGATTAGTTGGTGACATATATATATATATTTATATATATATATAAAAATTGAAAATCATATTAGTAGCTAGTCTCGGATATTTATTGTTTTAAATTGGTCTCTCATGCCTTTTATTGCCAGTCTTACATTTTTGTTTACCATAATTTGGCCTTCGCTTAAAAAACCCGAATACTTAACATTCAATTTGACAAAAAACATTAATTTAATTTCGGTATATAATTAAGAAAAAAATGTACACATTCCAAACATAAATAGTTTTTTTAGTATATGATATGTTAGATTATGATATTTTTTATTTTTTAATAAAAATTACCCCAAATTTTTTAAAAAAGAATTAAAGAATTGCGTTGTTAAAATTTGCGTTGTTAAAAAAGAATTTCCATTGTTTTGCAATTGGTTAAGAAATTAGGATGAGCGATCTATTTTTCTCCTTAGAATCGTGTCTGTGGCGAGTATATATTTAATGGTTGCGAATATATATCTGTGTCCGTTAGCAATAATAGCTTTAGTCGATTTTAGACAGAATTGAGTTACTGGCTTTTCTCAAAAAATATAGCATTAAAAACACACAAAGTCTAAATCTTTAAGGATGAACTTGGTAAAAGTTGTGAAACAAAAGCAAAGGAGTACTTCAGTTAACTTATATAAATTTAAAACTTTGAAGCAAGATTTATCGAAGCTTTGAAAATAGACTCAAGCTGTTATTGCTTATCAAGACATATAAAGTTGTAAACATTTTATTTGTGATCGATTTTCAATGGATCCGCAAAATATTTCGAAAAAGTTCTCGGAAAAGTTATAAAAAAACTAATATTTTTATTCAAAGTTTACATACAAATTAAAAATTATATCAAGAGCATATGGGTATTTCCAAAGAAAAGTCTACCGTGTCCAAAAAATTAAAACTTATTATTTGATGATATTATCTAAGAGAAACATTTTAATTTTATTAATTTAAGCAATTTCTACATTAATTCATTAGCTATGGTGATCAAATTGTCTGCACTGTTTCAAAAATGTGGTTTCTCCTTTTTCGTAAATGTTTAGTAAATGTTTCGTTAGCTTTTTTGTTTTAGTAAAAAAGCTAAAGCATAAGCTAAAGACAATGAAGAAATGGTTGAGGCAAGGAAAGGACAATATATTAAATTTGTTTTTTAATTACTACATTACATAATTACTTAACTACCGTATTACTTAATTTCCCAAATAAACACCAATGGAAATTTAAGTAACGTAACTCCACATCAAAAATCCTAATAAAAAAAACCAGGGAAGATTTTTAAATTTCATCACTTGGAAAATAAACTTATGTTATTTTTGTTTTAACTTAATACAATGCTACTTAATTACTACGCAAACAGAAAAAAATATTTTTTAGAAATAGGACATATTCTTTCTTTTTTTAATACTTCTTCATACAAATCGTCCGTAACGCCAGTTTGGAAATTCCCATATACAGTTTTTCTAAAAATTTACTAAATACACTTAAATACTGATAAAGCTTTAGTAATTCGGCAGAAATAATCATTTCAAAACGATGATCGTCAAATTTTAATTGCAATCACAATCAATAGCTAATTTTCAATTTATAATAATAATAAGACGGTCTTTTATTTCAAATAAAAAATATAATGACTATTTTTACAAATAAAGATTGCAACTGAAGAATAGAAATCATCCGGTTTTATTAGAAAACCTTTTTTAAATTTTTATTAAAGCCACCTTATGATTTCCTTATCCAGCTGGGAATTGTTTATTATAGGCAATTTCACAAAGAAATATTCTCGGTGAACTCTATTACACGATATTTTAAAATAAACTTTTGCTAGTTTATGTTTTACAAATCACTTCAAATCACTAAAAAATCAAATCACTAAAAAAATCAACAAGCTTACAAATTGAACGCAATGTTTTCATTTTCAATCACAAATCTCTTGAAAATAGTTTGAAACACATTTCGCCAAAGTTAAAGCAAATGTACATAAAATGTATCTGAGTATTTAAATACTTTTATACAATTGAAAATAAGTGAAAGAGAAGTTAAATAAAATAACGCTCACGCTTATGCTTGAGCGAGCTTAGAAAATGCAAGCTAGCGTAAAAATATTTTGCTGTGTTAAAGCTATAGACTGAGCCTACTGTATAAAAAGCTGTTTGTTGTGCACACAGTGCAAAAATTTTGCAATAGGTGGCGCTAAACAACGAAACTTAACAAATAAAAACACTTGACACATTAAAGCAAGCTACGATCATTAAATGTAAATCAAAGGTTTTATCAAAGTTAATTTCCACAAAGAAAATATGTGGTTTAAGGAAACGGGGCGTAGCACCTTCCATAGAACTTCAATACCTTAAACACGATATTTTGGCACTTATGAAAGTAAAAGCCATTAAATTAGAAAAAACGATGAATTTTTTAGAAACTACTCACTACAAAAAAAGTGCGAGATTGGAAAAGAGAACATGGCACTACTCATATATCTCCAAAACCAAGAAATTGATTACTCCAAAAGTAACCGTCGGATCGAGTTCAAACTGTCGGAAAATGTTTACCGCAGTCTCCGATTATTTTGATACAGAAACGCAACATAAGTTGCAAACTTATAAATATATAGGTAAGGCGTAGCAAAGCGCTCCTAGAAATAGCGAAATTTTGTACGAAGAAATAGAAATAGAGTTACAGAAGAGATAGAGACATTTTCTCATCTTACGCATAGAGTATTTAAAATAATAGCATGAAATTTTTACGGAATATGAAGGATCGTATAAAGAAAAATTCTGCATCATTAACCCAAAAATATTGTTTTTTTTTTAGTTATGACATTATTCGAGCAAATGAGTGATATGATTGTATTACAAATACAAGTCCGAAAGTCAGCAGTATCTAAACTATTAGGTTCTTATTGATCGAAAACCAAAACAAAAAAAAACACACAATAACCATTTGATTAGGTAAAACAAAATTCAATAAGATCTTCAGATAGAGCTGCCCGAAACTGGCATGCTAAAAGGAGTACTCTTCTTTGAGTCTGTATATTTTAAAAACCATTAAATTGGCAAGATTTCAAAAATTTTTCGTACTCTGCAGAAAATCGTACTCTTAATATACAGAAAACATCAAATTTAAATGTAAAACATTTCCTTTAAAGCAGTCGGTTTTAAAGGAAAAATAAGCATTAATAGAAGAAGCCTTTTTTTAATCTGAATCAAAAACGGCTTTGTCTTTTTTAAGGGTCAAAAATTAAACTAGTTTTATTTTTTAAGTTTTTTTAATAAGCTAAGCTAGTAAAGGTGAAAAAATGGAGTCAAAATATAGACAGATTATTAAATAACCCACATAAAAGAGCCCAATTCATGATTCTTCTATCGATGTGAAGTTTCCTGCGAATCGAGAGGCTTCCCTTAAGTTGGCATCCATGCCATCCTAATCATGTTTTTTCAACAAGACGATCTATGTTGAATACAAAAAATGGTGCTATGTTTATCTTTTTTTAATACAACTATATATTATAAAAATTTAAAAATATGTTTTTTTAATATCTAGAAAAAATATTTTTTTTTTCTATTTTCTTAAAGTAGAATATTTCAAAATTGTTCTCTTAAAATTTCAGACCAATCCGAATTCTTATCTGCATGCACATCGTGGTCAAAACTTTAAACGTGTTTTTCTCAAAACCATGTTTTCGAAGTCGGTGATCACTGTAGCTTTAGAACTTCTTCACCGATCAGTTTGAAATTTCTTATTCTATACATAATTGTCCTCCTAATGAAAGAAGGATTTTTTTTACGATTATATTTTTTTACCGAAAATGTGAGTGAAATTTTGGTATAATAAGAAACTTTGAATTTCAACATAAGCCATTTCAAAATTTTTAAAACCCCTTCGTTTATCAGGAGCATTATTTAATTAACTAATGATCCCCTTTTTTATTTTAGATGATCCAGTGACGAGCAGCAGTGTTCACGGCAAAACACTTTTTTTATCCCTCTTAAGTTTGCTGCATTCTACTAATTAATCCAAAATTTATCATAAAAAAATATTTTCTTCAAATACAGTACGACCTCGCTCAACGCAACCCTCGCTACACGCAACTCCTCGATAATCTCAACACCCAAATTGTACGCAAAGTATAAATTGCAACAAAGTGCAGACCAAAATTTCCCAATTTTTAAAAAAATAAATTGAATAAAATGAAATTATGTTTCTGAACAAAAATTTTTCGATTCACTTTAATTTGAATGTGTAGAAAATGCATATTTTTTTGGAAATAGGTCTATTGGCCAATATAAAATTTTTCCTCTGTTTTTGCAATAACCTCAGATTTCGCAATTGGCTTGAATTTAATTGGTTGCGTTGAGCGAGGTCGTACTGTATATATGTAAAAAAAATATGTTATTAATTATTTTATTGTGTGGCAAAAAAAAAAATTCTAAACAATATATTTTCTTGTACGTCCCAACTAGTTGTGCCCCCTTAAGCTAACAACAACAAGTTCTTTGCAGAACTTGTTTGGCATTAAATTGTTGCAACCCGTTGCTTTATGAACTTATTTGGCATTAAAGTAAAAAAAAAATGATAAAAAAATGATCTAAGAAGAATGATAAAAATATTAATTAATAACTTTTGATGTAAAAATAAGGTTAGTTAGTTTAAATTTTGTTTCCATATTCATAGTTAGTATGCAACTGTTAACCTGCTTGAATATCAAACTTTCTAAAAAAAGTCATATTATACTATTATAATATTAACAAGATGCCCTGGCATGACGTTGTTCTGTGCGTTATGTCTTGCAAAATAAAAGTAAAGGTTGTGAAAATATTAAACAACTTAACAACAGCTTCACCATTGTCTCGACAAAACAAATATATTTACACACATGACCTCAATAGGCCATATAGTTTACTTTTATATTTAAAAAAGTATTCCCCGGCACACGTTGTCTTGTCAGAGACAGTCTCACTGCCAAAAACGAATTTTTATGCTAATAGGAAAAAAAGTTATATTTGCACCATTTTTAGCATAGTTGCCGAAAGTAACCATATAAACTTAAATACAAAATTTTTATCTAAAACGATCAAAACCCTCTAAATATAGCATTTTTGTTTAATTTTAGGCTGTAAAAGGGGATGTGGAAACATTTTTTCCCCTCAACCCATCTCGAAATTTAAAAAAATCCACTGCCAAAATTTAAGCTCAATCAGACACTTCGTTCTTGGATTATGGAATTAGTATAGATATGGGTAGTTCTAATCCAAATAGATCCAAATAGTTCCGATTGCAATGATTTTTTTTTTTTAAATTAAGCAATATGAACCTACATATTTTTTTACACATATTACGGCTTACACAAATTTTGTGATCGACTACAAGTGCAAAGATGATGTTTGTGAGTGAACGAAAGAACTAACATATGAAATGGTACAATAAATTAACATATTGTTCTTCTTGTTGTGCGCAATGCTCTGTTCATATCGTTTTTAACATTCTTTCAATCAATTTAATGGAACGGGCGGAACTAGATAGTTCCGCGGACTTGTTAAATTCTACAACAGATGAGATGTATGAGTTTCATATTTTGATGCGTTTATGAGGAAAGTCTTGAATGCTATTTTGAATGAGTGACGCTATTAGAATGTATATTGTCGTTTCTGTTATGAGCATTGTTTTTTTTTTTATTTGGTTGAACATTTGAACGGGAGAAACTAGATTGTTCCAGGATATGTTTTGTTTCAGATACAACAGATTCATAAGAACATGTTTAAATAATTAAATATGTTGAATGAAACTGTAAATAAAGAATCTAGAATAAGTTTGATTTATTATGCATGTAAGTATCGCATTTATGAAGAGCTGATTTAATAATATTTATTCATATAACATTTATTCATCCCTAGCAGATTATCTTATGAATTTAGTACACAAACATATTTTTCCCTTCTACAGTTCCGCTGACATGTTTCCGCGAACTAGTTCCGCTGTATAAAAGAAAAGTTTTATGTTCGTTCCGACTCCGGAACTGTTTAGCACAAGCCAAAATTCATAACACATTTCACGACTTTGTTTTATGTATATAGATTACAGGAAGTCTTTTCAAAAGGATCAAAAGAGAAAAAAGTGGTATGATACAATGTTACTAACGAGATTAATAGTGAGTCTATTCCTCAGACTTAGTTATAACTTAAAAACACAATTCAGGTTAAAATTAACAATATCTTAAGAGTACAACTACTCCAAAAGTTTAATTCCTTTTTGTACAAACCACCCATGGTGCTGGCACATTACTCGTGATTGGCAGTATCGTTTTGCTGGAAATAAAAATGTGTGCATGCTTGATGTTTAAAAAAGTCGACCAGAATCTTATCCAACAATCTAATTAGGTTTCTTAAGTTCATACGCTCGGAAATTTTGCATATGTGGTAGCTGTAAGCAGTCAAATCATCATTGAACCTCCTCCAAAATATTGCTAATTTTTGCAAATGTTGACAATAATTCTTAAAAAAGTCAGCACCTTTGAGGTTTAATTATTTTTTAACCCAAAAGACCATATTGGTTCATATCAGTCGATTACTGTCAGACAAAATTTATACACATAATTTTGAAACTGAATATTAAAAATCTGATTTGATCTTAGAAGCAGTTGCGTTTTTTGCAAGCCATTTTGAAAAATTGCTGCTATATTTCTTAGCGAACTTTTGTGAAAATTTTTGTTTTTCAGAGTTTTTTGGAATTGTCCACATAGTCCAAAGCTGAAGTCGAGCAAATAGTTTTAACAACGATTACTCTATTTGGCATGCCAGTATCCTTCTAAATAGCAAGGACCTGGGTGGTTTCCTCAACTGAGAGCATTTTTATTATTGCCATAAATATAATGGCAGAAGCGAGGTTTATAAAGAATTAACAAATCTGAATGATGGACCAAAAATTAATTTACCACTACTCACGTATTTTCATATCGCTGCTTTTATTCTTTTTATAATACTGTCTTCAATTGAAGCACAGCCGCGAATAACGGTTTTATTGCAGATAACCGTTAACACGACTCTCTTACATTGCCTTAATACCAAATCGGTCAAAAATTTGCACCTTATCGCTATCAAAAAGACATAACAAAGTGTCAGTCAGTGGAAGAACGTTGTAAGTTACATAGAAAACTATTAGAGTTGAATTATATAATGTAATTGATAAGTGCAACAGATGCAGAAAAAAGAAGTCCAATGTTGAAAATTGAATTGATAATAATAATAAAAGATTAACGAATTGTGGTAATGAAAAAATTTTAAGAAAAAAAAATGTATACATCCAAAAAACGCTCCGGAGCAAGTAAAATGGAATAACGTTGTAAGTTCACGTTACGTTTTTAGGTAATTGAACTGTTATTATATATATTTGTGATTGTCTATGCTTCTTTTCTTGCAAAAAAAATCGTCATAAGAGCAGTAAAGGAACATTATTTTAAATTCTATAAAAAAACTAAAATTAACTCCATAAGAACTCAAAACTTAACTCCATAAGAACTCAAAAAAAGGATATCCTTGCAATGACTTCATATTTGCCTGAAAAGTACGATGAGTTCTCTAAATCAATCTTCAGTTATATTAAAAAAAATATTAAGTTTGTGTTCAAAAGCAAACAAATATATTTTGTTGAAGGCTTTAAAATATTTTCTTTTAAGTTCTTCAAATAAGTTTTTGTTATTAAGAGTTTTTTCATAAATAAATTTTTAAATTCTATCATTTAAATTTCATTTAACGAAAAGGATCCAATCAAATAAGTCTTCAAATATGGGTATGCTTTAATTAAGCGAATAATGTTTTAAAAGCCATCGCACTCTCTGTTTTGCAAAGTGGAATAACATTGTAATAATCAATGGGTTTTGGATCTGTAACGTATTTCCATTGAAAACGTTAATAATACTTAATTTACTAACCAAATATTATTATTAAACAATTTTTTTTACCAAAATATTTAATTTACGTAAGTATTTCCATAATGTATTAAAAATAAGCATCTAGAAATTGCCTGCTGCATTTAAAACTTTTTTTACGAATTGTGAACAATTTACTTTTTGTAGCTTAAAACGTTATTCGCGGCTGTGCTTCAATTGAATTACGCAGTACAGCTGCAGTTTTTTTTTTAGTTTCATAGGCTCAATAAATTTTTAAGTTTAGTAATTTTGCAAAATAAAACAACATATAAACTAATAAAATTTTTGTTTTAACACAGTTTCAGCAGAGATGTATCAATTCTTTTAAGTATGATTTCGCTCAGTGTATATAAAATACTTACGATCAGAAAAATGTAACGGCTGCCAAAAACTATGCTGAGCCATATAACTTCAGCATTGTCCTATGAGGCACCCTTTGAATAAATCCATTTTAGTGCGTGCTCTCAGAAAGGCTTGCGTCTTTGCTAAAAACTGTGAAACAAATAAAAATATTTTCAGCATCCTGAAAGTATGCAAGAGTATTTCTTTGAAGTGCTTTTAATGATCTGTGATGAGTGTGAAAGGTGAGTGTGAAAAAATTACTTCAATCGCTTATAAAACGCATGATGTTTTACGAAGTTAAATTTTCTAAGGAAAAAAAAAACTACAATCTTACAGATCTATATAAAAACAAGAATTTAACTGGATTTCACATGAAATTTTGATAGAGTTTCTGAAGAAGAATCCTTATTTATCCCGAAATTTTTCTTGTATTGCATAACAAAAGCAAAAATAATCACATATGCAGTTATTTCCGTAGTTATATAAAAAAAAACTGAAAATTGAATTTAAATAAAAAAACTTTTATAACTATATTTAGCATTATTTTGAATACTTTTCGATCCATTTTGGTTTTATTTTTTTTTTAATTCTATGTTTGGTTTTTCTTCTATAACTTTGCTTACACACTAACTTAGATGATTATTTTTAAAAATTAAATTAACAAATGTAATAGTGGAAATTTTTTACGAAAATTTTATCAATTATTTACAGCTTTTTGTCTAAAATAAACAACTTAATAATTTAATGAAAACGTAAAATCTAGCCTATATGTACATTCTACAAATCAATCTTTTTACAATCACATGGTTTTTTTTTTTAGAATTAAAAGCTACACCGGAAAAATAATTTTAGAGTTAGTTATGTACAAAAATAATTCATGTTATAATTGCATTGACAGCACAATATATTGCTTAGTTACGAGAAACACGTTTTTTGTTTTTGTATTTGTGATTAGATTTACATCAGTTAGATTAACAAAAGCTTGAATTATATACATAGTTTTATTATGATAATTCTCACAGTTTGTGTAGGATTTGTGATAGATGTCAATATAGAACAGCTGACAGCTACTCGCAATGTGAAGCAAGGAGTTTACAGTTATTTATTTCAGTTGAAGGTGCCTTACAAACTAATGATATCGTCACTTAAGCTAAAACGGCCCCACAATATTCCCCACACTCAGCTGTCAGCTCTGACAGCACTCGCTTAGAGCGCGCTCTCACGTCTGTTGTGGATGCGCTAGACAAGCGTTGCTCATGCTGCTACTGTTGTTGTTATTCTGTGGCGTCACTGCTGCACTTGCGCTCGTCGATGATGAGTTCTCCAGCGAGGAGGTAACCGTGGAGCTGCCGCTGTTGTTGTTCGGACTACAGGCGCCAGTGTTGCCTACGGTCGTTGCTGTTGTGGTTATTGTTGGGGCCGCCGTTGACATTGCCGACAGCGTTGTATGCTGCACATTAAGCGCCGTCGGCATGGTACTCGTCGTTTTACGTCGATTCCAACCGAAACTGAGTGCCGTGGTCAGTTTGTTAGCCGCTTTGGGGGTTGTGGTTACAGCAGGCAGGGGCAATGCAATGTCATAGTCGTGTCGCCCAATCGAGGACGCAGGCGTGTGATGGCTGTAGCCAGAGTCGGAACCGAAGCTGGAGTCACCACCACGCGTATAGAGCTGCGTGGCATTCTGATATGTAGTCGAGCCATTCGAGGAGGCAGATGAGGGATGCGGATGTGCGCGGTAGGAGCCACTTGTGTAGTCTGGCATTATGTAAGCGGGATAGACAAGTGACTGCTGCTGCGCCAGCCGCTGTTGTGTCGCGATGGGCGTGCCGCAGCTCTCATAGTGATAGTTCTCATGAAAGACGGGTTCTGCATAACCATAGGCAGCTTCGATATGTTCTACAGGTGCGGCAACACGATGTCGCCGGTCCATGGAGCGAGGATTGGTACGCGCACGCATTGAGCTCGCCAGCAAGCCGCTTGTGCTGTTCGACGCATAGTAGGGCTGAGGATAGCGTCCACTACCCGTATAGTGGATGCGCTCACGAAAGATAGTAGCCACCGGCGCAGGCGCGCGACTTAGTTGAGCATTTATGCGATTCCGTCGTTCCACCTCGGTCTCCAGTGTATTGTAGATTTGCGGAGCGGTGCGCATATTATTATTGTTGTTGTTGCTGTTGCTGTTGTGATGATGTATGTGATGAAGGCTGTGAAAGTGTGGCGGCTGTGGCACATGGTGTGCGTGCGCGTGCGGCTGTGCTGCATACGACAGCGCCATCAAGTTGCTACGATTGTCGTATAGCTGTTGTATGGGCAGCAAGTCAGCCTCAGCCGTCGCTGAACTTGAGGCGTTGAGCTCATCGACGCTGGCAGGTTTTTGACAGGACTTTGGTGCTCGATTCGCTCGACCAGTTGTGTGCCGCAGCATGCCAGAGAACAAGCCACCGCTGCGCATAATTGTCGCTGGTGTGGAATTAATTTTGCTTATGTTGTTGGTGTTGTTATTGTGCGAGGAACTCGAGCTGGCCACAGTTGCTGTAGAGGCATCATGAGTGGATGATGATGAGGAGAGCAAACTGTTACGTTCTGGCACATTGCCAGTGGCAGCAGAACTTCCAGTTGTAACCACAGCTGCAGCAGCAGGACGCTCATGATAAATAGTTGAAACACCAGGCAGCGTTGTCGGCACCTCGGGCTTGTTGAAGGAACGTTCACCGGGCAGCGACAATTCATCTTCAGCAAAATCGTCGTCGGAATGCATGGGTGGCTCGGATTCACCGTCAGAGTCACGACCTGGTCCAAGTTCCTCGTAGACATTATCGTTGGAGCGATATGGATCTGGACCAGGAGAAGATGAAACGAGGAAGGGTGGCGAACGCGTCATCGGATAGCCGCTGGGATAGTGAATGCTCTTGCCGTGCAGCAACTGAAAAAATATAAGAAATAAAGGAGGATTAACATGAGTAAGACTTTAAAACTTTTGAAATGATTTATAAAATATTCGGAACTAAGTTCAACCAAACATAATTCGGAAAAAATTACATTAAGAAAGAAAGAGAAGGAGAGAGAGAGAGAGTATCACAAAAGAAATACAATACAAAATTTGCTTAAATATATATTCTGTTTATTGAATACTAGCAAATACCCGCTGCTTCGCCTGCGATAAAAATATTAAATACAAAATTTTAAATCTTAAAATTAAAGTACATATTTAGTTGTATTAACCCATTAATGACAACGTTTGATAAATCATACGCGATACAAGCATATTTTAAAAATTCTTCAAAAGTCCTCATCCACTGTAAAGCTTTTGCCCTCAACAGTAAGAGAAGGCCAAAAGTATGCTTTTTCCAAAAAAATTTATAAAATTGGCATTAAAAACCCTTGTTGTGTACTTTTTCGCGCCAGTTCGTGCAGTATTTAAAAAAAAAGTGAACAATGCCACTCAGGTGAGTTATTTTGTTTTATAAACCTCAAGAAAAAAGAAAATATAATTAAAAAAGTGTATTAGGTTAAAGTGGAACACCTACGCTACGAAATGAAAATTTTCCAATTCATAATTTTTTCTAATTTTTTTTTTAGATTTTTATTTTATTTCTCTACTTACAGACCCCTTATGCGTTTATAATCATGCGCTTTGCCACACCCAAATCCTTTAAATTTTTTTTTAAACTTCAGAGTTTTCCGTCTAATATTAATACAAACTTTTGCTGAAAATCTCAAAAGTTAACTCAACGGATTCTGGTAGTGGCATTAATGGATTAAATCAAATGCAAAATTATTGTGTTTGTTTTGTTTAATTATAAAAAAAAGTATAAATATTAAAAAATCACTTTATTTAATTTGAATAACTTATTTAAACGGTAATTGTTATGATGACATAACCAAATTTGCCTGGCTTTTTTTTTACTTTTGAAAAAGTCCTGCATAACAGGGTTATAAAAAAATTTGGGCAAACAATTTTTAAAATTTGTTATCAAAAATGTAATTTTTGAACATAGATTCTGAAATCAGTTATAATGACATCAAACTTTTGGCGATATCTTAAAAACTATTCACTCTCTCAATGCATAACAATTAATTTTTTTATGGAAAGTCGTTGATTAATAAAATTAACGGTATTTTTTTTTCTTTTCCCAAATATTTTGTACGGATATGAGGTATGTTTAAAAAAAGCCTGTTACTATGACATAAAAATGATTGCGATATCTCAAAAACTATAGATTTACTCAGTGCAACTCATTTTCCTAAGCCTCGGAATGAGAAAAAAACGATTGCAATTTCAAGTTTTGACTTAGCAAGCAAACATTTTCGCCATTCTCAAATCGATTTTCATCAAATTTTCCTTATTTGAAAGTTCAATCAAATAAATTGGGGAAAATGAGAAAAGGTTTAACGGTACCTCACCAATGCAATGTTTTTAATTATTTTCAAAAAACCTCTAAAATATCAAACTTGTACTCAAAACGGCCAAGAGTTGTTTTTTTTTTTTGTATATATTTTTTTAATTTTCATTTTTTAATTTGATTTTTTCCTACTCTTTCATATAACATCATTTATCTCCAAAAATTGCTCTATTTTGGCACATAAACAGTTTCTATCATTAAAAATCATAAGCCACCTATCCACCCTATAATTTTTTGATTAAAAGTAATTCGTGAAAAACATTTTCAAATACAGTTTAGAAAATAATTCTGTGAATACATTTTTCAAATATTTCAAATTATTCCAAAGTTATATACATAAATCTATGTTTTAATCTATTTCCTTATCTATATATTCATAGTTAACGTAATAGTTATAGTGGACGTTGTCCTGACCCAATTGAATGAATTATTTTATGATCGTGATGTGAATTTGTAAAAGTGTAAATTGACCTTCCAACAAAACACATTCTAGATGTTTCCGTTTGAAGCATCAATGCATGACGATCAAAATTTTCTGATATATACAGCATTGTTATTGAATATAGTGTTCCCCGGCAGACCACCTTACTGCTATATACAAATTTTCATGCTATTCGGAAAAAAATTTTATATATGGTTATTTTTAGTACAGTTGCCGAAAGTAACCGTATGAACTAAATTATTAAATTTTAGTCTAATACGACCAAAACCGTTCGAAATATAAAATTTTTGTTTAATTGTGGGCGGTAATGGGCGTGCGAAAAATTTTTTTACTGAAACCATCTCATACTCGAAACAAATAGACTGCCAGAATTTCAGACCAATTTAGCTTAAACCCAGTGCGCTTTGCCTTGCTCCAAGCTTATTCCCAGCAGATTGAAATATTCTTCAACTCAGCATTTTCTTTTCTATCACGAGCGAAAATTTTCCGAATGGCCCAAAGCCATAAGTAAGAATAAATTCACTCAAAATAAGAACATTAATTGTCATAAGAATCGTTAAAACAATGCATCCTATGGCAAGTAGTAGAAACAACATTTTTAGCTAGGCAATTTGAAGCTCAGAATCGCATTTTAGCGAAATCGCTAAGAATTTGAACGAAGAATATTTTTAGCATTTCAGCGATAGAAATTTAGCTTTAGCTAGGCGATTTTCAGAATCCAGCCTCAGCTCTCAGTACTCTTACAACATAAATTTAAACATTTTTTTTTTTTGATTATGGAGGTTTAAAAGGTTTTTAAGTAACATTTAATTTTTCAGTCGCAGTAGACTTTTTGGCGGAAATGTCTATATATATGTGCTTATATTAAAAAACCTATATAAAAACCACGTCTACCTTCCATACAAAGCAACTATATGAAAACGATTAAGTCACTAAAAATTCCACAAACATTAATTTAATGAATTAAAATTATACAGATATGCCAAGAATATTAAAACTTACTTTGAGTTTGGAATTTGGCAAAATCGTTTAAAAACTCGACAAATCTCCCATAAAAAATGACGACATAAAAGTAGTATAACTTTTAAAGTTTCACAAAAATGTGTGTATATTAACAGCATATTTAACACATAATCTTTCAAATCATAAACATGTTCTGCATTTCAGTTTTGGCAAAATTTGATGACACCACGTCCATTCTCTTCTATACGAAGTGATGTCATCAAGCTTTCAAAATGTGCATAACTTAGTTCATATATACTGTGGCGATATTTTAACCTTAATCTTCGAATTTGGTCTTAGTTCTGATTTTTATTTTGATTGAGAGATGATATTTGTTGTTTTGGTAATAGCTTAAATTTTAGTTATCAATATGACTATAGCTATATATATATAGTTATGATTATGGCATTGTTTTTAGAGATTCTTTTTGACATTTTTTTCAAAACCCTTTTGATTTAATATTATAAATAACTTTACATGCAAATTTTTTTTCTTTATACAATTTGCTTAAAAGTATTTTGAAAGGCTTGTTAAACGCTTTTACTCAATTTCCTGGACTTAACACAATTTAGGTTCTCATTCTTTTACTTGTTTTTCATGCTTTAGTTTTCTTCCTCGTTAAAAAAACGCTCTTAATGGAGGAGCTTTTTTTAGCAGGCACTTGCCAGCCGCAATTAGTGGCACTTGTTTGTAACGCGTGTTATGAATATCACTGTCTGATATTGTTGTTGTTTTTAATTCAGCCGACATAAATGCATGCCATCCACTTCTTAATGACCCTTCAAAAGCGCTTAAGAAAAAACTGCAGCTTATAAAAGGCTTTTTTTATGCATGCTTTTGCTAAACTGTTTTAGCAGCGCGTTCTTTTTTCTATCCTTTTAACATTCTACTGTTTGCTATGCTACATCCTTTATGCAAATGCATGTGCATGACGCGTACAGACAAACACAAGCATGCATAACATTCATACATATGTTGAGCATTAAAGACGTGGGCAAGAAGAGTGTGCAATTTTTTCACCCCTATTTTTTGCTCTTATCCTTATCAGAGTCCTTCGTACTAGCTGCCAAATGTTTGCAATGCAAAAGATTTCATTTAAATACAAACAAAGCATAAGTACAACGAAAAAAATTACAACTTCGACTTAGCTTTGCAAATGCATTTTTCATGTGAGAGGATATGCGGCAGGATAACAGCAGGAGCTGTTGGCAAACTTAACAAAACAAATAATAAAAAAGCTTAGAAAAATAATAATAAAAACCAGCAGCAGTCATTGCGGTTGTGCGCGTGATAAATGCTAAATAGAATTAAAGCGGTGTTGGGTCAAAATAAAAACAACAAAAAATAGTCAACATAACGAAAAAAACACTATAAATGAAACTAAAGCACATCAAAAGGAGTATAAAGAGGTTATATGAAGGCGATGCAAAAGCAAATGTGAGCAAATAAACAGCAACATAAAAATGTCAACAGTTTCAACTTGACCCAACCAGTCGTTTTATTTTACACTTCCCTACAACTTAGCCAACCTTCTGATCTATACACTTACACTTTACTTTTGTACTTTTTTCGCATTTTTCCTCCACCTATTTGTGTTTATGCAAGTTTTTAAAGTTAACGCTTTCGTTGTCAAGAATGTCAAAAGGACGATTTTCTCTTAAGCCTTTCGCTGTGGCTTACTTTAGTGTTGTTTTATTGATGTTCGTGCAAGCTTTAAGTTGCGTCAAAAATAAAAATATATTTTCAGCTCCTTTTTTTTTGCTGTTTATGTATGCTGGTGTAAGCACACACAAAAAAATCCATCAATGAATAATAAATAGCAGAGCGAAAAAACAAAAACACCAGTTAACAAAAGCTCATAAAAGAAACAGTAAAGAAAAAGGCAAACAATCTTGTTTTAAGCTTATGTCTGTTAAAAGTATGATGAGCAAGCAAGCAGACTGCTTGAAGTAAACAAAAAATGTAAAAACATAAATAAAATTAAAATAAATGAAAATAAAAACGAAATGTAAAAAACATAACAAAAAATAAAACTAAAATCTTGCATACTTCACTCCTTAATTAATTGGAATTTTTTACAATGTAAGTAGATTCGAGTTTAAGGAAAAAGGCAGCCTTAAAATAGGCACCATCTTTTACACAAGCATTAAAATTCAACACTAAAATTTGCTTAGTTTGGCTCTTAATGTAATATGTGATTATGCAATTTAATTTGGAAAGAGTTATTTTAGAATTACAAGCACCTACTTTTCTAAGAAAAGCCAAGTTTTTTTACTAATATTTGGAATTTTATCATAAATACATAAAAAATTCCTTAATTTACCTTATTTTAACCCATTTTGTACCAGGCTGCAAAAATGTTTTAATTTCTAAACGAAATTTTCATGGCTAGTTAGACATAGCTTATAGACATAACGCTCATGGCGTAGTTTTTCGGAAAACTGCTGGTCGAGATTTCGACCGCTGGGATAGTTAGAGCAATAAATTCTAATATATAAAAATTTCGTATCAGGGTGGTTGTGGTCGCACTTCTCCGAAACGGCTCGACTGATTTTAATGAAATTTTTGAAAAAATAAACAGTTTGAAAAGCACTGAAAATGTACTTAGCACTGATAGAACTTCTGGTTAGAAATATTCAGTTATATTTCTATAAAAAACCATATATAAAACTTGAAGAATATGTATGAAATAAAGCGAAATTTTGAAAAGAACTGAAAAGTGTTCTTACAGTGTTGAAGAAATTATCTATTTATAGTTGATGCAGTTAGTGGTATTCTGATAAAAAATACAAAATAAAAACGAAGGTCAACATATTGCAAGAGTTACATTTTTAAATTGTCTTTTAAACATAATTGGAAAAATTTAAAAGAACTCAGACTAAAATTTTACAAGTATATAAGACTCAGACTAAAATTTTATAAGAACTAATAAAAGTTTGAGAATCACTAATTATTTTTGCAACGCAGCAAATGAAAAAACACTTGCACATTAAAACGTATATTCGAAATTAAATAACGTATGCGGAATAAAATTTGCACAAATTTGTCAGCCGTGACAAAACACCATTAACTGTAATGATACGTATTTATCGATAACTATATGAATCCTCATGTGCTCTTGACAAGCTGTTTACATTTTTAGGTGGCAACATTTAAGGTGTGTTCAGAATGTCGAAAAAAAGACGAGCAAATTCGTGAGAGAATTTAAAATGTTTTTTATACTCATTCTGATTGGCCAAAATCGAAAATTATTTCTAATTTTGTTGAACAAGTAATCAATTGCTGGACTATCTGTTTTCTTTCAGAAAAACCACCCGAAAAACCACAAAACGAACTTGCAACAAGCCATTACAGTGAACCCTGCTAAAGAGCTATGGATAGGCTCGGAATACCTTATGTTTATTAAGGTGCCTTACGAAAAAAACAGTTCGGGTCGGTTTCTCAAAATAATCCTTGATTTATGAAAAATAAATTGTCAGAAATAATAGTTATGAAAAAGTTCTTCAAATCTGCATCAAAATAAATTCAAATTTTTGCATTAGTATTAAAGATAATCCTGGTTTCCACGCATTTTTTTTTAGTTTTCATTAAGTTATTTTAACTAAAAATTAAATTATTTCTAATGCTATCCTATCGTTGGAAAGATTTTGAGTGCTTGCATTGATTTCTGGTCAAAACTGCTTAAATAAATATAAATAAAAACTAAAATATTAATTGAAAAATTAACACTTAAATAAAAAATAAATAAACTGGCTATTTCAGCCCTTGGAATGACTTTGACCTAGCTTTTATTAATCAATTGTATTGGGCATGTTATTAAATGTTTGTTCACAAATGATCAAGAGTTGGTCCTACGTGTTTTATGCCAACTCCGAACAGCTTACGTTCTCAAGAAGCTTTATATGGCAATTTTTACTCTCTGAGGTTTGCCATTGTCTGCAGAGAGGTGACGACCAAACAGAAAAATTAATTCAATTGAAACAACTTACTGCCTGAGCAGGAATTGAGCAAGGGCTACCGTGGTTCCTTAGCTTTGGGGCCACGCACTCCACCCACTAGGCTACGGCCGCCACTGTGAAATATGTAAACATTTACTGAAATTTATTGTTATTTGTTATTTGAATGTTTTTGTATGGAGATAAAAAAAAAATATCGAAAATAGCATTATCTTTAATCCGATTGTAAACATTTACAATTTTTTGATGCATAGCGAATGAGCTTTTTTCGCTAAAAAAACACGCTTTTGAGAGGATATTTCAAATCATTCTAGCTTACGGATAGCTATCGCTAGAGTGAAAATATTTAAAGAATCATCATAACATAAGCATGGGATTATTTTGAGGAACTGACCCGAACGACTTCTTTTTTTTTCTATGGAATATGGGGCGCAAATTTTCAAAATATTCAAGATTTGGCTTAGAAATTGCATTAAAGAGACAAGAAAATTTTTTTTATGCGTGCATATGGAGTTTTTTGGGATCAAGGAATCCATTTTTACACACATTTTCACATTCAAAGGAATAGACTATTGTTAAAATTAAGAAATATTTAGCGTTTCCTATACTAAATACATCAAACGTTTTTAAATATATTACATAATTGAGTTATATTTAATACTTTTAGTAAAATTCTGAAATGGATCCAGTGCCGTCTACATCACAAGACGTAACAGCATCTACAAGTACCGAAAGTAGTTTTAAACCAGAGCTGGGTATTTTGCAATTACAATTACTTTCCAATTACAATAATTGTAATCTTAAAAAATTAACGATTACGATTACTGTAATTGTAATGTAAGAAAAGTATTATTACGGTAACTGTAATCAGTATACACTCAAATTACAATTACAATTACTGTAATAATAATAGAAAAATCTATTGATTACAATTACAGTTATTGTAATCAATGAAAATGACAATTAAAATTACTGTAATCGTAATCATGTTTTTTGTAATTTAATTACTTACTATGCAATGTTAATGTTAATGTTGTATGGTGGAGATGCGTACTGCGACCTAAATGAGATCTATTGTACCTCCTTCTCAAAGCTCCACTGGGTTTGCGGATTACAGAATTTTATCCAGCCCTATTTCTCTTATTAATCATCATGCAATAACAATAGAGTTCAGCTACTACAGCTTTTTCGCACTTTCTCCGCATTAGATCATCTTAAGAACCAGCCCAAATATCATTAAAACTTCTCAATAAGGCCATTCACAGTTCGAATACGCTGGTCTGCCATTTGTTCGATCTGCTATTTGTTCGCCAATTTACGAAAACGTATTTTGCTTCGTTGTTGTTTTGCATACAAATGCAAATACGCAGGCACGCGTAAATATTCGGAAAAATTCATTTCGGAATAATCGTAGGTTCAAGGGATGAAACCCGCTCTAGACTCAGCTCATAGTTCCCCAGTGCTAATTTACGTCTGCGAGCCACGGCGTCGCAGTTTGTAAGTAGGTGTATTGGAGTCTCCTCTGCTTCTTCACAGAAACGGCAGTTACTATCGGTTTCTATGCCCAATTTCATCAGGTGGTATTTGAGTTTACACTGTGCTGTAAGGAACCCCGTTAGAATCCTTATACTTACTATGTAAGTTATATCACAAATAATGGCGTTTCAAAAAAAAAAAATGTTTATGTAAAAGTCATGTAATTTAAATGTTGTCTTATTTTTGTCTTTACTAAAAAGCAAATATACTGCAATTTTATTCCCAAACTATTTTATTTTGAATTCAAGTCTGTATCCAAACTTGAAAAAGCAAGCTTTAGCCAGCTTGCAAAAATACCAAACAGATGCAAGTCATATCCATGCTAGCTCTTTGTCTTGGCTTGTTGAGACTTACTTTGTAGGGCCGAAAGTTGAAAAGCTTGAAACGATCGGCAAAAGCTTGTAAGGTCGCAAGTATCCAATTAATTGAATTTAAAGCAAGTATCCAAAAAATTCAATGAGCTTGTATAGAGAAAGCTTAAGCGTATTAGGACTTTTAAGGGTTCTGTGGACTCCGTGGTTGGCAGTTTTACGGGGTAACTGATTTTGGAATCGATGTCCAAATTTAAAATTCCAGATGGCGGATAGGGTTGTCACCTAGATTTTTTGTATTTTTGCGGATTCATGTTATTTTGAAATTCTGACAACGGATTTGATTTGATTTTGAGTCTAATGTCACAGTTTTAAAATTTAAGATGGAGGTTGGGCTGCAACCTAAATTCTACCACTATATTGCTACCTAATAAAATGTATTTTTAAGAGTTTTAGACATAGTTTAACAGTGTGAGGGGGGTCGCTGATTTTGAATCTAAAGTCAGAATTTTAAAATTAAATTAACGATATATTTTTAATATTTTTATAATTTTTGTATAAAAGGGTTGCAGAAAAATTGCATCGGTAGAATGTCCAATGCAATTTCTAATGGTGCGGTTCCTTCGGATTTGTCTCACATTAAACCAGGCCCAATTGCACATTCTCGCTGGCTCACTAAGGCCAAAAGATTATTACGGTTATACGTGACAATTAATAAGCCGTCTAAAAATTTTAAAATTCTGGCAACCTTTATAATGAAAGTATATAGGTTTCATATTTCAAGTAGGCATTTCAGTATTCAGTATTACAGCTCTGTCGTGTACGATAGTGTATTACTTTAAAAATTCATGCGTTGAACCCAATATTTAGAACCAAAATTACGCGAAGTTTTAAATAATGCAATAAACCTTAAATCACACAGGCAAATTTGTATCACACAAACACACATGTCGGTCTCTCAGACCGATTTTATAAAAAAATTCTTTTTAAGATAGGTTTTTTTCAAGATACTCGAAAGATGTAAATTTAGTCGTTAAATAAGACTACGTTTACGTAAATTTAGTAAAAAAACAGAAAATAACGGATGTACTTAAATGTATACACCAGATTATATTTTAGGTTTATATTTAAACAAAATGTTTTGTCGTGTGTGAAAGGAGGTTAAAAACAATGCATATTATGCACACTCGGAAAACACTCGTTAACAATGATTGATGATAAAAAAGAGATATGCGACATTGCTATATAAATAGCTCTACACTGTCGAAACAATCTGGACGACCCGATGCAGCTTAGAGTTTATCAAAGACCTATTATATACTTCAATTGCACAGATTATATGAATTTTATTGACTTCAGTGACGACAGTATTTTATTCGAACTTCCGTATGATAATTTTGAATAATATTTAGAATACAACAATCAACTGCTGCCTGGTCCCAAAATTCCGTTACACATATAAAGAACGGAAGGACATGCTCAATTGCTGGCTAGCGTTTCTTAACAAGTTTTAGAAGAAAATTGAGAAGGTGTTATGATGGCGACATTAAAGAGCCGTAAAAAATTAAATATATTCGTAAAAGAAAACAAGAAAGAATTCTCGTTCTAAACAAAATCACTCACTATGCACTTTTTCTTATTATTAATTTCCGATTCATACAGCATTACCGCCTTATTATTTTGAAAAAATAAACGTAATATATGTATACGTAAACGTATATGTTTTTGTGCTTCTAGTTTTTTCCACTAAATTTTTTTTTTGTCTTTTTTATGCAATTTCTAAGCCAAATTTTGAATATTTTGAAAAAATACTTATTTTGAAAAAGTGGCTGGCTCCGATTTCAAGATAAAGCTAATACTCTCTTAGCCAAAGTTTCTTAAAATGACTCATAGAACACCACTAGGGTGGGGCCAACGTCGACTTTTTTACTCCATATAATTTGATCCGCCCTAGATTACCAAAATTAGAAATGAGCTCGTCAAAATGCCAATATCGGTATTTACAAGTCCAATGGCAAAAGCGCCTCTAAACTGCTGCAAGTTCATACGCCTACAGATCAAGTTTTTCCAGCATTAACTACAAGCTATAAATTTAATTTACAATAAATAAAAAAAAACAAATTGTATACTCTTGTAGTTTTAATAGAATTTCTAAATATTTGCAAATTTCATTCCACATAAATTATATAATTTCTAAACATACTTTGGAGGCCTTGCAGCTGCATTGTACTTAAAAACAACAATTTTTGTCTTGCCTCAATTTGCCACTGGGTCATAATTCATCAGAACAGTTCAAAAGATATCATAAAAGTCTTAATATAGCTCAGTATGCCATATTTTTCTGATTCTTTTTCTCAATCTTATTCCGTGCTTTGTAAATTATTAGTTGTCAATTTTCAATTTTCACTTCAACTTTTTCTCCTAGTTTTTTTGCTACATCTTTCTTTACTTCAAGTATAACTTCCTGTCTGCAATTACTGTCAACACACTTGAGCTCTCTGGCGCTGGCGCTCACAACGCATTGCAACGCTGACATTTATTACAATCTAACAAACTACTAAAAATGTCAAAAATTTCAATGTAGCTTAAGGAAAGGGGGGGGGGGGAGGGGTGATGGCAAAAAAAGAAGTAGTTGTAAGAAACAGAACGGGAAGTAAGAACGTGTTTTATTTAATACTGTCTGCTTGTTTTTTTTCTTATTATTGAGCACGATGCTGAAAAACTCAATGATTTCAGAAAATAGAGAGTTCATGGTGAATGAAATAGTTAAGTTAGGGTGAAAAAAAGCATGTTTAGAGAACAAAAAAGTAAAATAATTCACGTGTAAGTAAGATATTCGCTTGAATTAAGCGACAAAGAACTAAACTGACGGTTGAAAAAATTGTACGAAATAATGACACATGATTGTGACATGAGACAGTGTTATGACAAATAGCCTTTCTGACAATCAAGTTGGAACAACAGCTTTTAATTTGGGTAAGCAATTTTTTTTACGTGGATAAAATACATTTTTTTTTTCTATAAACTTTGCTAAAGCTCGACTTCAAACGCAAAGTTATCCAAGGATTCCGCCTTGAAAATGTAACACTCACTCGTAAAACTTCTTTTACAGCCTTGATTTTGCACTTAATTCAAATAATGATCAAATTTCAGGACTTGCAGCGCTTGAAAAATTCACTAAGCAATAAAAGTTGGTGTCGTTTTGTGTAGTCAAAATTCATATTGCTTTAGTTGTTGATCTTTCAAGATTCACACCTTCTTTAAAAGCAATAAAACTGGCATGCTTACTAAGCTTTACATAGCAAGCAATAAACTAGACACGCTCTTCACTTTAATATCCTTGTTAATGTGCAGCCAGTGACAGATATAAGAATAATAATAATGCCAAGAGGCAACAAAAGGTCCAGTCAGCGAAGTGCTGGCCTCATATAAACCTAGGGCAAAAGCATAAAAGAACAAGAAATAAAAAAACACACATTTTTTCAAAGTAATATAAGCCAAAAACAAGCTTTGAGCCTCTAGCATTAAAGCCGTAAAAATTGCAACAAGAAAAAAGCAAAAGAACCAAGTCCTGTTTTGCTCCTTTGCTGCTTTCATACGCTACAAAGATTGTTTTCACGCTGCACTGGAATGTGTGAATGAACGTCTACGCCTTTGTTGCTGCCCGCTTTGACACTAACAACAAAGCAAAAATTAAGTTGATGACAAGAATTTGCCAAAATAAACAACAACTACAGTAACAGCAACAACAAAAATAGAATTATAGGCGCTGCAGGATCAGAATTGAAGACTTGAAATGAAGACGTTTCAGAATATATTTAAAGAATAAAACGACACAACCTTGTTGTTGTTGTTGTTGTTTGTAATGTGATACAACATCAGACATCAGCGCACACAAATGCACTAATAAACAAATAATAAAGAAACAAACCAGGATCACAGCTAACAAAAAACGACAGATAATAAGCGAACAAACATACATTTAATAGAAGTGAAAGAAAGAAAAAAATCAGCAATCATCATAAAAAAGGTTATAATATTTTTATGAATTACATTTAAATGGTTTGAACGGCAGGATATGCATTATGATATCCTCGCTCGGCACTGGTTTCGCATTACGCGACGCGTCAAAAGCACTATATAACAAAGGCAAGCAGTGAATAGCAATGTCCTTGAAGCTATCCAGTATGAAGGCGGCAAACAGGAAATGAAATATCAGCCTCAACTGACAACTGCTGACAATGACATGTGTTCAAGAGCTGTTTTGACAGCAATTGTCGTAACATTTTGATGACAAAATCATTTGGCAAATACAAAAACAGAAGATCATATAACAGTGTTTTTATAAAAAAAAAACAAATTATCGATGAAAAACCTGTAGAAATATTAAAGGCTTAAATTACATAAAACAAAAATGATATAAGAAAAACAAGTGAGAAGGAATGTGTATTCAAATGGTCGAAGCAAGTAAAACAGGTACGATTTACCTTTACGCTATAGTAACCTTATTATTTCATTCAATGGCCCAGACCAACAACTATGCACAATTAAAACCAAATTCGATTAAGGTTTAAGGTAAAGCGGAAGTACAACTCAAAGAAAAAGGCATTGAATGGGATATTGTTCACACAGAGGCGAATTCATGTGACATTGAGTTAAAACAAATTCTATGACATTACTTGTGAGTACTAAAACAATTCGATGTATTAAAATATTAAATTTAGTTATAATCGGTAGCTATTTTTTTCGGATTTAATTTAATTTTTGTGTAAAGAAATAAATGAAGGGCTTATTGTAAAAACATTATATGCCACATAAAAATCTTTTTAAATAATCAACTTTAAAGCTTTGAAAAAACGTATTTTTGTATGAAGAAATGAAATTGCACAAGGCTCAATGGATCCGCTTTTTAATAAAGAATAGACAAAATCTCTTTCTGTAAATTATTAAGTTATGTATTAAGCCTAAAAAAATAGATTTTTTTGGATCATGTGGCTTATCACGTTATTGTAATGAGCACTTTAAACTTATTGGGTCAATATTTTTATTAGAATCTTGAAATAAATAGATACTTTATTGAGGACTTTTTACAATTTTTCACTATCTTATTTTATAAGTAGGAAGAAAAAGAAGGAATGCGTGTCAGTTCCGACGTGCGACTGGAGTTTAGTTCTTAAGATTTATTACCTTGGAATTTTAAATATACATATATAATAGGTAAAGAGGGTGAATAAAGGAATCTTTTATATAAATAAAAGGCTTAAATAGTTTAATTCATATGTTAAAATATATTTTGAAGAATTATAGAGCATAGCGCTGCGACAGCAAGAAAAAACTAGTTAGGAATTACCTTCGACCGGACCGAAGTTAAAAAATACCCCTTCGGCTGTATTTTATTTTATTCGAAGTCTTGAATGTTGTTGTATTATTTTGGTTACGTCACTTTCATAGGGTGTGGTTTTTATCCAAATATTTCACATTTAAAAATAAAAGTCCCTTTTATGTGCATAATATCAAGTTTAAATGGAATTTTCCGTTTTTTAATAAAATTAAAAACATCGAGTGCATAGTTAAGATTTTAACTAATTTGCAAATTTGAAGCCATTGTACGAATTTTTGTTGAATTTATGGAGATTTAACTGATTCCATGCAGTCAGTTTGTATGGGAGGTAGCCGTGGTTTTCATTCGATTTTTACAAATTTCATTTTCAAAGTGCATATTAGCTTATTTGCAAAATTTGAAGTCATTAGATAAATTTTTGTGGAATTTAAAGAGATTTTACCATTTTGTTAAAGTCACTTTGCATGGGAAGTAGACGTTGTTTTCGTCCGGCTATGCTTTTTTTATAACTTGATTTGTATTTTTAATACAAAGCTTATAGTAATATTGAATTTCGGTACGAAAGCTCTAAAATTACGGCTGTTATCGTGATCACAGTCAGACAGACGATGTGATGTTTAATTCTAACATGTTAATGATGTGTGTAGGATGTGTCTTTCAGGTTAAAATTTGCCAATATGAATCATCAGGTTAAAATTTCTTTGTGTCATTCAGGTCAATTTAACCTGTTTTTGTGGTTTAATGAAACTGACAAATGTAATTATCTTAACAGAAACTTAACTAGTATTTGTGGTTAGAGGGAGTGTTAGAGCAAATGAATTATGAGTATTTTATTTTTTTAGTACAAAAGCAGAATTATATAAAATTGAAAATTTAAAGACAGGTTCATTTCGCCTTTCTTATCTCGAGGTAGAAACTTACAGCTGGCAGGTTGTTTTTTCGCTAAAAGAATGCCATGAGATGAAAGAAACGTGGATCGGGTTAATATGATGTGGTTGACTCTCCGAATTCGTCAGGTAAAAATAACCTGAGTAAGAGTATTTTTCCGAGTGTAATAGCAGGCGTTGTGTTGCATGGTTACCATGGCAACGACGATTATTGTGTAATATTTATTTTTTCTTTATTTTTATTGTTTCTGATCTCAGTGTTTTCAGTGCGCAAGTTGTGTATAGGTTTAGAATTTTTTTTTGTTTATTTTGTGGGGAACATGGTGGGAAACCACAAATGATCAACATACCTGCCAACGTCACACCTGCCTATGCAAAAAATATGACGAAATCGGCCACAACTCCCATTTTCTTTACATGGGTGTACTTAAGCCCAGTGGGTTATAGTACCGCCTTCCAGAGTGTTGACTTTCCTAGGGTTAAAGACGATCATCTCTTTGTGCCTCCTTAATGAGTTTACTTTGTTCCAAAACAAGGGAATTTTATTATTTTTTCAACGGTGGTTAAACGACGACAATCGGACTATAAATGGGGTAGTTATGGCAATTGAAGTTGAAATTGCATCGAAATGTATCCCAAAGAAGTCACAAAAAAATCCCGAAAGAGAAATTTTCTTCAAATTTTTTATACGGCTAGTAAACATTTTTGGAGCTTTATTTCTGTTTGTTTTTTTAGTTTTTTACAATTAATAAAAACAAAAAACTTGCCCTTACAAAAAGTGTTTTTTGCCCTCAAAAGTAACTTTTCTAAAAAAAAATCCAGCTACCCTAAGGGTTAACACATCCCGAAATCCTTTCGTGGAGAGTACTGCAAAGAGCCAAGGAATATTTAAGACTAAGTTTATCAAACATTTTTTTTTGTATGGAGACCGATCCAGCCTACTGAACATACGATACGAAAATACTATACGCTAATGCAGTTGAGTATTTTGTTACCGCTCGATTTCACTCCCTATATAATTTTCATTCGGCAGGTTACATATTAAATTTGTTTTTAAGAATTAACTGCAAAAACATTCTCTTTATTCAGTTTTTACAGTGTCATTGGTTGGTGCTTCAATTGGTAATACTAATATTAATGTTGTGTGATAACAAAAATATGAGATATATGTCTGTGATTCGCTTTTTTCAAGATTACGTGAAAAATTGCATCTATTGCAGTTCTGGATTTTGTTGTAGATTCATTGGGATTGCTATTTCTGTGCAGACCAAATTTTTTGCGAATAAAATTAAATCTATATCTATCTATCTCAACTATTATATACAATAAAAGTGAAAATTTAAAGTTACGACTTTACTCTAAAAGTACTGTGCCGATTTTTATGAAAAAAAAATCTAAAATATCATGTATGTGTTACAGATTTTTTGAGGGATATTTTTCTTTCGAAATTTTAACAATAAATATATTTAATTAAGGTGCTAAGTTTTTAAGAAATCATCCCAGCTGAAACGCATTTCTTATTCGTTGTCTTTTGAAGCGTTTGTGTTGCGAGAGTTTCAATAAACTCCATGTTGCTCTTTATTTTTCTCTTTCTCTTCGTGCTCAGCTAGCTCAGCGCAACAAATAAAAACTGATGAGCCTCGAGCAAGGCGAAAAGTGAGATACATACAGGGCTGCCAACTCGTTTCAATCAAATTCCCCAATTCGCGTGATCAATTTTCCTTATTTTGCAACCGATTCGCCCCAAAAATCACATGTCCTTCTTTATTCAGTAAATATTGAAATTAGTACGATTTGTAGCCCATATGCAAACATCCACAAAAAATTTAACAGAAAATTTTTAAAAAATTTTAAAAAAACATTACATAAAACAGGTTATAAGAAACGACTAGAATAAATATTTTTTAAATTTAAGTGTAAACATGTTTTAAATGCTTTACTTTTTCTTAAAGCATTTCAAGCATTTTTTTATTATTGACTTTTTTATAAAAGCTATATACACATATTGCATATTTGCGGTTAAAGCCTATGTGCAACATTTAAGTCACTTAGATAGCTTTTTTGGAATTGAAAGAGATTTTACCGTTTTGGTAAAGTCTTTTTGTATGGGAGTTAGGCGTAATTTTCATCAAATTTTAAATATTTTATGAATATTTCACGCCAAAGCATGTGTGCAAAATTTCAAGTCAATATATTAATTTTTGTGGCATTTAAAGAGATCACTTTTGCTAAAATCCGTTTTGCAAAAATCACTTTGTATAAGAGGTAGGCGTGGTTTTCATCTGATTTTGCTCATTCTCGTACTTGATCTTAGTTTTTTAATATAAGCATATGTTTTGAATTTTATTCCGTTAGCTTCAAATGTAATAGTGTCGACAGACAGACAGAAGGACATGGCTAATCCCACTCAGGTGGTGTTGTTGATCAAAAATAAATTTACTTTTTTATACCTACCACGCCTTTTTATTAGCCGTACAAACGGAGTGACAAAGTTAATATAGCCCTAACGCAGTATGCGTGGGGATTAAATAACAAGTTAGCTTCTTGTAATCACTGCTTGTGATTGTAAATTGTATGATTAAATTAGTCAAAGCGATTGCCAAAAAAAGAAAGCTGAAGAAATGCATGTTGCCAACTGAGGTTTTTAATGCAATGAGAATGTTCAGCAATTAAGAAACTTAGCAAAAGTTTCTAAGCATATTAATACGGAAAATTTTGAAATTTGCTATGATTTTTAAATGAATTTGGAAACAAAAGTAAAATTAAAATTATCACCCCAAAATTAACTTATTCCCCCACTCCCCCATCGAGTCAAAATTTCGCCCAAATGCGGGAATTCCCCTGAGCTGGCAACCCTGGATACATATAAATGTAGAGCGGCGCTCTAAAACAAAACCAAGGCTCATTTATAAGGTTGTGACACTTGAGAGAATTTCACTCTTTTTCCGCCTTTGTTCAAACTGTCACTGTGCTTTTCTTTGTTCTATGCATTCATTTTCTTGATTTCTTTTCTTTCATTCTGACAGTTCGACAGAGCTCGCTCTCAAGTGCCACAACCTTATAAATGAGCCTTGAACAAAACAAAAGAAAAAAAAGACCATTTTTTATTTCCTGATATGTATACTCTTAAGCCAGTAAGGGCTATGATGCCATATCGCATCTTTACGTCGGATGTCGCAAAACTAACTGTATCACATAAAAATTTGTCAAAATCAAAATTAGGTAAAAAATTAGCACATGTGTGAAAAAATTTTCCTGTCTTTAAGGTGTTAAGAAGATCGATAAAAAACGTCCGAAGTGAAGGCGCGGACAACAGCGGCATGCTAGTATTAACTATATATCTAAATTAAAATGATTTTATAACTCCTTAAGAGAACTTTTAATTTTTCAAACATTTAACTAAATTCGTTGTTCTTTCATGACTGTGAAACTTACCTCAACATTATGATGATGTCGCATAACCAACGGTCGATGACCTAAATGTGCATCTGGATCCTCATAGGTGACCGCATGTGCGCCGCCCAGCGGCAGGCCACCGTTGATATGTGGGCCACGAGTTGGTGTTTTGCAGGGCAGGAAGTTTTGCACTTTTCGTTTATTTCTGCAAATGTGGAGAAACAAAGAGAAAGAAAAACACATTAGTACGAAATGACAAATGATGCTGGAAGGTATGCTTTAGAATTTAAGGCGGTTTAGTTTAATGGAAATTATTACCACGAATTTAAAATTAGGTTACATTAAAGATTTTTAAATGACACTCGTTTTTTCAGAAATAACTTTAAATTTCACATAAATGCATAGGACTATTCACGGTGTTGAGTATTTGTTATGCATTTTTAGAAAAGTTAACGTTATTTTCACAGAGCTTTTATTAATCTTTAGTGAATTTTATAAATTTGCTGATATGTGCTTAGTTTAATATTAGTATTGCTATATGTCGCGTATTTTTCATATTAAAATGTACTGCGAGCACAAGAGTTGACATGTATTTTTAACAAATTTATAAACTGTCTCTGATTTAAAATACGCCTCGTCATGATCTGATGCTTTCAGAAAATGTTTGCAGAAATTAATAAATCAAAAATCTTGGACTAATTTTTAATACAAACCTATTTTACTATGAAATGTATGTGAATATACTACTAGCTTGGTAAAATTTTCCACGGGGAGCATTGCAACATTTTCGAAATTTTTTTAAATTTTTCTAGAGGGATCTCAGAATAGTGGCACGAAGTGGTATATTGGAAAATGTATTGTGGGTAAAAAATAAAAGGATCACCTCACACATTTGAAGTCACTTGAAGACATAACGTATATTAAAAAATTTTTAACTCGATAAATATTTTTTGCATGATATATTTTTTAAGATAAATCTCATTTCAGTTATTTGTCCTGTATGATTTGCAAAAGCATCAATTTTGTCGTTTATATTCCGCACTTACAACGTATCGACACACACATAAGATAAGTTTGCAGACTAACGCAAAAATTTGCCAATAAGAGAGAAAATCTACTACATCGTGAGTACCAGTGTTTTTGTAATTTTGCAAAATATGTTTACATTTTTTTCATATCAAAATATCCTTAAACATTTTCTTCGTTTACAGATCTCAACAGAAATCACAATTTTTTTATTTCATTATCATTAATTTTGTTAAGATTTTGCTTAAATTTATTCTTACAAAGTTGTTAAAAGTAGGCTTCGCAGTCTTATTAAAAATTCATTCATTAAAAATTCTCTGTAAACTAAAGCTCCGTTCATTTTGAAGTGGCTGTATTTCAGTGGTGTTGGTGTTCTTAGCACCGTGTTTAACATTTTGCATAATTTTGCAAAATGATTTAACGCCTTATTGACGCTGTTGTGAGGTGGCTACGCTAATATTTCAATAATTTATGCTGCCCAACTTCTAGTAGTAGTGCGCACGCAGCACGTTAAAGCTTTCCTTTCAACATTGTTCTTGATGCTGCTTTTGTGGTTTCATGGCTAAACGTAGGAGTCTATTGGGAAGTTAATCTAATAACTTCATCTTGTATAACTACTATTTTTACTATTATCTCTGCTGTTGTTTTTGTTATTATTGTTCTCATCAACAAACAACTTGTAACTTTTACATGGTTATGCGGTATAATAACGTCATTTAGCAAGATCATAAAGATAAATCGGCTGCCAATGGCAGCCATATTTGTTTAGATAGATTCTTTTTCTTCGTTCATACTAGTTGCGTTCTAGCTCACTCATTAACACTCTGTCTTAGTAGCGCTTAATAGTAGCTTGATAGCATTTAAATATTTAAAAAATGATTGTACCAAAACGTAAGCAACACTTGAAAA